>OX438827.1:1200000-1659557 GCA_949315975.1 Eudonia truncicolella
CTGTTACTGCTCAGCGGTATATTGAGGAAGTCGTCAGACCACATGTGATCCCATTTGACCAGCGAGCGGGTCCTGGATTCATCTTGATGCAAGACAATGCTCGTGCACACACGGCTCAAGCGACTCGGTTTGTACTGGAAGCGTCTCAAATTCAAGTCTTGCCGTGGCCGGCGAACAGTTCGGACTTAAATCCAATAGAGCACATGTGGGATCAGTTGAAACGAAGAGTTAGAGACGGTGATCAGGAAATCCACAACCAACAGCAACTCATCAACGCTGTTAAAAGGGCCTGGGAAGAGATTCCAATGGAAAATGTCAGGCATTTGATTGAGAGCATGCACTCCAGGCTTCAGGAGTGCGTAACGAAACGAGGGGGGCATACCCGTTACTAAAAGATGAGCATGGAGTATTTTCTTTTGTTTTCAGTAACTTTACATTGTTTTTATTTTTAACCTTAAATGTGTTTTTTCTTTCAAAAGCAAATAAACTTTTTAATCATTATTATTGGAATAAATTTATTGGTCTACACGGTAAAAACAACATTAGTTTTCGTTATGGAGACAAAAAAAATAATATTGGTTTTATTATTTTCATGGTACAGACAAAATACCTCGTGGCCCTTATTTTGTTTTGAGTAGTATATTTAGTCCAATAATTTGTTGAAAACCGTTTGATATTCTTTGTGTAGTAATAGTTTTTTAAAATTGTTATTTATAGGTATATAAGAATTGATATTTTATTTCACATCCTGGATACCATGTACTTCTACAACCACACACTACACGTTTATGGATCATTTTACTTAATAACAATAATAATAATAAAATTTATTTATTCAAGTAACAAGATTCATTTGTGTTATTTATAATTTTACTGTTAGTTAGTAAAGACAAAAATACAAAAATATACGAAATTAAATTAAATTAATCCTAAGTTGTGCCCGCACACAAGTCACCCCCGCACCACCCACCATTTAGCCAGTGTCAAAGTAGTTTTTCTTACAAGTAATACATAAATATACAATATATCCTCCCAGTCAGTATGATGATGAATGATAATAAAAATGAGAAGTGAGAAATGATATACCCCCAACCCCTCGAGTATCTCAGTAAAAATGTGGGGCTTTACTAAGCCCTCTCGCAGACTTCTTGAGAGAATTTGAAAAGTGACGTTGCGCTGTTTTGTTTCATTTGCCAACACTCATGCACACTCACGCTATACGCGAAACGCGGCGTGAGGTGCATGTTCGTGGCAAAATACTTCTCATACCGCACACAAAGCAAAAGATATCATTTTGTGCGTCGTGTTCAGTATTTTGCCATAACAGATTTTTTACAAATTAAGATCTAATAAAAATGTGGCCACAGACATATTTGTCTCACTTTCACTCATTGAATAACCTATTAAAACCCCGCACCACAGTGAGAACAGCTATTTTGAGGGCCGCACCCCAGTGAAGTGATGAATGGCCCTATACTAGTCATGATGCACGAAACGTGTTAAAGTGGATTTCTGAAACCAGGTAGTTTCTAGGTTTGTAAAAGCTGTTGGATGGCCAAGTAAGTGGGCGTTGGAATCCTCTGTCACAACAGGTTGCTTGAATATACTTTACCAGGACTGCAGAAACTGGTAGAGATTAAACCAGAGTCATTATCACCTGTTGGAATTATACAGGCGGAGCTTAACCTATCGTAGGTATTTGTCTATGTTTGAAATAACATTAAAAGGTTTATATTGTGTAACACAAATTGAAAATCATAATGCTCCGGATAAAAATTATTGGACGCTTTATAACGAAAAGGATACAAGTGTTAGATTCTTTTTAATAAACAACGTCCAACTGACAGTAATGCTAATTACAAATAAATTATAATACGACCACTGTGACCACGGACGGACCCTGTAAAGGGGTCGAAACGACAGGATAATATAAGCGAGAGTGAATTCGGAAAAATAAGTTTTTATTTTATAAAATATATAATTATATTAATAATCATATTCCATACTTTTCAAGTGGCTGAACCAATAAAGGATCGGCTTCATCAATTTATTTTTCCTTTCAAACACTTCATTCATCTGCCACCGCGCCGTCTAGCTGTACTTGTCCCAAGACTTTCCTGAATATCTTTCTCTCCGTGACTACACGTCAAAACTTCACAACCGTACATTAAGATCGGTCAGAACCGTGTTATATATTCCAAACTTAATACTTTGCTAAGAAGCTTAGACACCTTGATCTTATAAAGCGCTGCCTTGCAAATTATAATAATAGTCTCATACTCGTATTGCAAATGTAGGTATCGCTGGTAACTCCTCAATATGTGCAAGACATTTCAGCTGCTCCTGTAATTTTCTGAAGCCCTAGTGATGTATGCTCTGAAAACCTGTTAGAGGAGGAGACGACTCCACCCACAACAAATCGGTCAAACTCAACAGGTGCATCCACGTTCAAGATTGGTGCAACTTAATCCGATGACAGCCAGTTTACGACAGATGGCTGGCTCACCTAGCTGGCTACCATCATCGCATCCAAGTCTGTCGCCATATCACAGCACAGCATTAAAACATTGTGGTGTACCGGTAGTTAACTATAGTTTATAGTGTTAGATATAGTTATATGATTCGAACGCCTCTGTGGTCTGTTATTAAGAACATTGGTCTCAGACCTGGAGGTCCCGGGTTCGATTCCCATTTGTTTGTGTACTTGTTTTGGTTGGTGGTAGGGCTTGTTTGTACGCATGGCTTACTAACACCATCTTATCTAAATAAGTCGCCAAAACATTAATGTTTGTAGCATTGTTGTGTCCGGCAGCTAGACATAAGATAGTGCATCTAGTTGAGCATTCCACGTGCTTCCAAGTGTGCTTCCACTGCCTTGTCATAACTTAACATCAGATAAGATGATGGCCAATATCTCCGTGATCTATGAGTCCGAGTTATTCTATTTAAGTAAGCGTAAAAGTCTTATTCTTCGAAATTGAGCCACCAAGATCTTTCGTCGAGAGAAATTTGTATCGCTGGTAGCTCTCCAATATGTGCCAGACATTTTAGCAATGCAGCTGCTCCTGTTATTTTTTTAAAGCCCTGGTGATATATGCTTTGAATACCTGTTGGCTGAGAGGACTCCACCCATACAGTCAAACTCAACAGGTGCATCCAGCAGCTCCTGTTATTTTCTGAAGCCCTGGTAATGTATGCTCCGAAAACCTGTTGGCTGAAAAGACTCCACCCATACAGTCAAAATCAACAGGTGTATCCAGCAGCTCCTTTTATTCTCTGAAGCTCTTGTGATGTATGCTCCGAAAACCTGTTGGCTGAGAGGACTCCACCCACACAGTCAAGCACAACAGGTGCATCCAGCAGCTTCTGTTATTTTCTGACGACCTAGTGGTATATGCTCTGAAGACCTGTTGGCTGAGAGGACTCCACCCATACAGTCAAACTCAACAGGTGCATCCAGCAGCTCATGTCATTTTCTGAAGCCCTGGTGATGTATACTCCGAAAACCTGTTGGCTAAGAAGAAGCCCGCCACCCACACAGTCAAACACAACAGGTGCATCCAGCAGCTCTTGTTATTTTTTGAAGCCCTAGTGACGTATGTTCAAAAACCTGTTGGCTAAGAAGACTCCACCCATATACACAAACTCAACAGGTGCATCCAGCAGCTCCTGTTATTTTCTGAAACCTTAGTGACGTATGCTGAAAAACCTGTTGGCTGAGAAGACTCTACCCATACAGACGCTCATCAGGTGCATCCAGCAGCTCCTGCTATTTTCTGAAGCCCTGGTGATGTATGCTCCGAAAACCTGTTGGCTAAGAAGACGCCCGCCACCCACACAGTCAAACACAACAGGTGCATCCAGCAGCTCCTGTTATTTTCTGAAGCCCTAGTAACGTATGCTCAAAAAACCTGTTGGCTGAGAAGACTCCACCCATACAGACAAACTCAACAGGTGCATCCAGCAGCTCCTGCTATTTTCTGAAGCCCTAGTGACGTATGCTCAAAAAACCTGTTGGCTGAGAAGACTCCACCCATATAGACAAACTCAACAGGTGCATCCAGCAGCTCCTGTTATTTTCTGAAACCCTAGTGACGTATGCTCAAAAAACCTGTTGGCTGAGAAGACTCCACCCATACAGACAAACTCAACAGGTGCATCCAGCAGCTCCTGCTATTTTCTGAAGCCCTAGTGACGTATGCTCAAAAAACCTGTTGGCTGAGAAGACTCCACCCATACAGAACTCAACAGGTGCATCCAGCAGCTCCTGCTATTTTCTGAAGCCCTAGTGACGTATGCTCAAAAAACCTGTTGGCTGAGAAGACTCCACCCATACAGAACTCAACAGGTGCATCCAGCAGCTCCTGTTGGTTTCTGAAGCCCTGGTGATGTATGCTCCGAAAACCTGTTGTCTGAGAGGACTCCACCCACACAGTCAAGCACAACAGGTGCATCCAGCAGCTCCTGTTATTTTCTGAAACCCTGGTGATGTATGCTCTGAAAACTTGTTGGCTAAGAGGACTCCACCCATACAATCAAACTCAACAACAGTTGCATCCATATATATTTGAGATTGGTGCAACTTTCTTATCTCCCATCCTATGACAGCCGTTTTACGGCAGATGGCTGCCTTACCTGGCTGGCTACCACCACCGTCTCATCCAAGTCTGTCGCCATATCAACGAAATGAAAACATTGTGGTGTTCCGATATATTTTTTGACGTGACAACGTCTTATAAATTGGTTTGCCGGGTGACACTTCAAGAAACTGCGTTACGTTATGCGCTCACAATGAGAGCGAGTGAGAGGCACGCGTCCCTTCCACTCGGGCATGGTTAGCCCGCCTAAGAGCGAGAGAGACAGACATAAAAAGTGAAAGGTAAATACGTATGTATGTGTAAAGGTAAAAATAAAATTTTGTTAATATGAAATTCAGTGCGAGATTCTTTGTATAAATTAATGTTTTAAATATAATTCTTTGTATAAATAAATGTTTTAATTTGTTACTATTATTTCATCCTTCTTCCTACTATACGAATGAATATTCACATTAAAATTATTTTACCACTCAAAGTCGTTGTCACGTAAAACTTTCGCCCGTATATCGACTTTACAGGCAACCAATTTTTTCCTTTAATTGATGGCTTCGTGGGATTAGCACATTTAGCCAGTGTCAAAGTAATTTTTCTTGCAAGTAATACATAAATAATAGTACATTGTTCACCGAGAGGAGAAAGTGACCGATTACCGTCGAGGGTGTCGTTTGAAGCCCGAGCCGCAGGCGAGGGCTTTAAAACACCTGAGATCGGGAATCGCAGTTTCTCTCGAGTGATACATAGTGCTTTATACTACACCTACAAGGAAAATAAAAAACGAAATCTTTACTAATTGAAATTTATATTGAAATTGGAAATGGCGCCAATGGCGTCTGCAATTTTCACATGTTCTTTTTTCAAATTGTTTATCCTGCCGCCGCAGGGTCGCACTGCCAGCCCGACACCATCCAACACACAGCTAGTGGCCAGTGTCATTTTGCGAACTTGGAGATAAAAACTCACTGTAAAAACTTTTTGGCTTTTGATATTTAGGTTACCGGCGCATAGTCTTACCCAAAATTAAAAAAGAAAAACCACGTAAGAAATGGATTTTCATACACTTTTCTCTCCCGCTCAGATGCGTTTTCTCCCCGCATATTTGTTCGATGTGCAATGACGTACTTTCTACCGTAAATTTGATAAAGTATCAAGGTACTTTCCAAGCAGGTGTAGTATAAACAATATTTCCTTCCAGTATGATGATGATGATGAATGATAATAGAAATGAGGAGTGAGAAATGATATACCTCCCAACCCCTCGAGTATCTCAGTAAAGATGTGGAGCTTTACTAAGTCTTCACGCGGACTACTTGAGAGAATTTGAAAAGTGACGTTGCACTGTTTTGTTTCGTTTGCCAACACTCATGCACACTCACAAACACTTAACGGTTAATAATCCACCATTATTTCACATTAAGTCTTTAATCGCCGTGGTGGTCACCGGTGACCGACAAACAATAAATTTTCTATTGTGTCTGGTTTTGCACTGTTAGCAAACAAGTACAGTTATAAGCTGCTTCAACAACATGCCTCTCCAGTTATGTTTACAGCTTCATGGTTTACCTCTAATATCAATGTACGGGCGGTAGTTCTTGGCGGGAAAGTGAAGAGTCATGTCTGCGGTTTTGTTTTATTTTCTAAAATTTGTGTTATGTCGAATATTAATGTGAAATAATGGTGGATTATTAACCGTTAATTGTTCGTGAGTGTGCATGAGTGTTGGCAAATGAAATAAAACAGTGCAACGTCACTTTTCAAATTCTCTCAAGAAGTCTGCGTGAGGACTTAGTAAAGCCCCACATCTTTACTGAGATACTCGAGGGGTTGGGGGTATATCATTTCTCACTTCATTTCATTCATCATCATCATATTGTATGTTTATGTATTACTTGTAAGAAAAATTACTTTGACACTGGCTAAATGTGCTAATCGCACGAAGCCATCAACTAAAAGAAAGAATGTACGGGCGTTGTAAAGAGTCGAGTTTTTTATAAAATCGAACTGGCCACCAAAAGAAGAATAAAAAAATAGCACAGAAAAAAAAAATTAAAACAGTGTTTGGTGCAAGATTGGTGTTATTTTTATTGAAATGTCGTCAAGCGATAGTGATTTGACTCCGGAGTTTATTAAATCGGACGCTTTACGGATAATTCATAATCTTTTACCGGAAAAGTAGAAATATATTAAAGCCTTCGAAGATTTCAATAAATGGAGAACAACAAAAGGAGTCAAAACTGTGTCGGAATCAGACCTCTTAGTTTACTTTAAACACTTAGCATCAACTCGAAACTACAATAAGCAAAACAAAAAATAAATCCGCTGAATCGGTCGAGCCGTTTTCAAGTGATGCTATGACATACCGGAAAAGTAAAAATATAAATATATTAAAGCCTTCGAAGATTTCAATAAATGGAGAACAACAAAAGGAGTCAAAACTGTGTCGGAATCAGACCTCTTAGTTTACTTTGAACACTTAGCATCAACTCGAAACTACAATAAGCAAAACAAAAAATAAATCTGCTAAATCGGTCGAGCCGTTTTCAAGTGATGCTCTGACATACATGAGGCAATATACAACTATTTAAATTCCCGATCCAACAGGTTAGGAAAACAAAATCTACTAGGAGTAAAGAAAAGGGCAGAAGGTACGTTCACCATTCCATAACCTGTTGGAACTAAAGAGGCGGTGCTAGATCCCGTTGAAAGCCACAGGTCAATCGTAACAACATAAAGTAGGTGCACCACCAACTATACTCGTACAAGGTATCGTGGCTCTGTCTAACGCGCCGAAATTAACCAACACTATTTACTTACTATCTTTTACTTTGCAAGCCCAAGGAGCCATATTCAATGTCGACAACTACGTTATCCACGACATTGGAGCAAGTTCAAATTCCGCTCGTAGAATATTTTTCAAAACATTTTCGGTATTTTAATCTTTAACAGCATTATAAACAACAAACAAACATGCATTGAAACCAAGACAATGTTTCGACACCAGACGATCCACAAATCTCTATAGCAGGTACCGTCGAATCGTCGTCTATGTGTGCGTTTCTCGAGCTCGATATATATTAAGCTTACCGTGTGTGTGGGTCTCTCATTTTGTGGCTGTTGGAAGCCCAAGTGGGCGTCGGTTTCCCTCGTGACAACAGGTTGCTTGAATGTACTTTACCAGGACTACAGAAATTGGTAGAAAGCAACCAGTGCTATCATCACCTGTTGGAATTATACAGGCGGAGCTTAACCTATCGTAGGTATTCGTCTATGTATGAAATGAAATTTAAAGGTTTATTTTGTGTAAAACGAATTGAAAATCACCAGATAAAAATAATTGGACGCTTTTAAACGTAAAAGGTTACAAGTGTTGGATCCTTTTCAATAAACAACGTCTAATTGGAGGGTTCTTGGCGGGAAAGTGAAGACTCATGTCTGCGGTTTTGTTTTAATTTCTAAAATTTGTGTTATGTCGAATATTAATGTGTAATAATGGTGGATTATTTACCGTTGAGTGTTCGTAAGTGCGCATGAGTGTTGGCAAATGAAACAAAACAGTGCAACCTCACTTTTCAAATTCTCTCAAGAAGTCCGCCTAGGAATTAGTAAAGCCCCACATCTTTACTGCGATACTCGAGGGGTTAGGGGGTATATCATTTCTCACTTCTCATTTCTATTATCATTCGTCATCATCATATTAAAAGGAAATATTGTATATTTATGTATTACTAGTAAGAAAAATTACTTTAACACTGGCTAAATGTGCTAATCGCACGAAGCCATCAACTAAAAGAAAAAAAAATGTCTAATTGACAGTAATGCTAATTACAAATTAATTATGAGACGACCACTGTAACCACGGACGGACCTGCAAAGTTGTCGAAACGACAGGATAAGCGAGAGTGAATTCGGAAAAAAAGTTTTTATTTACAAAAATATATAAATATATTAATTATCATATCCCATACTTTTCAAGTGGCTAAAACAGTAAAGTCTATGATGTTCGGCTCAGCTTCATTAATTTATTTTCTTTTCGAACACTTCATTCTGCTGTCGCCGTCTAGCTGCACTTGTCCCAAGATTTTCCTTAATATCTTTCTCTCCGTGACTACACGTCAAAACTTATCAACCGTACATTAAGATCGGTCAGAACCGTATTATATATTCCAAACTTGATACTTAGAAACTTAGACGCCGTGATCTTATAAAGCGCTGCTTTGCAAATTATAATAATAGTATAATTCTCGTATCGCTGGTAACTCCTCAATATGTACAAGACATTTCAGCTGCTCCTGTAATTTTCTGAAATAGTGATGTATGCTCTGAAAACCTGTTAGAGGAGGATACGACTCCACCCACAACAAATCAGTCAAACTCAACAGGTGCATTCTCGTTCGAGATTGGTGCAACTTAATCCGATGACAGCCAGTTTACGACAGATGGCTGGCTCACCTAGCTGGCTACCATCATCGCATCCAAGTCTGTCGCCATATCACAGCACAGCATTAAAACATTGTGGTGTACCGGTAGTTAACTATAGTTTATAGTGTTAGAGTTAGTTATATGATTCGAACGCCTCTGTGGATTAAGACCATCTTTCTCAGACCTGGAAGTCCCGGGTTCAATTCCCAGCAGGTGGTCACATTCTTACTCGTTTTGGTTGGTGGTAGGGCTTGTTTGTCCGCATGGCTTACTAACACCATCTTATCTAAATAAGTCGCCATAACATCAATGTTTGTAGCATTGTTGTGTTCCGGCAGCTATACATAAGCTAATAGTTGAGCATTCCGGGTGAAGTGCCCTTCCACCGCCTTATCATCAGTTAACATCAGGTGACATAAAAGCCAAGTGCTTACCTGTAAGGAATTAAAAAAACAATTACAAAAACACAAGTGTTGAAAAAAAAATCCACGAGCAGGATTTGAACCTGCACCTTTCTGACATACCGGGTTAGGTGCTCTTCCAATTGAGCTATCGTGGTTCTAACCAGCCCGCCGAAATTATTCAACACTATTCGACCCGGTATGTCAGAAAGATGCAGGTTCAAATCCAGCTGGTGAAAATTTTTTTCAACATTTGTGTTTTTGTTTGTTTCGCAACAAAATTTGCGTTAAAATTATATAAACAAAAACAAAAACATTAAAAAAAAACCATCCAGCTGCCGCGGTCTGGCTGTATTGAACACAATATTTTCTAAATCATTCTCACCGTGACCTATGAATGCGAGTTCTTCTTTTTGGGTAAGCGTAAAAAAAGCCCTTATCACGTTACCGTTTAAAGTATATTCCAATCTTTATACGCTTCTTTGAAAATAAGCCACCAAGATCTTTGAAGCGCTGCACTGCGCCAGAAGTCAAGAGAAATTTGTATCGCTGGTAGCTCTCCAATATTTGCCAGACATTTTAGCAATGCAGCTGCTCCTGTTATTTTCTGAAGCTTTGGTGATTTATGCTCCGAAAACCTGTTGGCTGAGAGGACTCCACCCACACGGTCAAACACAACAGGTGCATCCAGTAGCTCCTGTTATTTTCTGATGCCCTAATGACGTATGCTCCGAAAACCTGTTCGCTGAGAGGACTCCACCCACTCAGTCAAACTCAACAGGTGCATCCAGCAGTTCTTGTAATTTTCAGAAGCCCTGGTGATGTATGCTCCGAAAACCTGTTAGCTGAGAGGGCCTCCACCCACACATTCAATATTGGATCAGTGAACTTAATGAGTGAAATTAAACTTTTAAGTAAACTTATTTGATAAGCGCTTTTGAATCGTCTCAAAATATTTTACCTCCCACTCATTCAGGACGTCTTTTGGCTGTGTAGAAGAACGGGCGCAAGAAACTGCACAGCTTTATTAAGAAGTAGCGACATTTTTAAAATTATATGCCGTTATCAAATTATACAAGTTTACAATTACTTAAAAATATTTTAAATTAGAAATACCTGTTGGAGTTATTGGAGCATTTTTTTAACCCCACTTTTTTTTCTTCTATGGGATCAGACACTTTATAATAGAGAGTTTTACCAACAAATAAAACTTACCTATTATATTTTCATCAATATCCGGAATCCATCTAAAGTCAAGTCTTTCTACCGTTTAACAGCATTTCAGTTTCCTCATCTATTGTGGCGCCCTCTTTGTCGTGAATCCAAACTAACTTGCGAGCGCACCGGGTGACAGTTCGCCATTATAGATCTCACGATGCACCAGATAGCGCTTACCTGGATTTCGGATATTGATGAAAAAATAATAGTTAAGTTTTATTTGTTGGTAAAACTCACTATTATTTGTTTTGTATCAATATCCGGAATCCATCTTGAGTGATGCTATAATGTGAAGTTATGGTTAGGGAAAAAAAAATAAGCATGCCAGACCAAATTATGAACTGTAATTGAAGTATTAGTATTAGAATTACGATCTTGTAGCTCCTTATGATAGTAATTTTCAAAAGTATGAATCATTTTCCAATTTCTTGTTGCGAGTATTTGATCTATGGGAAAATTCTCTACAAAATTAAGGGACGCCGCAGATTGCACGGATCCAGGAGAAACTTTAATACCACTTTCTTTTAAAATAGACTTAGTCCAATCTCCTATCACAGTTCTGGATGCAGGTTTTATATCGCCTCTAGCAGCCATAAATAAATTACCAAAATGTTGTCGACGATTTTGTGCAAGTTTTAGTAATTGTTTAATCCAAAACACTGTATTTAATTTGTGAATAGGATGCTGTTTAAGTCTCCATCCAGACTGTCTATGATTAGAACTATTTGTTTTTGAACGAAATGCTGGCCATAATAATATGCCACTATTCTTCATTTCTTCAACATTTCTTTCTGGTTTGCGTGCCACGTTTGTTGTCATGCTGTCCATGTCCCTTCGATGTTTAAGTCCTCGATTGCCTTTGAGTGTATCGGTGTGCAATTTCCCAGCGTTTCGTACCACCATTTCATATCTAATCGGACTGGTTGAGGAATGCTTAATTGACGAAATGGATAATTTTTGGCAACTGCCGACTGAAGTGTTGTATAGTGCGACAGTGAAACCGTCCCCTTCTTGTTACGAATGAGGCAAAGTTGAGTCTCCCCATTAAGGTCTGGTATTGTTTGAGGGATCGCTTGCCTTTCCTGAGCTGCTGTTGAAGAGCTTTGCATAGCGATATGCAATTCTGCTCCGACAGGGATTCTGCTCCGTATTGTGTCCCACATTATGCCGAGAAACTCGAGGCATTGAGTCGGAGCCAGCACAGACTAATAATTGATCACCCAGCCGAAAGTGCCTCGAGTCATTCATGACGATTTTCTTTAAATGAGGAACGCCCTTGCTGTTCTTTAACCCTTTGCTTTTCACGATTATTGAAAGATCTAGCTCTTGAATGGTTGGTAGGGCGAGGCACATGCTTGCCTCTTTTTGGGGAAGAATTCCGACGAAAAAATGTGTCATCAGCCTGTTTGCTAGTTGAGGATCTTTAATTTTGATAAACAAACTCGTTTGTTTGAGCTTTTACTGCTGGTTTTAGTAATGAAGATAACAATTTTTAAAAGGTAGCTATGAACCGATTCTTCGTTAAAAAGCGATCCCGAGCTAGGCAGTATCTTATTTAAAACATCACGATGATACACCTCAGAAATTTGGCGTAATAAGGTGTCTCTACGAGTTGTAACAAATCATCTGTTACTTTACTGTATGTAGATTATTTTGAAAATGTGTTTTGTATTTTATCAAATAATGAGCTAGGTGTCATTGACTCTTTGGAACTAACTATATGCCCAATCTACAAGCAATTGTAATGACGGTTGCAATTCTTCTTTTTGAGTGAGCAAGGCGTTAGTCAATCCGGCAAATGAACGCTCTAACAAATATAAATGAGAGTCGTCCTTTAACATTGCGCTTTCAAATCGTTGCAGTTGATCATTAACGTTAAGTTCTACAAAAGCGAGGGTAATCAAATATCGTTTCTGTGCGTCGGAAAAACGAACAGCGTACCAATCATCACACGTAAAACGTTGTAGTTCAACTAATTTCTTTAAAAATCTTCTTTTGATTTGGCATAAACATGATCTTTAAATATAGTACTCACATCAGATAAAATGTTAAGCCTGTTACAGCTATCATACTCAGGACGGCGTAAATTAAACTCATTAGAATTAACGGTCGAATTATCAACATTTGAATTCGTATTTTAATTTTCCAAACTCGTCGTTATAAGATGCTCGTCGACGACTCGCTATCATCACTGCCCGAACGAGGTGATGGAGGACGAATTCGCTTGCGGGAATTTGAATTTTCGATAACACTTTTTGAAACGGTTTTCTTTCTCTCTTTCCCTATCTAGGGTCTTCATTTCAACAGAGAGGAAACGTTAAAACACTAAAAGAAACTTGAATACTTTTCGCGTAGTTTTTTTTTCCTTTAGTTGATGGCTTCGTGCGATTAGCATTTAGCCAGTATCAAAGTAATTTTTCTTACAAGTAATACATAAATATACAATATTTCATTCCTATATGATGATGATGAATGATAATAGAAATGGGAAGTGATAAATGATATTACCCCCAACCCCTCGAGTATCTCAGTAAAGATGTGGGGCTTTACTAAGTCCTCACGCAGACTTCTTGAGAGAATATGAAAAGTGACGTTTCACTGTTTTGTTTTATTTGCCACCACTCAAGCACATTCACGAACACTTAACGGTTAATAATCCACCATTATTTCACATTAATATTCAACATAACATAAATTTAAAAAAATAAAACAAAACCGCAGACATGACTCTTCACTTTCCTGCCAAGAAGTCCCTTTCGTGTAGTTATAATCTGACTTGTGACAACGCGAAAAACGACGCTATAAAGGCGAACTGTCACCCGGTGCGCGCGCAAGTTAGTTTGGATTCACGACAAAGAGGGCGCCACAATCGATGAGGAAACTGAAATGCTGACTTAAACGGTAGAAAGACAGGTGCTTCACTCTGGATGGACTCCGGATATTGATACAAAACAAATAATAAGCTGCTTTTCAGCTTTTGCAGCCTTTCTTTAATGGTGGTTTTGCATGAATGCAAAGACCATGAAAACAATCAAAGTGAACTTAAGGAACCAGCAGAAGATCCAGATTCTAGATTTGTAAAAGCTGTCGGAAGGGCAAGTAAGTGGGCGGCGACTTTTTCTGTCACAACAGGTTGCTTGAATAAACTGTACCAGGACTGCAGAAATTGGTAGAGAGTCAACCAGTGTCATAATCACCTGTTGGAATTATACCTACAGGCGGAGCTTACCGCCCAATTCGACTGTGTATGCATTTCATAAAACTAAGTTTATATTGTTCGCAATAAGAAGTTTTTTTTAATATTTTACGGGTAAGCACAGTGCCTTGATCTCACCTGATATAAAGTGATGATAAGGCCAATGATGGAAGCGCACTTCATCCGGGAACATCAACTAGTGAGGAAAATGGCAAATAATATGAGATTTTTTTTAGGCTAATATGCGAAAACAAATAGCCTCTTTGATGCAGTGAATGCAAGACATCACCAACAGTGTCCTGAAAGTATGCTAGTTACAATTTAGCTACGAGTCGACCAACAGGGATGTCGCGGACACGTCATGATGTCATTAGGCGCGAGTGAATTCGTCAAAAAGTGTTATTATTTTTATTTTTTATCTACTATTTATATTAAACACTAGTGGCCTGCTCGCGACTTCGTCCGCTTGAGAGAACACCCACACCAGTCGTTTTTTTTTGTTATAAAACCTTGTCCTGACAATTACAAACACAACGAAAAACAAATCAGCTAAATCGGTCGTGCCGTTTCTAAGTGATGATGCTCACATACATTTTTGGCAATATTGATTTTCATTTATATACTTTAAAAAAGTTACCTATTAAACTTCTCGATCCAACAGGTAAGGAAGACAAAATCTACTAGGAGTAAAGAAAAGGGCAGAAGGTACATTCACCATTCCATAACCTGTTGGAACTAAATAGGTGGTGCTAGCTTCCGTTGAAAACTTGAAAGCAACAGGTCAATCGTAACAACTAAAAGTAGGTGGCACTCTGTACCGTAGCAGCAGGTCTGCACAAGCTAACCAATATTAATTGAATAAAATAGCAGATTTGAATAGGTGTTGAAAATATTTCCACGAGTGGGATTCGAACCCGCACCCTTGTCGGGTACACTTCCAACTATACTCGTACTGTCGTGGCTCTGTCCAACCCGCCGAAATTTATTAACACTATCTAGTTTTACTTTGTAAGCCCAAGGAGCCTTATTCAATGACGACAACTACGTTAGCCACGACTTTGGTGCAAGTTCTAATCAAATCAAAAATCAAAATCAATCAAAGTCAAATGTCGAACGAAAATCTGTAGAAATCAAGCGCTTGACTTGAGGCGAAGGAATCAAAAATATAGCCCCAGGACTGCAGAAATTGGTAGAAAGTGAAAGAGTGTTATCATCATCATGTTGGAATTATACAGGCGGAGCTTAACCTATTGTAGGTATTCGTCTATGTATGAAATTAAATTTGAAGGTTATAAACCTCTTGTGTCATACGAATTAAAAATCGGCATGCACCGGATATCAATAATAGGATGCTTTTTAATGAAAATGATACAACAACTTCCAACTGACAGTAATGCAAATTAATTTATGAGACGGCTACTGTGTCCATGGACGAACTCTGCAAAGGCGACCCCTTTGAAAACGACAGGATAAATAAATAAACGAGAGTGAATTCGGAAAAAAATCGTTTTTATTAAAAAAATAATAACCCATCCCATGTTAGGCTCGGCTTCTGTACCTACTTACTTACTCCGTGACTACACTTCAAAACTTCACAACCGTACATTAATATTGGTCAGAACCGTGCTATATATTCCAAACTTAATACTCTGCTAAGAAGATTAGACACCCATGACCTTATAAAGCGCTGCCTTGCAAATCATAATAATAGTCTCTGCAAATGTATCGCTGATAACTCCTCAATGTGTGCAAGACATTTCAGCTGCTCCTGTAATTTTCTTAAGCCCTGGTGATGTATGCTTTGAAAACCTGTTAGAGTTCATGACTCCACCCTCTCAACAAATCAGTCAAACTCAACAGGTGCATCGTTCGTGATTGGTGCAACTTTATCCGATGAAAGCCTGATAACGATATCATCATCTCATCCAAATCTGTCGCCATAACAACGGCATTAAACATTGTGGTGTACCGATAGCATTATAGTTCTATTATTCTACCGATTAGTTAGTTCTATGATTCGGCCGCCTCAGTGGTCTAGTGGTTAAGACTCCCGGTCTCATACCCCATAGGTCCCAGATTCGATTCCCAGAGAGGGTTGTATGTTTGTGTACTCAGTTTGGTTGATGGTAGGGTTTGTTTGGCTTGCTAACACCATCTTATCTAAATAAGTTACCATAACATCAATGTTTGTAGCATTGTTGTATTTCGGCAGCTAGAGATAAGATATCAGTGCCTCTAGTTGAGCATTCCGGGTGAAGTGCGCTCCCACCGCCTTATCATCACTTAACATCCGTTGGGATCAAGGTCAAATGATTACCTGTAAGGAAGTATAAAAAAACAAAGCAATGCAGCTGCTCCTGTTATTTACTGAAGCCATAGTGATGTATACTCCGAAAACCTGTTGGCTGAGAGGACTCCACCCACACAGTCAAACTCAACAGGTGCATCCAGCAGCTCCTGTTGTTTTCTGAAGCCCTGGTGATGTATGCTCTGAAAACCTGTTGGCTGAGAGGACTCCACCCACACAGTCAGACTCAACAGGTGCATCCAGCAGCTCCTGTTGTTTTCTGAAGCCCTAGTGATGCATGCTCCGAAAACCTGTTGGCTGAGAGGACTCCACCCACACAGTCAGACTCAACAGGTGCATCCAGCAGCTCCTGTTGTTTTCTGAAGCCCTAGTGATGCATGCTCCGAAAACCTGTTGGCTGAGAGGACTCCACCCACACAGTCAGATTCAACAGGTGCATCCAGCAGCTCCTGTTGTTTTCTGAAGCCCTGGTGATGTATGCTCTGAAAACCTGTTGGCTGAGAGGACTCCACCCGCACAGTCAGACTCAACAGGTGCATCCAGCAGCTCCTGTTGTTTTCTGAAGCCCTAGTGATGCATGCTCCGAAAACCTGTTGGCTGAGAGGACTCGACCCACATACATTCAAACTCAACAGGTACATTTAACAGCGCCTGTGGTTTTCTGAAGCCCCAGTTTATGTATGCTCCGAAAACCTGTTGGCTGAGAAACCTCCACCCACACAGTCAAACTCAACAGATGCATTCAGCAGCTCCTGTAATTTATCTGAAGCTTTTTCTCTGTTTATTTGTAACGCAGTACTTTAAATATCTATACCAAATCTCACACTCCTCGCACTGTTCTTAAAAAGAGGCACGAAGTTTTCGCTTCACGTATTTAAAGATGACAGGTAGTTATGTATTATATAAAACGGTCAGGGGGGTCTCATCTATATTTACGGATTATTTATACAATTGTTATAGTTTTTCACTTACCATCTGGTGAGTGGATGTAGGAATAGTTGTAGTTGTTGTAGGATAATAAAAGTAAAATGTGTTTCTGTAGTTCAATACAAACACAAACAGTACAAACAGTTCAGTACAAACCACCACCTGTTGAACGAAATACCGCCCCTCCATAACAGGTTTCTTAAACATAAATCACCAGGGTTGCAGAACCAGACAGAAGAATTGCTGACTAACACCATAGTCTAACAAGGGGTTTGTTATGACATTGATTGTAATTAACGGACTTATAGTAAGTCCCTGCTAGGACGCGAATCCACGACCGAAAGATCTGAAACTATCTTAAAATTGGTTACCATTTCATGGTAACCAATAAAAATAAAAAATCATTAAGTTTAGATAACCGTAATCGCACGCAACCCATTTCTTATTAATTTTATAAGCCTTATCATTACTTACCATCAGGTCTGGTGAAATGAAGGTCCAGCGATAGCATCATTCGTGTATTCACATCCGTTGTCTAATCTATCTATATCTATATATAATATATATCTTATCTTATATATTATCTTATATCTTATCTTTAATCTTATCTTATCTTACTGTATGAAATGTATGTACGCGCATAACTACCGATCGACTGTACAAAATTGGATAATTTATTTTTTTATTTTTGTGGTTGTTGTTGTCAGGACAAGGTTTGTACAGAAGAAAAATAAAAGAAAAAAGATATTTTTACTAAAATATGACTTTTTTAAAAAATCATCATTATAAAAAGTGAGTGAGCCAGCATTTGACAACTTCAAACGGACAATACGTAATATGACATGGTACGTCATATCATGATATCAGTAATAGTACATTACGATATTAGTGCGTTAAGATGGTTATAACATGCGAGGCGGAATTTCAGCCCGAGCCGAAGGCGAGGGCGTAATTGAGCCGAGCATGTTATAACCAATACGCACGTATATCGTACGACGTTTTTTAACACATTTGCGAGGAAACAGAAAAAAATACGCCAAAACTACATTTTCGGAAAATGACTTGGCATTTTTCATGTTTTTCCACTTCAAGAAATTTTCATACGTGGTTATGTATCTGTCCTTGGATATTGACGGCAGCAAACTGTCGCATGCGGTTCGCGCTTCTGTTAGTATATCCGGTGGAGTTAAAGTAATATATTGCTTATCTTCATTATTGAAAGTTGTCATTTTTAGATATTCTCAATACAAGTACAAAGAAAAGAAAATTTAAGAAAAATGGCGCGAGGATTATTTTCTGCCGTGGCTGCGTGAAAATGTTGGCAAAGACGCTAGAGCATGCAGCCAAGTTTTTAAATTACCGAATAAACTGTTTTTTTTTTATTTTTGAATAATCTCAATCTGTGAATGCACACTGTTGCTTTCCCGCCATTTTAACAGCGCGCTAGCGCTGCCTACTGACTGGCACCGCGCGGCGATTAGTTCGAAATTTGAATAGCAACAGCGCGCTGCTCACTAGCTGGAGTCGTGCGGCGGCAATCAGTTCCATATTTGAAATGGTAAATAATACTGTTATGGAATTTGTATGGACTATAACTTAACTATTTGCTTTGGTAACACACGCGTTTTTTATGACCCGCTTTACATATTTAAAACCGGTGGAATTACATCAGCTTTACGAGCAAGTGTGTTGAAAAATAGAATTAAGGCCTACGCAGACCGGGACGGCAAAAGGATTTTGCCGCCAGTCAGCGCTCAATAGCCGCTTAGATACCGCGGCATTCCAGAGCCTTGCCGCGGCATGCCGCGTCACGTCGAAGTATGTATATTATGTCTTATTTGTATTTCGATATGTTTGAATGTCCATTGGTAAAAAAATAAATCCTTTGCCATGCCGTCCCGGTCTGCGTAGGACTTTACCGCTTCTTTTGCAAAAGTAATACCTATCGGTGTTTGGTGTGTTTGAAGCTTTATCGTAGTGTTATAATACGTAGTACTCATTATTATACTGTGGTTATTTCTTCTTGTTTATGGCATGTTTTGTGTCTACATCCGAACACAATTCCACCAATATCACGTAGGTAGCCAATACAAAATTGTTATTGATTTAAAGAAAATGCCACCATGTCCCATACAAAATTATTTGTTTGTTTTCTTGTCATGGAAACTGTCAAAGCGGTACGAAGTCCGCCGGGTCAGCTAGTACTGCATAAATATTAACACAACCGTTTGCCTAGGGAAATACTTTACAGATGATTACCAGAAGAGTATGATATGCATATTTTTTGTGGAAACCTATTTGTAATAAAAAAGATGCATACAGTACACAGTCCATGCTACTGCCATCTAGTAACACCAACAGAAAGTTACCGAAGTGTGAGGCGTTTACAACCATGTCGAGTAGATGGCGCTGCGTAGAAACTGAAACAAATCCTAAAAAATTCGTAACGTGAGATCAACTTCATAAATTGGTAATATTTTTCGAACAGTCTTTAAAAAAATATAAAGAACACAATCTAACAAATATTATGTTTAGATGATAAATCTAATGAGATGCGATGTGCAACGCGTTGTATCGAATACGCCCACCCGCCCCGTCCCACGAAATCAACAAGAATCGAATCCAACAAGTTTGGGAAGCCAGTATACCCGCTAAGTTTCCTGCAGCCCTAGTGACGAATGTTTTGAAAACCTGCCATAAACGAATGGGGTGCCTCTTTTAGCCAACTTGTTGCTTGGTGCTTAAACTATCATCAATCATCAAAAAAGTGTTATCTAATAAACATTTTTCTATTTCTATTTCAATCTTAATCTTATCAACACCATTTTAACACTGACCTTGTAAAGGTTTACTTCTATGGGAGGTTTTAAGCCCGACAAACATCGCAATCAATGTTATTATAATGCTTTTGTTTATATTTAAAGGTAATTTCACTAAACATATAGGGTGCCTTACAAATAAACAAAGAATGAGGTCCGAATAGTTATTCCGTGTTTTGTTTCTGTCATATAAACTTGTAATTAGTTTTTCACTTCAGTAGCTCAAACATGTAGGTTTTGCTGCCTGAAATCAGTGAGCAAAATGAGATTTTGCTCACTGAGTGAGACCAAGTAACTTTTTAATATTTTTTTTCAGAAAGCCGCGAATATGTTGTTCAGCCTTGGGTTAATCATACAATTCGAAACATTCACACTCTATCTCTTTCCCGCCTTTAAAAGAGAGAGAGAGAGACAAAGACCAGCCCTTTCGAAGATCCAATTTTGAATTCGACCTCAAAGACAAACACGTTCGGAATCTCGTACTAACTAAAACAATTTTGCAAAAAGATAATTATGTCTTTTAATGTAATTTATTGAATGTTTAACTTATTGTTGTATTTAAACGAAAATAAGTATTTACTGCAAATAAAACTGATATTTAACCTGTAAATATTTATTTCTAGTTTCAATAATGTTACGTAATATATTTTGAATAATAAAATATCATGGGTGCTATTTCCGAACACGCCTTCATTTAAATAAAAGAGCGAGAATAAAATTTCGTGGCTGGCGTAAAGAGTTGAATAAGTTAAAAAATATTAAATAATCGTAAAATATGAGTGAAAATAGCGACCGTTGTTCCTTCTCAATCCGCCACCAAAACACAAACCTTAACCCCAGATAATCAAACTCAACTCAATGCAACTATAACGTTGCCAACTATATGTGTTACTTTTAATTTGCAGAATTGCAGTAATTTTACTTTTAACTTTTAAAAAGTTCCATTTTATTGAATTGGTATCTCTACCTACAATGTTAATTATTTAGATTCACAATAAATAGTTATTTCAATCTATTCGTGTTTATTATTTTATCTCGTAAAGTGTTCTCGCTGCTGAAGTGAAAACTTATGTGTGTTACACGAGAGCAAAGTTTTTTTGCATCTCGTGCCTTTGAATCCCTCGCCACACTCAGGATTCAAAATCAGCACTCGCAGCAAAAAACGACTTTGCTCTCTTGTTGCACAAATAACTATTGTTGTATTCTGTAACATGGAACGAACGAAATTCCCCTTCATTGCACTCTGTTATCTAGTAATGAAAGATGGAAATGCATTATACCCGAAATCCTCAGCCACCGGTGAACTATTTTCCCTCTGACTGATGAGACACATTGCAGTCAGTCTTGTTCTATGCTTGGGCATCGTTTTGCATAATGATAGCTTATTCTTGCTATCACACCCATTTAGTTCCCTTTGCCAACATTGTGAGTGGAGCCGCTGGAGGCCGCTACCCCCTGCAGATGTATGCATCCCTGGTACTTTGGTGTGCTAGGGGAACGTGACCCGCGCTGGGGAGGGCTATCCCCCTTACTCTGTAAATTATATCTATTTGTGGGATTTTGCTCGACCTTTCATTTCTTGTTTTGCTTTTATACAATGTGAAATCCGATCTAATAGCGGTTGCCGGTTTAACGCCTCGGTGGCCGAGTGGCAAAGCACTCGGTCCGATACCCGAAGGTCCTGGATTCAATTGTGAATTGAACCCAGGACCTGCAAAGTCAAAGTCCAGGCAAAGTGTGTTTCGGATTTTTCGTATTTCGGATTAAGTAGCGATGACTTAATTTCAATGATGGATTACAAAAACACAAATGTTGAAAAAATTTCCACGAGCATGATTTGAACCTGCACCCTTCTGACATACCGGGTCAGGTGCTCTTCCAATTGAGCTATCGTGGTTCTAACCAGCCCGCCGAAATTTATGTCAGAAGGGTGCAGGTTCAAATCCTGCTCGTGGAAATTTTTTCAACATTTCTTATTTTGTAATTTGTTTCGCAACAAAATTTGCGTTAAAATTATTTAAACAAAACAAAAACATTGTTCAATGATAGAAGACAGAATAAAGGCTATTTTACTTTTAACAGCTACTATTGTTACTATTGTTTCATGAAAATTATGTCGTTTGTTCATCATGAGGTGTTGTAGGTCTTTTTTCTCTATTGGATCAAATATATTGTTGTGTTCCATCCGACATTTAGAGATTAGATAGCCAGTTCCTCAATAGTAAAATAAAATCAAAATTCACTTTTTAAATTTTTAAGTCAACTTTTTACAAAGTATTTTAAAGCGTCAAATCTAAGCCAATACTCTGTAAACCTTATGGTGGAGAACTGGAGACTTCGATCAATAATAGACTATACATATAATTATTATTCAGATAGTTCAAAAAATCTATCTCTAATATATAAAATTCTCGTGTCACGGTGTACGTTATTGAACTCCTCTGAAACGGCTCGACCGATTTTCGTGAATCTTAGCGTGCATATCGGCTAGGGTGGAGAATCGGACAACATCTATTTTTCATCCCCCTAAATGTTAATGGTAGTCCAACCCTAAATTTTTTTTAGATTTTTGAAATTTTTCCAATACAAAATGATTTGTTTGTAGTGTTGTCATGGAAACTGTCAAAGCGGTACGAAGTCCGCCGGTCAGCTAGTATAATATATAAAAGGCTCGATCGATTTTGATGAAATTTTATATGTATACTAGCTGACCGGCGGACTTCGTACCGCTTTGACAGTTTCCATGACAAAGGTGGTAAGTAAGGGTGGTCAACCCAAAAGTTTTTTTTTACAATTTACTTTTCCAATACAAAATGTTCCACGATTTGTTTGTTTTGTTGTCATAGAAACTGTCAAAGTGGTACGAAGTCCGCTGGGTCAGTAAGTACTTTATAAAAATGTCATTTTGGATAAAAATAATTGAATTTGGAGCTTTTTTTTGTGTTTTTTGTACAAAGTGGTTAGATGAGGGCCGTAGATGTCAGTCTACTTTTGATTCAGCGAAAACATCTCATTCAGACAGACGAAATTTCACGCGGGCAATTTCACTATTGAGGAACTGGCTACCTTATCTCTAAATGTCGAAACCAAACTATGCTACTGTACTATTGGTGTTATTATGATAATTCTATAAGGATTGGTGGTATTTGGCCAGGCGGACTTAAAACAAGCACTAACACCAACCGAATCGAGTACAAAGTAGTACCTACCCCCGCTAGCAATCAAACCTGGAAACCAGGAAAAGTTTTTATCTCATATTACCTATTCGATTCTCTTTGAAAGTAGGATTTTTACGTCCTTAGTTACAAAACTTCCTGGTAGATTATGTGTCCCTGGTACTTCAGCACGCCAGAAAACGTGACGATTGAAGTGAGAATTCTCTGCAACACGGAGGCGTTTCCCGACAGGCAATGATTTATGCATTCCTGGTAGCCCGCCGTGCTTGGAAACGTGATCTTTCGATCAGTCCAATAACAACAACAAACGAAGCATTGTCATTTTTTATCACACACACACCTGCAGGCACATGAGAAAGTTATTCATGTGTCTGCCACAGCACCAAAAATACAAAAGTAATTTTTCTTCAATGCTTGCAACTCGAATCATTATTTTAACAATTTTCTTCGAGTTAAATCGAATCTTAAATAAACTTTAAACTGGCTGGGTTTGTTTGTTACTGTTTAATTGAAAAAAACAAATTAATATAGGTATGGGCCTGTTGCCGACCGACCAACCAACCTTTTTACTTATTTTTTTGTATTTTTTACATGTTTCTATTGTTTTTAAAATAAAAGAAAGACAGTCACCATATAAAATGCCAAACAGATAGACATAATATATTGAATTGTTATCCTTAGTCGTGTTTTGCTTACGTTATCATACGTTTCATATGGTGTCAGAAGTAAAGGATAAATTGTGATAATGCCCATAACGCGTTCAATAACAAGGAAACAATTCCGGACAGAGGTAAGTGAAACTGCTTCAGCCCCATCGCCAGGCATTACGCCTGCTCAAACCTGCCACGATGAGGCTCTCTCACAGGAGCATGTTATTCTCGAACCCCTTTTAGCTGTCCAATTGCCAGAACCTGCACATCCAAGGGCCCATTCCGCCGCATCATCGCGAGCCTCTACCAAGACACAGAAGTTGGCTGCCCTAGCAAGGCATGCTCGCTTAAACGCGGATCGGGAGCGAAGGCTAGCTGAACATGAACGTAAAGCAGCCGAGCTAGAATTGCAGGCGGAACTCGCGGCTATTGAGTCTGCCGCGTCAGAGAAAAGCAACTCAACTCAAAGGTGGTTGATTGAGTGTGCCGATAATAATATGTGTGACAATAATGAACTATTCCCTTGCAGTAATTCAGAGTTTGGTGATGTACCTACTGCGGGAACTGTAAAAAATGTCGCCGTCGCCTCTACGAGCGCCAATGCGCCGCGTGGAGACCGGTACCTACAGTCCAACGACAAAATTAACACTACACACATATTAGGCACACACCACAATAAATTCGCATCTACGAATTGTAATATTGACAACAGAAATAAAACGATTAATACTGTACAGACACAAGACTCTTTTATTAAACTGGCTGAAGTTATTGCAGATCTTGGAAGCAAGAATAAACAGGTGAGTATTAAACTTCCTTTGTACGATGGTAGCATCTCCAGTTGGCTCATGTTCAAGAAGACATACTCGCGTTCAGAAGCTAGATTCAGTCCAGAAGAAAACTTAGCCAGACTCGATACTGCGTTGTGTGGAGCCGCCAAGGAATCTGTGTCTGCTCTCCTCATGACTGCCGCGCATCCAGCACAGATAATGAGTTCCCTGGAGAGTCGCTTTGGCCAGCCGGAATCCATCATCCTACACCAACTCTCGTCCGTTAGATCCTTAGCCAGGTTGCCGCTTCACGAGTCTCTGAAAGACCTTAATATCTTCGCGTGCCGACTTCGAAATTGCGTCGAGGTCATCAGAGAGCTGCATAGGCCGGAGTATCTGGCCTCTCCCGAACTTGTCAATACAATCATAGGAAAATTAACTCCTCTATTACGTTATAGATGGTCTGACTTTGCGTCTTCGAACGATGTCTCTAACAAACACAAGCTAGAACTATTAGCAGACTTTTTAGATAATGAATCCAAACGGCTAGCAAAATATTGTACATTCTATTCGGAAAATTTTTACGGAAAAACTGTCACAACAAATAATTCGCAGGTTGTCAAAACAAATGTCGCTACTAAGCAACCCGCAAAAGTTTTTTATGCGACACTGTCAACGAAACCAAAGAGTCTGACAACATGTAGATATTGTGAGACAGGTACACACGATGTCAATGAATGTGAAAAGTTTATTTCATTACCTATCGACGAACGCTGGCAATGGGTTACCGAAAATAAGGTCTGTTACAGATGTTTATCTAAAGGTTCACATAAATATTTAGCTTGCAGGAAACATTGCGAAGTCGCCGGATGTAAGTACAGTCGGAGACATAATACTTTGCTCCATCGACCTACGGTAGAAATCGCTGCCCATGTCGACATAGATGAACACGATGAGCCTCAGTCCGAGGAGGTACCGACTGCTGAGGTAACGACTGCTATTGTATCTCATAGTGCCTCCGCTAACCCAATGTCAATCCAAAGGTCCCTATTAAAGGTTCTCCCTGTCACTATTACCGGTCCTAAAGCTAGTTTCGATACCTATGCGCTGCTTGACGATGGGTCTACAGCCTCATTTATTGATAAATCTGTAGCTGATCTGATAGGTGCTACCGGGCCTAAAAAACAAATTCAAGTTGAGTGTATCGGCGGTCTTGGTAAAAATATAGAGGTCAATTTCGTAAACATTCAAGTCAAAGGCTGCTACAGTGTAGAAACACACAACACATACAATATTGTAGCGAGGTCTATTCCAAATTTGACTATTGCAAATCAATGTATTCGGTCAGAGCAAATCAAAAACTGCGATTATTTACGCGATCTTGCTGATGTTTTGTGCTACGAGAACGCGAAACCTATGCTTCTGCTTGGGATTGATAATTGGCACCTTACCTTTTCAAAAACTATACGGTGCGGTAGGCTATCGCAACCAGCAGCGTCTTTGACTCCGTTAGGTTGGGTTCTATACGGCTCTACTTCAACCATGCCCAAACCTGTCGACTTCGTGAACCATGCTATTATAGAGATCGAAGAAGATAGTCTAGGGGACAGTCGTACTTTAGATATCCTCATCAAAGACTATTATAGTTTAGACTCTATAGGTATAGAAAAAAGGGATTTCCGCTCTGTTGAGGACCAAAGAGCCTTAAAATTGCTAGAGGAGACTACTAGGCGTCTACCATCTGGGCGATTCCAGACAGGACTACTGTGGCGTGACAATATCGAACAGGTCCCCGATAGCCGCCCACTCGCTTTACGCCGTTTTAGAACTTTGGAATCTAAGATGATTAAAGACTCCGACTACGCTAGTAAGTATAAACAAAATATTCAAGCCATGCTTGATAAGGGTTATGCAGAATTGTGCACTGCCACCCCTTCCGGTATATCATGGTATTTACCGCATTTTGGAGTAGTACATCCACAAAAGAGGAAACTTAGGATTGTCTGTGATGCCGCCGCCAGGTGCGAAGGTGTAAGTTTAAATTCCCTTTTACTGCCCGGGCCCGATCTTCTCCAATCCTTGTTAGCCATTTTGATGCGATTCAGAGAAGGCCGTGTAGCTCTTTCGGCTGATATCCGGGAAATGTTTCCACAAGTAAAAATCAGACCAGAAGACCGTGACGCTCAGCGTTTTTTATGGCGCGATGACCCTACACAACCTATCCAGGAATATCGCACGTCATCTATGATGTTCGGTGCAGTGTGTAGTCCGTTTACGGCCTTGTACCTTAAAAATAAGATCGCCACCGAACATCAGCGATCACACCCGAAAGCTGCAGCAACTATTATTCGGGACACATACATGGACGATTACTTAGATAGTTGTGATAATGATGAAGAAGCCGCACTTTTATCCTCAGATATTGTCTCGGTATTAGCCTCAGCCAAATTTGAAATGAGGTCTTGGGTATCGAATTCCGCAAAGGCTCTTAACATGCTACCTACCGATCTTTGCGCTGTTGGGGCCACAAAAATAAATGTAGGTTCAGACTCACGACCTTCGACACGCGCCTTAGGAGTTTCCTGGAACATCACTAACGACACACTGTCTTTTCCACATATTGATTTTGATAAAATGCCAGCGAAATTAACTAAGCGCGTTGTCCTTTCAAACCTTATGAAAATTTACGACCCTTTAGGCCTGCTTACTCCCGCGGTTATAAAAGGTCGTGTTCTATTCCAAAAGACTTGGAAACTTGCTACATCTTGGGATGAATTATTACCCAAACAATTCGTAGAAAAGTGGAGAGACTGGTTCACAAGCTTACTCAAAATTTTGAACAATTGTGTACCCCGTTGTTATGCCACTTTAAACGACCCTATAAAAACAGTGCAATTACATGTTTTCGACGACATGTTTCAGACGCGAGCGAGCAAGCATACAGTTGCGTCGCTTACTGGCGCTTTGTGTCCAAACGGAAACATACAAGTCTCATTAATCAGTGGTAAAGCTCGCGTTGCTCCCTTGAAGCCTACGACTATTCCAAGGCTGGAGCTTCAGGCAGCTCTAATTGCTGCTCGCTTATCTGTATTTATTGTAGAATCTCACAAACGAAAGCCAGAAAGGATATTTTTCTGGTCAGATTCTCAAACGGTACTCAAATGGCTACGCTCTGACCCAAGCACTTTTAAATCCTTTGTCGCTCATAGGGTTTGTGAAATTCGCGAGATCACCAATGTTTCCGATTGGAAGTACGTACCTTCATCCTTGAATGTCGCGGACGACGCAACCAGGTTCAAAGATGAATTTACCAGAAACTCTCGATGGTTTACCGGGCCATCATTCTTGCACCAACTACCAGCCGAATGGCCCTGTGAACCTACAACTGTCAACGCACCAACGCCTGAGGAATATAGAACAAACAAAGACTTGGTGGGTTTGACATTGACTCAGCCACGTGACTTACCATCACCTGTGATTGCTGACTACAGCCGCTTCAGTGTTTGGTTACGGTTTATTCGTGCTACCGCGCGGGCTCACCAGTGTGCCTCGAAACTTCGCCATTTGTCTCAAAATCCTAAATTTCCGCAATGTAGTTTAGCAGTTTTAGATGTCGCTTTTATCTCTTCGGCAGAGCGCCATGCCTTTTTGCGTATACAATTAGATTCTTTTAATGATGAATATTTTGCTGTTGACGCTGCACGCCCCGTTTCTAAAGAGAGTAGACTTAAAAACTTGTCGTTGACAATAGGAGATGATAGGCTATTACGGTTATCCGGCCGCACGGGAGCATCCACTGCCATTGATCCACGGCCAGCTGTTTTGGATGGAAAGCACCCGCTCACTCGCCTACTAATCGACTCCTACCACGTCAAATTTGCCCACGGCAACAATGAACTTGTGGTGAACGAATTACGACAACGTTTCTACATCATTGGGGTGAGACCATCTGTGAAAAGTGTGGCGAAACATTGTCAGCTCTGCCGGAATACGAAGGCTAAGCCACAGGTACCACCGATCGGAGACTTACCTGAAGCCAGGATGGCTCATCACGTTCGTCCCTTCACTTTTGTCGGTGTCGACTATTTTGGCCCGTTGAACGTCACATCAGGGCGACGATCCATGAAACACTGGGTAGCACTATTCACCTGTCTGACAGTCAGAGCTATTCACATCGAAGTAGTAGAATCGCTATCAACAGACTCAGCCTTGCTGGCTCTACGACGATTCATAGCACGACGTGGCTGTCCCACATGCGTCTACTCTGACAACGGAACGGCTTTTGTTGGCGCTTCGAATATGCTACATGAGCTGTATGACTTCTCGGCAAATAGAGGAATAAGGTGGAAGTTTATCCCACCGTCGGCTCCATTTATGGGTGGCTGTTGGGAGCGTCTGATACGCAGTGTGAAGACTGCACTCAAGATCACCCTAAAAGATCGATCACCGCGAGTGGAGGTCCTGAACACATTACTCGCAGAAGTAGAAGCTATAGTCAATTCCCGACCACTCACCCACGTGTCCGTGGACGAGGACAGCCAACAAGCACTAACGCCCTTCAACTTCCTGATTGGCACCTCAAGCCATGACCAGAGTCTTCGAGAATTTGACGAAGCTGATTTATCACGACGCGCAGACTGGCGAAAGGCCCAAAGACTTGCAGAACATTTTTGGCAACGGTGGACTAAAGAATACTTGCCTCTCTTGATACCACGAAAATCGGTTACACCTCATGAAGAGTTAAAATCGGGTGATGTTGTGCTGGTCGCGGACGGCAATCTACCGAGAAACTGCTGGCCTATTGGACGAGTCACCGAATTATTTCCGGGTAGGGATAATATTGTCCGCGTAGTGAATATTGCAACTAAAGGGGGTGTGCTGCGTCGGCCGGTCCGCAAGCTAGTACCATTAAATTGTTAATTGGTGTTCCACACCGCTTGGGGCCATGTTGCCGACCGACCAACCAACCTTTTTACTTATTTTTTTGTATTTTTTACATGTTTCTATTGTTTTTAAAATAAAAAAAAGACAGTCACCATATAAAATGCCAAACAGATAGACATAATATATTGAATTGTTATCCTTAGTCGTGTTTTGCTTACGTTATCATACGTTTCAGGGCCTATGAAAATGTTGTACTTGTCAATGTATGGTTACGGAGCTTGAATTTCCGCGTATCATCAATGAAAAAATATTATGTAAGTAAGTAAGTATTTATGTATCCATTTTTAATTCACAAAATAATTAACAAGCCATAGGGGCTTGTAGAGGGGCTTGTATATACAGGGTGTCCCAGAAATCAATGTCAAGCCGGAAATGGGAAACAGGCCAAGTCGTGTTAGTTATTAGAAAAATATGAAAAAAAATCTTGGCCATGTACATACTTCTCAAATTATAAGGATTTAAAAATACATCCTAAAAATTTACACCCTGTAATGACCTTTCAAGTCCTGTGATTACAAATATTAACTTTTCTCTGTGATGTAACCATGAATAACCCTTCTGTAAATTACAGTTAAAAGTTAAAAACATATCTGATTCAGTTTTAAATAAAATATTAGATTTGTGCCTAACATTGATTCAAAATAATTACATCAACCAACTTTATCCGACTGTACCAAGGTCTTTGTCATATTTTTCTAATAACTAACACGACTTGGCCTATTGCCCATTTCCGGCTTGACTTTGATTTCTGGGACACTCTGTATGTAATGATCGAGCGCGTTTGTATGAAGTACCTTCTGTAGGCTTCCTTTTTTTGTGCCCTTACACTAGGCATCTCCTGATCTGTGGGTATAAATACTTAAGGTTAACGTAAGGCTTGCAAGGAATTGATGGACTCACATTCTCGTGTGTTGTTTCGGAAACTGGCCATTTTCGTATATTGTTTTTAAGTTATTTTTGTAAGGTGAGCGAGTACGTTTTCATTAAATTTAGTGTCCCTTGGAACAGCATTTGTACCAGCTATAGGTTCCTGCTATCCTGGTATTTTGTCGTGATAGACAGCGTGACTGGCTAGCGGGGTGGTCTCATTTAACATATTATTTCTTTATTTCACGTCGATCATAATTTACGAAAGATTTATTTATTTACCCCCTTATTCATAAAAATTATATAAGAATTATTTATTTAAATATTGTTTTGTCTCCTTTTCTCAAATAAAAATTGACGTTTTCACTTCTCATGTTCGTAAAGTTGTCCTTTATGTCAAGAGAAGGCTGTATAAAATAGGTTTTTATGCTCGTGCATAAAGTAATTTCTTGTTTTAAGACTTAATTGCCTTAGTCTTAAAACAAGAAATTACGGTGGACTTCTTGGCGGGAAAGTGAAGAGTCATGTCTGCGGTTTTGTTTTATTTTCTAAAATTTGTGTTATGTCGAATATTAATGTGAAATAATGGTGGATTATTAACCGTTAATTGTTCGTGAGTGTGCATGAGTGTTGGCAAATGAAACAAAACAGTGCAACGTCACTTTTCAAATTCTCTCAAGAAGTCTGCGTGAGGACTTAGTAAAGCCCCACATCTTTACTGAGATACTCGAGGGGTTGGGGGTATATCATTTCTCACTTCATTTCATTCATCATCATCATATTGTATATTTATGTATTACTTGTAAGAAAAATTACTTTGACACTGGCTAAATGTGCTAATCGCACGAAGCCATCAACTAAAAGAAAGAAAAAGAAGAAATTACGGTGGACTTCTTGGCGGGAAAGTGAAGAGTCATGTCTGCGGTTTTGTATTATTTTCTAAAATTTGTGTTATGTCGAATATTAATGTGAAATAATGGTGGATTATTAACCGTTAATTGTTCGTGAGTGTGCATGAGTGTTGGCAAATGAAACAAAACAGTGCAACGTCACTTTTCAAATTCTCTCAAGAAGTCTGCGTGAGGACTTAGTAAAGCCCCACATCTTTACTGAGATACTCGAGGGGTTGGGGGTATATCATTCCTCACTTCATTTCATTCATCATCATCATATTGTATATTTATGTATTACTTGTAAGAAAAATTACTTTGACACTGGCTAAATGTGCTAATCGCACGAAGCCATCAACTAAAAGAAAAAAAAAAAAAAAGAAATTACGGCCTTACAGCTACAATACACCTTCATTTAATTGATATATTTTTATGAGATTTAGGTAATATCTTAATTTAATTACGACATTATGTATTACTATCTAAATACAAATTTACGATTAATACGGGTGTGCATTTACGTAAAAAAATATAATGCAAATATTTATAATAACTTGGCATTACGGCTCAGACCATAGTCGAACGTCACATAGTTGAAAATTAATTATTAATTAATCGTCAACAGAGGCCATACATTTGTCCCCGAATGAGCCAGTTCCTTCCACATCCAGGGACTGCAAGATAAAATCAACTATTCGGCCGATGGATGAAGATAGTGTAACTTCAGAGCGACCTCCATCTCCATCTGATAATAACCCGTTTACAATTACGTCGTCACAAACGAATACAGTAAAAATGCCAGGAAAGAACATTATTACAATACACATTCAAAATTGTTCGAACTTTACTTTTCATTTTAATTAATTTTACATTTTACATTATAACAATTAATTCAATTTTCTTGTATATGCTTAATCCTTGTTTTATTTCCTTGCAATCGAAGTGAAAGCAGAGTGTAAAACTCGAGTATAAAACCCATTTTACCCTCGACGTAACTATACACCCTCGCCGTACCGGCTCGGGTGGCTATAAACACGTCTCTGGTATAATGGCTCGTTTTATGATCTTGTTGTATAATCTACTATTGTATGACGTTGAAAAAACAATATTTAACTAAAAAATGCTTAAATAGTTTTTATGAATAAGGGGGTTAATGATTGAAATTGTTTTTATTTTAAACTACATCATTCCACCGCTGGGCAAAGATTTGCACCAACTTTTTCAATGCGTCTGGGTCCTTAGCGGTATACCTATCACTTCTGCTTATACGTCATAATTGTCCCGCAAACTTTCTCTCGGTCGAAATTGTAATGGAACTGTAATAGAATTCGAATAAAGATGCGGACGTTCCTTGCTTAAATCCAAAGTTTTGATCATCCTCATTCGGCCTATAAACAGTATAATTATTAAGATACTACGACTACACAGACGAGTCAATTGTTCCATGTAAGCTGTTCAATGATCCTGTGTTCCTGGTGATTAGTCTCCCTCCCGAACGTGACCTGACTGTACGCATGCGTGCTCTTGATGAGGCACGTAAATTAGTTTCCGCTGGGTGGAGCCTTTTGCAACTCAAACAAAATAATAACTTAACTGAAAAATCAGTAACATTCGTTTTACTGATTACCAACACCAGTTTTGCATTAGTCTCTGGGGTTGTCTCACTACAAATTATGTATTTAATTGGGAAATTTAAAAAAAATTGTTACATTTTTTGTAAGCAATAATGGCAGTATCTATTTGATGTTGTTTGATTCATCTATGTACGCCGACTAAAAGAGGTTTACAGCTTTTTGATACGCTAATATTGGCTATTTAGCACAGCGAGCTGCCGTTGGGTGGTGTGATTTCATTGTATTTTGATATCTCGTTTGCATAGAAGATCGTGTGCTATCGCACTCGCACCTGCTGCAAGTTGTTGCACTTCTGGTACTTTGACACGCCAGACAACGTGCCGAACGAGGTGGGGGGCTACCGACTCCCACAGCCGCCTTTTTGTGTTGATAATTATCGCTAATAAACTAACTTCTATACATGTCGGAGACATTTATTTATTTATTTATTTATTTATTTATGGCGCTAGCATCGCTTAGAAACGACAAGTATAGTCTGGTCTGCGCAGCCTATGGTCTATGGTGAGCGAAACGTCAACGTCAGTTGGCTTGGCGCAAACAACGAATAGGACATATTTGAACGGGAGTGGTCGGTCGGAGAGTACGCACTACATTTTCAGCGGGCAACTGTTTCTAAATAATTTAATTTTAATGTTAAAATAACATTAAAGTGACTGTAAGGAATACGACTGCGTCTTTATTTTGAAGATCCAAGACGAACTGTGTTATCGACGAATCCGAGTTTGCTCGACCGTCCTACCTACAAACCTCCCCGCCGACATACATATTATTATTATTATTATAAATCTATAACGCTCGCATAGCATAAATTTTAAAGACTTGTGTTTAAACGCCTACCAAAAATGTATCAATTTTACTACCGCCTACCAAAATGGATAAATGATCACCAAATTGTGTTTCCTAAAATATTCTAAGAAAAAAAATTATATTTTTATTAAATGCCTTAAAAATATATGAATACATTTTAACTGCATTTCTACATTGCTGATAATACCAATATATTATGCCTCGAGTTTCAATTTGGTAAATCTTGCTTCTTGTTGTTTAATAAAAAGAAATAACCTCGAAATTCAAGACAATCGCTACGCTGCGCAACGCGATTGTCTTAAATTTCTAACCTATCACGTGACCTACAGGAGTAGGGCAGCTAATATCCTCAATCATTGGAATAATAGTGTAAAAATTGTTGGTATCAATGTTACTGTTTCAGTAAAACAATATTTTGTTAGCATTAATCCATTTGGCAAGCAAAAAGTATATATATACAAAACGTACAATTATTCTGATGTGTTTTAAATAGACAATATTTATTTTGTTAATATGATGATGATGGATGACGAATAATTATAGAAATGAGAGTTGAAAAATTATATTCCCCCAACACCTTGAGTATCTAAGTAAAGATGTGGAGCTTTACTAAGGACCTCACGCGGACTTAATGAGAGAATTTAAAAAGTGACGTTGCACCGTTTGTTTCATTTGCCAACACTCATGCACGTTCACGAAAACTTAACGGTAAGTAATTCACCACTATTTTACATTAATATTCTACATACCACCAATTTTAGAAAATTACTTTTTTTTTTAGCTTGAGCAATTAAACTTATTTCTGAAGCTTATTTATTTATAATTCATCACCAGCTCATTATATGGCCTTTCCCTACAGATGGCCATAATCCATCACGCGGGCCCAGTGCGGATTGGTGGTTATTAACGATTGCCAATGCAGCCGACACCAACGGCTTTACGTGCCTTCCGAAGCTCGGAGTAGCTCGAGATAATACATTTTTGGTCACCCATCTGATGCCCGGCCTTTGCGAAAGTTGCTTAACGTCAGCAATCGCAGACCGGGCGCGTTAATCACTACGTCATCGAGCTCCTCTGGAATTCACAACACACAAATACATCCATAATTTTTTTACTGTATTTTATAAATTTTATAAATATATTTAATTTAGCTTCAGTGCAGCAATTAGCACTTGAAAATAAAAAAGTAAAATTTACTATAGCGTTGTGTTATCAAATTTGTGGTATTTCATCTGCAAAGATGAATCTGCATGGCCATCGGTTGACAAAATTCAGCGCTTACGTCAGCCTTCCCGGTAGCATAGCGGTCAGTGCAGCCGCCCGGATTGCGGAAGACCCAGGTTCGATTCCTGGCTGGGTCGGGTGGGCGTTTAATTTTTTCACTGTATTTTATAAATTTTATAAATATTTAAATACATCCATGTCAACCATTGATATATGATGTCAACTGAGTTGGTCCCCATAACACCAATGTCAAACCACCGTAGTGTGTTTCGTCGAGTTTTGAGTTCAGAGGTAGTTGCTAGTTGAAGATTCCAGATTAATAGCACTTACAATATCACCTTCTTCAGTCTTATCACCACGGGTGACATGAAGCCTAAGTGCTATTCCGTTGGGGTATAAAAAAAACACGTAGGTAACCATGGTACTGTTAGTTTTATATACTATTCGATTACGTTTACGGAAATGTTATGGAAGATTCTCTTGCAGGCCATATAATTGTCGATAAATTTTCATGTCCTTGCGTTTTACCACTTTGTATGTGCTGTATTCCTGGTTGCAAGCCTCATTCGGAAACGTGACTGTCATTGATGGAACGATGTGCGCATGTCAGCCAAATGGAAGCCTAGTTACGCAATATCCAATGCCTCAAAATCTAGGTCATCCGATAGCGTCCTTGGTAACAGGAACTCTTGCAGTTTTATGCATTCCTGGTTATCCAACGTGAAGACAACGTGACTGCTGGGCAGATATGGTGGCGAACTAGCGACGACGGCGACGACGGCGGCGGCGCGGCGGCAAGCCAGAGATTGTCGTTTGTTTTCAAACCGTCAAATTTAGTTTTGATTTTGACATGAAGCTGTAGATAGGATTTTGATTGTTTCAGTTCTGTTGTTGTCAAGGGCATGTTACTTTAATCTGACGTACGGTTAGCGCATTTAGCCGGTGTCAAAGTTACGAAGATAGGAAAGATTTGGGGCCGTAAATAAACCTCAGAGATACAACACAGTACAATACAGACAGCAAACTTAACCTGCTAAGACTGCAAAGGTCATCAAACTATTATATATGATTTTTTTATATTTAAAAACTACCTACTGCTTTAGTTTTACACATAACCTTCACAACGTCATGTCAAGACGAGTATATGTTAAGCCTTGTTCATCGGCTTTTGAAGTTTGATGGTGTCTAAGCTAAGAGTACTTATGGAATTTTAAGATTTTACAATAATGTTACTGATAATGATATAATGAATGATACCTTGAAAGTTTGTGGAACGAATGAAATAATAATAGAATGCGGTCGTTAGGAAAGCTCAGCAAAATCTACGAACCCCCGTGTTACCAAAGCAAGACAAAAAACAAATAACAAATTTAAACAACATGAATATTTGTAACTCATAATTTTTTTATATCACTTTCGTTTTCTTCATCGGGAAGCATGTGTAAAATAAACATACAATTGATAATTTGTATAGCAAGCTAGGGGATGGTCTGGCAAAATGAAGGGTTGTTTAGTACACAGCCGGTGTTCTTAGCAACAGTAGCTTCTGCAACCTTATGCGTTCCTGGTACTTTGTCGGGTAAAACAACGTGACTTGGCCGGTTCCTAGGCAACGGCCGTCGCGGTGGGCGGGCATCGAAAATTTAGTAAAGCTTGGGGATGGTCTGACAAAATGTAGGGTTGCTTATTTACACAGCCGCCGTAGCAGGTGTGCCTAGCAACAGTAGCTTCTGCAGCGTTATGCGTTCCTGGTACTTTTTCGGCTGAAACAAGTGACTTACTGGCTGGATCCTAGGCAACGACCGGCGCGCGGTGGGCGGGCATAAGCTTGGGGTGGGGATGATGGTCTGACAAAATGTTGCTTAGTACACAGCCGTAGCTGGTGTGCCTAACAACAGTAGCTTCTGCAGCGTTATGCGTTCCTGGTACTTTTTCGGCTGAAACAAGTAACTTACTGGCTGGTTCCTAGGCAACGGTCGGCGGCGGCGGCGGCGGCGCAGTGAGCGGGCATCGAACATGTTTATTTATTTACTAGCTAATCCGGTGGACTTCGTACCGCTTTGACTGTTTCTATGATGATAACAAAATAAACAAATCGTTAAATAGTTTACGCGTGAAAGTGTATCAAACAAACAAACAAATTTTGATGTGTAACATCTTTCCGCTCGCTTTCTATATATACCATTTGTGGGAGAGATTTCGTGAAATGTGACGGAAGTAAGTGTAACAGTGTGACAGGAAGTCGGGGAAGCGCATTTTGTAAATTTAAAATAGATATTATGAACGTGACATATTATTATTATATGTTATTGTGTCATTTGACTATCAAAGGTCACTTTGATATGTCAAATGTCTTCTAATGAGTATTTAATGCATTTATTTTATAGTTATAAAATGATGGAGTACCTGACCCAGTTTTTTCAGAAAATGTTAAAATTGCTCATTACTAAGGTGAGATGTCAAATGTTACACATCATAATAATATGCGACTACTGTAAGGGCCGCTCGTTTTTTTTTAAATAACTCGTTACTTATGATTTATGTTTCTCACCGTTTAAACCTTCCCTGAATTTCCACAAATATTTCAAAATGAAAACTAGCCAAATCGGTCCAGCTATTCTCGAGTTTTAGCGAGACAAACGAATATCAATGATTTTTATATACATAGATTAGTAAGCTTGGGGGCGGGCGCCGCCGACCGCGCCGGGTGGTCTGACAAATTGTAAGGTTGCTTCACAACCAGTGTTCCTAGCAACAGTGGCTTCTGCAGCTTTATGTGTTCCTGGTACTTTGTCAGCTGAAACAACGGGACTTGGTTGGTTCCTAGGCTACCGGCTGGCTTGGCGGGCGGCCATCGAACATCTCTCGTGGAGAAAAATGAGCGTAGGAAATACGGAAATAAAATTTTCATTCTTGTGCGTAGATGATAATGGGTGAAAGCTTCTGCAACGTTATGCGTTCCTGGTACTTTGTCGGGCGAAACAACGTGACTTGTCTGGTTCCTAGGCAACGATGACGCGGCGAGCGGGCAACGCCAATGGAAGAAAGTTTTTAATGGTTTGTAGCTTTTTGGAGCCATTGATAAATTTCAACTCTCATAAATTGAAATTAAAATTATTTGTTCATGATCCACAGGTAAGTCATTGTCTAATTGTATTGATTATAAAGTATCACTGCAATCTATCTTATCGGCATACGAACATAGTAAAATAATTAGGAAAACAATAAATATCTATACATTAACAAAAGGTCAAATAATTATAACTATTCAAAACTGTACATAAGGTCTTTGGAGAAAATACAATAATAAAAAAACAAAGTAAATATTAAATAATATGAAACTAAAGGTCAATATGGAAATAATTACATTATTAAATAAAAGAATCGTAAGCTGCCAAAAATTCGTGCAATGTTTGTAAGCGGTGCCATCTCGCAGCAGACAAAACATAACTTGGCGGCATCTACAGGGAAGGAAACTCCCAAAACCAACACCAATGTCACTATGAAGTTCAGGTCGTGTATTCCCTTTGTTATTATAAAGTATTATCGAGTTAGTTGATATCCTGCGATAGAGTTTTAGAACAATATCAAGTAACTCGAGTTCATTCCTGACAATGTATGTGGGGAAAATGATTAACTGACCACATAGCACCAAAAGCTAGGTTGCTTTTGGAAAAAGCAGTACCTAGTTCCAAACTTTCACCGCACCGCATCACGTCAATGCATCACCACAACATGCAATATTTTATCACATGCAGTCTCCTGCTACATTATGATACCCTAGTTGGTCGGGGTTCTTACAAACGTGACTTGTGGCAAAGCGGAACTCTCCAAATTTGAACGTTGTTGAAAATGGGTATTTCTAGTTTATTGAATTAAAATTTTAACAAGCTCAAATGTTGAAAATTCCTTTTTAATTTAAAGTTAAACGAACTTTGAAAGTAGGGTTGCCGTGAGGTTATGGTGAAAAACCGTAGACTGCAGTATTTCACTTCTACCTTCACTTGGCTTAGAAACGGCGCGTAGCCGTGTGCGAGTCAAAGAATAACAATAAACTGGTTGCTTCATAATCTGTCGACCGTTTCTAACGCGGGGCATTAGGAAACCGTGGAGTAACCTGCACAATTTTTTTTTACTATTATCTACTTATTAAAGTATTTTTTTTAATTTAAGTATGTATTTTTGTTTAAGTTTTTATAGAAATGTTACTACAGACTAAGAAAACTCTTAAGTTTATTTTTAAAGATATTTAAGCTATCGGATGTTATTATATCGTCTGGTAGTTTATTGTATAACTTCACTTCTTCATAGGTACTGTTTTTACGAGTTATCTAAAGGAACGAACGCAATGTGTGAGGATTGACAGTGTCCTTAGTGATGAGCAGGATAAGACATCCTTCGGAACTCCTCAAGGAAGTATTTTAGGACCCACCCTTTTCTCAATTTACATTAATGACCTGTGTAATATACAGCTAGATCCTGGAAAAATCATATCCTACGCTGATGACACCGCCCTTATTTTTGCGGCTAACTCGAAAGAAGAAGTTTATATGTAGGCGCAAAGCGGTTTCTATGTTGTAAATAACAGGCTTCATAAAAATATACTAACACTAAATGCCGAAAAAACTAAATATATTAAGTTCTGTTTAAGTAAAAATTGGTGTCGATGTCGGACTCAACACTTCGTGCTCATTATTGTAAAGGGCCAATACAAAACCGTTGTGAGTGCCCCGAAATTAAGCAAACGGAAACTATAAAATATCTGGGCATTTTAATAGATGAAACACTTTCTTTCAAACCACATATTGTTGCTTTAAATAACAGGTTGCGTAAGTTAATATTTGTATTAAAAAAGATACGACATATTGCAGATTCAGCTTTAATAAAGCAAGTTTATTTTGCTCTCTGTGAATCAATATTAACCTACTGCATTACTACTTGGGGTGGTGTAAATAAAACCTTACTACTAACCACAGAAAAAGCTCAGCGAGCGATCCTCAAGGTGTCGACTTGCCGTCCCTATCTCTTCCCCACTAACCTCTTATATAACTCATGCAACTTATTGTCAGTTCGACAATTATTTATAATGTACATAGTTTTAAAACAGCACGCAGCCCTTCCATTTTGCACTGAATTAACAATGAAAAGACAGAAAGATATCGTTTGTACTAAAAAGTATGCATCAAAAATTCTTTTACAGAAAAGTTCTATTTTTTCCTAGGTCCTTTTCTCTACAACCGATTAAATAAAATCGGTGACATATTTCCCCTTAGTTATACCAACTGTAAGAACAAAGTATAAAATATTTTGCAACCCATGTCCTATGAAGATACAGGGGAGTTACTTGTGGTAATAAAATAAGGTTTCTAATCTATAATTATTTTTTATATGTTAGGCTAGAATTAAGTACTATTATAATTATATGTTTCTCTTGTAATTCCTTTTAAATTGTTAAAATTTTAATTATACTTAGACTATTTGGATTCAGTTGTAAGTGATGAATTGTGTTTTTATTTAATTTAATTTATTATTGTTTTTTCTTTCAATGTACTATCACTATAGTCGCCTGAATTACAGGATTTTCCTAGTTCGGGCAAAAATTCAATGTTTTATCTATAAGAATTTATCTGTTCTGTTTATATGTGTGATTTTATATGAAGAATAAATTATTCTTATTATTATAATGTTACTTGGCTACCTACTTGATTATGACGTGGCGAGATCCTCCATTTTGTTTTTGTAATTTTCTCGAGCATGAGAGCATTCGTTTCGCTTGACCATCGTCGAAGAAAAATAACACAACGCAACGCATTGTGTACCATTTATTAAGAAGGCCACGCTTCTATCATTTAAGTTATGCAAGCGGCCTGCTTGTCATTTAGCAATTCGGCATGCTCTGCAGCGCGTCTCCGTCAATCACATTCATTTTGTAAACGAATGTCGATGCCGTCTTTATTATTCCAAATACTGCTCGTAATTGCCGAGCGACGAGCGATGTTGTGATATTTTGGTGATTCGACCTTTATGGAAACTAACGCGTCAACTGTAGCCGTCCGTAGCAACGTGTAACTCTTGTAGAATTCTGTTGTCCTGGTGGCTCGGCGAGCTTGGAAACGTGGCACGGGCTACTAGCGCCGAGTCGCCGCTACTGCAGCGCCGCGCGCCGCCCGGTAATGACGTCAATCATTTACTTCGAGAGTTTTTATTGACAAACAACACACTTAACAGTATCGTCAGTTATTATAAAATATAACAACCTTATCGGTTTTCAACAAATAATATACAGGTCGAAGATTATTTCATAAATATTTTAAAGCGCCCTCTAGTGACAGCTTGTACAATTATTAGGTACGTATTTTCAGCGCCTAACTCTTGGCCTTGTGAAGTGATGATAATAACGAAGGTAATTTTATACACAGCATGCTGTTAAAAATATTTTCATGGCGACATTATTGCATAATTCAGATAAGTTTTTCGATAATACACGAGAGTTCTTAACTCTACTTGTGAGTCACACGAATGATCACAAGTCTTCGTTCTATCACCATCGTAGTGACACCAGTGTTCGAAACATTTTTCGTTACCGAAAAATAAAATAGATTTTCATTTAAAGTTTACGGGATGAGTTAAACTAAACTGCTTTCTGTCATACACTGGCGCAACGGCCCTACGTTGCAATATTTAGTGATTGATTTGACAATATGGAAAAATTTACAATTTTAGACCTTCGACGCACTTTAGTTCCTATAGTGGATGCTTAAAATAGCAAAATCGAAACCCTGACACTCCTGTAGCGGTAGCCAAAGTAACATTAAGAAAACGATAGCGAAGTTCGTAAAGAACAAAATGTATGGTATTGACATAAGATTGACCACGTGATTTAGCGCGGCTTATGTCAATCCTATACATTTTATTCTTTTCGAACTTCGCTATCGTTTTCTTAATGTTACTTTGGCTAAGCCTACTGGCACAGGGTGCCTAGTGTAAGTTTTATTTACTATCCATATTCATTCGATTACGTTTGAACGAAAATTAGTTTGGCATTAAAGCAGCGCCTCCTGGCGGCATACGAGAGGAGTAAACATTTTGCCAATCAAATTCTCGTTTTCGTTACCGTAATCGAATGGCGAATGAAACTCGCACTTTGTACTATGCTATTAAGTGCATTGCTCCATAGGTTTCATAGATACGGTTGTAGCACTTCGAGGGGCGTTGCCGATCCGTTGCCGGGGCGATAGTGTTGGAGTTGGGCCGACTGCTACAAATGCAGCGTCCCTAGCAACCGCGCTCTTGCAACGCTATGCACTCCTGGTAATTTGGCGTGTCGTGGCAAACGTGGCTAGTCCAGTCTCGATTCTGGCAATCAGAATTTATTTAGTAAGGGTAAGTAAGTAGTAAAGTAAGTAAGTAAAATAGCCTATGACTGTCCCACAGCTGGGCAAAGGCTTCCATCATTGAAATCAGATCATCACTACAATTGATGGGCAATGGTTTAATCATCACGCTTGCCAAATTTGGGTTGGTGATCACAAACCCAGGCTTTGCATCAAAAAATCTGAAACACATATGGCCCGATCTGGGAATTGAAACCGGGACCATCAGATATTGGGCCGAGCGATAATGTATTTTTTTTCGAGGTTACGCTATTGTACTCAAAGTCTCACCGGACATTTTGGGGGTGGTGAGAAACTTAAAGGGATCCTCAAGCCGTGTGATTGAAACACCGTTAGTAGGTTCGTGAAACCCAAGTCTTATTATAAAAGTGTGCACAGGTTTCGGGTATAAAACGAAATTTTCTAAATTATCTTAGGTTCTGTAATTTATTTACAAAAATAAATTACAGTATATTGTATAGGACAGTGATGTATAGCCACGTACACTATATGGCATCCTGGACAACGGTCACCGCCTGCAGCGCTATCTGTGCTAAGCCGCGGCCAGCTACGTGTGCTACGAGGCTACGACCTACGGACAAATTGCTCACATTTATTACTGAAGACACTTTTTACTGCACTATAAAATGATGAGATGAAATGGGTCGAAATAAGAACTATCAAAAAGTGGCGATACCTATTTTTATAATTATTATTCGTGATCCAAAACATAAATAATATACTCGTTTATGTTAAATGGATGAGGAGCTTGATGGCGCAGTGGTTAACGCGCCCGGTCTGCGGTCGTTAACCACCACCGCACCGCGCTAGCCCGCGTGGAGTTTTATGGCCCGTCCTCCCTACCCATCCACCACCAATTATTCAAATGCTGAGCTCGCATGGGCAACAATAACAAATCGCGCTAACCACAATTATTAAGCTAGAAAGGTACATAAGGATTTTCAATTGTTGTTTGAAAATAATTTTTCTTCCATTTTCTGTAATCCTGGTAGTTAACAGCACTGCGGCAACGTGACGGGTGAATAGAATACACGAATTTGCTAGTTGTAGTGTGTAGCATCGTTATTGTGTGAACTCGATTATACTCGTCGTGGGCAGTGTGGCACTGTATGTGTTAATCAACCAGTAAAGGCTTTTGCTAGTATGCTTGCTTGGTTCTTGTAGAATCATGCACTCCTGGTACATAGCCGCAACAACAACGTGACTTGGGACAGACAGTCCCCCCTTTGTTTCCTCCCCTCTTCAGGTTTGGTTAATTTTTTCTTTTGTTTTTTGCATACTTAAACAAATATCTAAAAAAAACTTAAGACAACAAATACATTAAAATCTGACACAATGAGTACCTACCTATCTTCCATATACCTATTTATTAAACTTTTATAAAAATGCTGACAGTGTCTATCTACTAGCTGGGATTCGGACCCGCTTCCTCTTGCATAAAACACATATACGAAGGAAAGGCTTTAAAACAGCAAACCCAGAGCTCACCTGTTAGTACTGCTTTCTGCACATCGTTTTATATTTTTATGCATCGTTTATTTTGACAGTGGGAATTTAAGTAAGTAAAATCACAAAATCCCTAACAAATTGACACAGCTGATAAGAGTGATAGATGAAGAACATCAAACCAGGTGGCGGGGTTCCCGCACAAGACCCTCCTGGATAGTCATCCGAGAAGGGACCATTCTCAAACCTACTTCTGCCGCTAAGTAGCAGGTGTTCCAGTATGAAAAGATAAAAGTACTACTAGGCTTACATAATGATATAAATACAATTTATCGCAAATTTTGTAGAACGCAAATTATAAATTGGAAAATCTAAAAAAATATATTTAAAAATAAGTATTTAAGTACGTGTCGAGAAAACTTCGTGCTCTTTTTTAAGCATACACAATGCGCGCACGGAGAAGTGAAAGATTTGGTAAAGTTAAAGTTTATATGGAGAAGGAGTCTCGAAACATAAAATGTTTGTATTAAATGTGTAACATTACATTGTATAAACATTTACCCCCTTACAAATAAACAAAGAAATAGGTCTGATAGTTAATCCGTGTCTTGTCTCTTTTACTCTAATTTGAAATGACGTTTACATGACAGGAACAAAACACAGAATAACTATTCGGACCTTATTTTTGTTTATTTGTATGGCGGTTAATGTTTTGCCAACTACTGTCTAATTTCGACCAATGGGCGACCATTAATACCTAATAACTAATCCTCGAGGTTGTCAAAGCGCGAGTTATACCCAAACGACCGTGGTAATCGATCAATAGGCGTTATTCAAAACTCTGTAACTACTTACCACCGGACTCAAGCGTACCCATGCAATATTGAAAAGCAATAATATATACAAAACAACTACAAAAAAAATATTCGAAGTTTTTCGTTTGAATTTCGAACGCGGGGCAGCACACAATTTTCCTTGCTTCCTTCATTAATTTGTTTGGTTTAATAATAATCATTGTTAAAAAATACAAAAAAAAATATCAAAACTCGTTGCTCACTCTCGCTTGTAACGTCATCGCGAGCAACCATCTTGTTATTTTGACAGCGTTCCTGAAACGATTATCGTTGTCGACGTTGAAGGACGGACGGCTGCCCCCGGAGGCAATCAGCTCATTACGCAACCCAGGGAGCGCTTAGCTTACGCACCGCGCATTTTATCTTACCACCATTTTTTCAGTCATCGAATAGGCATCAGCTCTATAGATGTACGAGTATAGTCGGCTCCGTAAGTAAATAAATTGTATACATTTGTTTGATGACTGAAAAAATGGTGGTAAGATAAAATGCGCGGTTTATGTGCAATTTAAAACGAAAGGATATGATTAATGTAAAATTTACTTCCAATGCAAATTAAATTCATTATTATATATGATTAGTTGACTTTACTATGAACGTAAGACACTAGCAAAAATACTATGACCAATTATAAGAAAAGTGGTAATGAACATTATGTTACATTGTATTAATTTTAGTATGTACCAAAGGCCCACCAATCAACGCATAATTACTACTAAACTGACTAAACTACTAAGCTAGCAATTAATTTATTCAATTAATTATAGAAATTTTACTCCAAAATTTTAGTACATATTTACAGCGTGAACGAATACATGAAGGGTTTTAAGTAATTTGATGTGGGGACAAAATCACAAGTCACAAACATTAAAAAAGTAGTGTAAATATTTATAGTTAAGTATATATAATTTTACGCAAATTTTTGATGCAAAAAACTAAAAATGGCATGTCATGAGGTGCGGGTTCGAACCACGCTTGTGGAAAATTTTCAACACTTTTTCAAAAAGTTACATGTAAACTAATGTTTTTGTCTACCTTAATAAAGTATTTTATTAGTGCGAACCAACAGTGAACCCCTTATTTTTACTAGTCAAATATATTCAAAACCGTTTTCTACAGATTTTCTTATTAAAATAATTAGTGGCATAAAACTGAATAAATCTCGATAATTACTTGCCACGGGCAGGGTGTCCGCGTGGCTCGTTAATCATATCGCGAAAGAAAGAGCTGCAAGCATTTCCCGTCTCGTTTGCGTGCGTAAAAGTTTCAGTGCAGCTTTCTCTTTCACTCGGAAACATCCCTCGCGTATGCAATTACGTTACACCAAACTGGAAAGCCTTTACCGCCAAACGATTGTTTTGAAATACAATGCTTAACGTTAAAGCATTAAGGTATATTTTCAAAGGTTTATAACGTGCAAAGCAAAATATGAAAACATGAGAGCTAGCTTTTTAGAGAAAGAAAACAAGCTTTGCCAACAATCAAAACTGTGCCATAAGTAAAGCTTATTTGGGTTTCATTTGCTGCGTCAGCCTGTTTCGGGGTTGATCCCTGACGTTGCAGTGGAATGTTCTATCGCGTAGGGGTAAGGGTGCATTTGGCTTGCGATAGTTCTGCGTCTACCTCTTGGTGGATTCTCGTGCCCTGGTAGCCGATGCCCTTTTACACGTGACGTCACCCCGTTTATCCCCACGATCACCCCGCGCTTGGCTTTAGGGGAAAAAAGGCAAGATTTGTTTGACGTGCAAGTCAACGTGAATTGAAAAGAAAAGGCCAAATAAAACTGAATTGTCTAAATGTATTGTGGACCATTATCTTAATTGACTGTCCCATCAAACATACACACGGTTCGCCTTAGGCCTGATGGCAAGCTATGACTTAGTCCATGCCATTACTATATTTATAATGAATTTATTACATAATTTATTAGTTGCTTAAATAACTTTGATGAAGAAAGAGCCTTTCATATCCCAGTTTGAAGTTGCATAAATTCAACCATGATTTTCTTAGTCTATAAACTAGGAATGATCTCTGTATTTTTCTTCATTTTGATTTAAAATAATATTCGTATATCTTGCTTGTCATCAACCCTGTGGGTCTTATTATCCTAAATGCTCAGTAATGTTCCTGTTATTATCTTTTAACCTGTAAGACAATGCAGGACACTGTTCTTTGGCGGAATCTTGTGAGGGTGGTAGTCATCCACACGGGTCTTACAGATTATCTGAGCTCTACCACTTCTAAACATTACTTTGTAAAAATGTGGAAAGCATTATTTTTACTGTAAGCAAGCTTACTAATATACTGGAACAACTAGTAAAATAAAACAAGTTATTTTGATTTGACAAAGCTGTTGTTACTATTTTTTCGTGCGGATTTCTCTTTGTACGAAGTCATTGTGTCGTGTCAAGATTATTGAATTGAGCAATATCATAGATGAGGAAGTTTGTTGTTCGCATAAAGGGCAGAAACACTGAAGTTTCGCCATCTCCCTCTTGTAGAACCGCGTCAATACGCTGCGAGTGGTAGTTTTATTAATAATAAAATCGTAACGTCTGTCTGTCTGTCTAGCGCCGTTTCCTGTTCGTACGTCGTGCTACGAGGAAAACTGTGAGATCTTTATGTGAGTTGGCTTAGCGAGATGCATTTTGAGCACAGCAATAAAAAATTACATTCAGACTGTGTTTCTTGACTTTTATAACGGTGTAAATCGCATTTTCTACCACCAGTTATTTTGTTTCATTTAGTTCGAGATTGAACTGCCTTAATCATCTGTATCTTTTTACATCAGATTTTGTTTAAAATAATCGGCTTAGCAGGGATTCTTTTCAGTTATTATCTGTGATCGTAAATTCAAGAAACGATAACTAACACCTTTAATTTTGTGGAGCTTTACTGAATACTTAAATGACTGTTAGGTCTAACTTTTAAATACTAAGTAGTTGTTTTCTTGGGAAGACGGCCAGGCTTTCGTTAACATACCCCCCACTCTAAGTGAGTTAGGCAAGTACTATTATTTCTTCTGTGGTAAGGCTAAAGTTATTTACACAACACCACAGTGAGGCACAGTGAGGCATGTCTTCAGGAACGGAAAATTACAAACATTTAAAAAGTTTGTAATTTTTCGTACAAAATATGGGACATGTGTATTGGACCGGATTCACTTGCCTACTCTTTAACCGACTTCAAAAAAAGGAGGAGGTTCTCAATTCGTCGAAATATTTTTTTAATTTTTGTTTTATTTACAATAAAAACATAAACACACGATGATTATATAAATTTAGACAGGTAATCGATGTATAGGTTTTTATTTTATATGTATCAATCGATCTATACTATATTATGTTGGCCTACACTATATAAGGTTTTCCTCTTTTTTCTTCCAACCAAGTACTCATAAAATTACAACTTTCATTTTGAGAATTTTTGTTTCTCTTACGTTTTAACTAATTAAACAAATTTCTCACCATTATAGAAATATCTGAAATCTATCAAAGTCAAATCATAAGTACTTTACTTTACTTAACCTTTGCTTATTGACGTCAAACTAAGTATAAAATTCGAATAATAATGAACTAAAATTTAGTTTGACTAAACAACTGAATCTTGAGTTTTGGTAGCTATAAAAACCTATTTAAAGAAAATGACTCTCCTCTCACTAAACGTTTGATATCTTTTTGAATATTTTAACCCACTACATGTGCTAAGCTCCCGTACATTCGTGTACTTAAAATGGTATCCTAGCGTTTCCGTTGCCTTTTTCTTTTAAGCGAACAAAATGAGGAGACCCGTCCATTCTCCCACAGTGATAGTCCAAAGCGGTGTTAATATAACGTTTTATTTTTTAATTCTGTTCACAGGCTTAGGGTTTTAAGAACAATTTGTTTAAAAATACTGCTGGCGGCGTGCCAGGCGGAGGCTCTGAGTAGTTCAGCTAATTGTTACTTCTGTATGCACCGGGCGATGCCTGCGCCCTCTGCTGTGCTTACTTTGTACTTTTGTTTATTTTTAAAACTAAATCACGTTTTTATTTAACCTTTTTTGTAGTTGTCGCTTAATAGTCGCGTGGAACTGATATGTTGGCGCTCTCAGTCAAGCATTTGTTTGTAGTACCGAGGCCGAATTACACCTATTTCATGTAGGTATTGGGAAGTGTGTGATATATAAATTCATCGACATTCCATATACTTTTATGTATGATAGTAACTTATTGATCACTACAACCCTACCTTTGCATACATTTACAGTGGAAGCTTATACAAGAAAAATGATAATTAATTCCTCACGCTGATTTCAGTCCAAATCCCACAAGTTTTTGATTTTACACAATGTGAAGTTAGGCTTGTAAGAAAGCAAAATGGTTATACAGACTTTGGAATACTGTTACGTCTACGCAAAGCAGTCTAAATACCTAGTGCCACTTTAAACTGGTAAAGTCGTACAATTTCACATAAGTGATTATTTAACCATTTTGATGTCGTTGGATGCTTGCGTGGTTAAGGTGTCACTACACCATGCTTAAAGTCGCCAACCTCTAGTCTAACCCGGCCGGTTTCCAAGCCAATTCTAGTCCAATATTTTGGCAAGAAACAAATTGGATATATTCACGACTCAATACTGCTTGTAAAGTAAACTGCACTAGACGGACGTCCGGCCGCCCCGGTCTAGGGGCTTTTGATTTATAATGCACCGTGTTTACAGGCTCTCGCGGATTACCGAATACTAGAAACTTATCGACCACTACCATTATTTTAGTTGCTTAAGAATTCTGATGTATTTTAAACTCTGCTTATGGGTTTATGCTTAATTTTTAAAATTAATTTAAATCTTTTAGCAACTACTTACCTGTGATAACGTGTGGAGTCAATATGATCAGTATTAATTAATCCCATGGATGTGTGTTTGCCAAAAGGAAAAATAGAACTCTTAACTCTTTGGTAGTGCGTACTCTTTGGTGGCTTTACCTTATAAGGGATGCACCTATTACGGCACCTATTCGACAAAATTCATGGTAATCTCGTCAATAATAATTATTCATGCTTTACTGGTATTTATACCGTATTTAAAGCATAACTATATTTTTTATTATTCCTTACTTACAAAGAGAAAGGTTACCTTTCATCTCACCTGATGAAAATTGATGATAAGGCCCGAAGGTGGCAACGCACTTATACCTAGGTATATAAACCAAACTATATAATTTAATCTGATTTCAAACTAAGCATAACCTGAAGTAGAGACAAATCAAATAATTCACGTTTAAATTGATCAACCGTGACAGCAAACAATGTAATATTCTTTGATCTTACAAATAATATTGAATTGTCTAGAAAGCATAATCATGGCTTCTTCATGACTAGTTTATACAATGACAACCATTTGCACGAGATTCTTAAAATAATTAGTTATTTCTTTGTCAACCTTAAACATAAAAGATTGAGAACAATATGCTTTAAGCTAAAGGCCGGCAACGCATCTGCGATTCCTCTGGTTTTGCGGATGTTTGCCTCCTTCTAATATAAAAAAAAAGTTGAATTAACGCAAAATCTGGATAAAAGACTTTAACGTAGGGTACAGAAGAACGGTTGCGTTGGAACAGAAAGTTATACATCTTAATGGTTGCTTCAAAATTACATAAGACAATCCAGTTTCATCGAAATGTGTCACCAAAAACGTGAAATATTTTTGGGTTTGTTATTTTACTCTTCTTACTTCTACTGTTTTTATTTTTTGTGTTCAGAAAACTGTATACATATCTCCTTTTCTCTTTTACAAATTTAAACCAAATCAAAATTTTATTTCTATTACAATAAATTATGTCTTGTGTATTAAGAAACACCTAAACAGTAATTGTAACAAAATGGACACCTTCGTCGTACAATCGCCAGCATTGAACCCAGAACGGTGCCGTGCTACAGTCGACCTTGTCGCTAAGGATTTAAAATTGAAAGTTAGTGTTAAGCTATATGCTGTGCGATTGTCTTGACTACGAGTAGTGTTACATCGGGTAATTTCGGATACTTTGATCCAATTAATATGAAAACTTATAGCTGCCGTCTATTTGCCACGCACCTTGTTGCTACCAAGTATATCTGCAGGATGGATTAGTTAAAATAGCATTTCGATAAATTTTAACGAGAAAAAGTTAAAAGTTTGCATACTGCCCCATTACTTGGTAAATGCCTCCACTATTAAAAAAAAAATTGCTACGATTCAAAATTAAAAAAAAATAATGAAAATTCAAAATCATTTATTCAGTTTAGGCTACAAATTAGCTCTTTCACTATGCCATCGGTCCTTTAGTCACAGGGCGGGAGACCCTGTACTGAGAAGAACCGGCAAGAAACTCAGCAAGGGAATTTCTTTTCTCCCTTACAGCGTCATAATATTGGAAAATACCATTGGAAATAAATAGTGGAAGGACACTTCGATTACAAATGAACGCACAAAATATAACACAGCGTGTATAAAATAAATTAAATTAAGAAATTAATAAATAATTGATAAGTATATGAGAATTGGTGACAAACTTTGCCCAATTCGGGAAATAAACCCAGGACTTGTGGATATAGAGCCGAGCACTTTGCCACTGGGCCGCCGTATAAACAACAAAACATTATTTTACAAGAATACATAGTTATAATACTGATAAAAATAATACTAACTATCTATTGGTTAAACCCTAAACCACAGGTCTCAGACCTAGAGGCCCCGAATTCTATTCCCAACGGGTGCAAAGGATTCCAGGTAGATGAACGGTAGTGGTATAAACGAATAATAGGACAGGTACACGAGTGTACAATACATACAAGAGTTGTTATGTGCTAAACCAAATGATCGTCTGATTTGTATTAATTAAAAATCTACTTATAAGGCTTGTCAAAAAAATATAGAACTCCATCATGTTCATATTACGGATATTTATGCAAGATATTCATGTTCGGTAATTTGTTATTCTCGCCAAGTCAATGTGAGTATAATAACAAAAACAACAAGTTAGTTTATTTACCAAAACCACAATATATATATACACATATATATACACAAGTCACAAATCATTTCAGCCCTGACCCATAAGCTAGTGTAACTGTGATTCAGGAGCCAGTAACTTCCCCTTTAAATGTTATAATAATGTCTATATATCTACGGTATTCTTTACAAAGCAGTTGTAAAAAGATGGCTATTAGATATTTTTATTAATTTTATAAGTACCTAAGTACGTACAATTTAACAATTTTTTACACAAAAATACCTATGTCGGAATATCTCACTATCGTATACTTATCATAATTTTTCATAGACACATTGCCTAACTTATGTAAAAAACATAACTTACTTTTATAATAATATTAATTTTAAATAATATTATATTATAAATTCCACACGAGTAGAGTCGCGGGCATAGCTATACGGTAACGAATGAATATATTGTATATACCTACTTAAATAATACTTTAAATGTATTATTTAAGTATAAATAGTTACTTAAAATTTCACACATAAATTTCACCAGGATCTTAAATCTAGTTACGGTATAATATTGCTTAAACTTCGTTTCTTAATACATTTTAAGCAACTAAAAGCATACAATTAAATCTACATTTTAAGTTTTATTGCTAAGCGCATTAAATCTATTTTAAAATATAATATTATTTTTAATAAGACACAGTCATTCTTCACAAAAGCCGTTTAAATATTCCTAATTTCAACATTCAATTTCAACAACAAATTCAAACATTAAATCTTATTGCTCACATCTGTACATAACAAAACATAAAATGTATTACCTACGACACGAAACGCTCATTAATAATGTAATTTTATTATGTTTCCCATCCATTCATCTATAAAACGGAACGCACCGGCGGCGACGCATTTATGTACGCATAAACTTTTCTATAAACCTGAAACTTATTGTTACTAGGTGTAAGAAAAGATTCTTTCGTCGGTGTTTTGTTTATGTCTTTCGAATTTTTGGGACAATCGAAAATAGCCCGACCTTCGGCCCTGACAATATGACACAATTCACTGAAGAATAACCGGTGGAATAGAAAAATACGCCGGCCCCGCGACACATCGCTCTACCAGTTCGCCCTACAACTTTTCGCGCGTTGGTCGACACCTACGCGCACTCTCGTCCTCACAAACCGCAAATTAAAAAGTAAACAATCCCGGCCGCAGAGAAAATCGTGAAAAACAAAACAAAAATTAATTTATGTGATTTGTGTCAAGAACAATGAGAGTGAGTGAACGGTTTCGGATGAACGACACCAGATTTTGGCGCCAAACACCTGTGACAGCTCCTTTGACGGATGATCTTCCCGCGCTTTCCCTTCAGGTGCGTTCAAGTAGCCCACGCCGATAACGTAATGAATGATACGCATTTAATGATATTGATCATTAGCTTTTCTTTTAACGAAATTCTCCTTTACTCTAAATGTTAAACAGCTAAACAATTCGTAAAACAATATTTCATGCACAAGCAGACAAATCGTTAAGAATGGTGTTATTTTTAAATACACTTCATTGACCCACTTTATATGAAAATGACATAGCAAATTAAGCGTCTTGGCCAACATAAAACTTCAAAGAGTCCAAACTCTGCGGAGTTTCTTCGAGTCTATGTTACTTTAGAACAAATGCCGTTATAAATTTTGTTTGATTGTCGATTGAGCTTCTGGCACGTTTAATTTTCAATACACATCGATATATATAGGTACCTTCAAGTGTTTCTATTTTTGTTGAGCGTTTGATTTGTCTCTTCGCGGTCTCGTCAGTTTGAACTGTGGTACGATTTTACGATAGTTGTTAGATTTACTGCATAGAAAATATGTATAAATTACTTGGTCCGCGTAAGTATATTTTTGTCAATTTGACGAAACATAAAAAATTATTATAATTCTCAATAATACCTTTATATCAATATAAAAAAGTTGTTTTGTTCTGTTATTTTAGCGATAACATTAGAAGCAATAGGAACATTCCAATAGTGATCAATGTGAGTGAGCAGCAGCTAAGAGAGCATCATGGCGCCGACTTCCGAAACAGCTGACAGCGAGCTCCCAACTTTTTACACCACTCTCTGGTTCCGGCCACTCAGGGTTAATGGCCCCCTCGTTACAGTACGCCGGCATTCTTATGGCTTGTTTCCACATTAATATTTACATTACCATACTGATTTCGTGAAAATCAATGATAGCTACTATGTAGGTACTGTGAATGGCGGTCGTGCTTTTAAAAGTGGTGTACATTTATCATTATATTACTAATTTATGGTGTACCGGTTAGATAATCAATTTATACTTACTAATATATTTTTAATGTGAGCTCCCCATATGGACAATTATATACTAACAAACAATATTATGCAAACACTAAAATTAATTGGCTAAATGTAATGTTAGGGTAAAATACTCCATACTATCTATCCACAGACCTATATTAAGTATTTGGTCGTGATGCTATCGAATCAAACGAAGGGTACAAATATTAAACCCAGTAGGTAACTTTTTTTGTTATATCAACTATGAGGTGTGTTGACTAAAAAAATACAACGCAAAATACAATGTAAGAATGGTGCACTAGTTGTACTGCGAAAAATCGAAAGGCATGAATCGTTTCACGCGGCTTGAGGAACCCTTTAAGTTTCTCGCCGCCCCCAATAATGTCTGATGACGCTGAAAATGCTGATTGCGGCAATCAGCAACTTCTTTAAAAAAGCATCAATAAAATAGGTACTCGTACCTACCAACAATATGCGATCATGATGACCAACAAGTCTGTATAGCCTTTCCATTAAAAAACATAGTTAAGACTTATTTACATTTTACGAATTAATATTAAAAGTATAAATGTTAAGATAATTTAAGATAATATAACCAGTGCTCGTAACGTCATGGCAACTCCGCCCGAGTCAGGACATCTGCGGAGGTTCCTCGACGAACGAGTTTTTACTGCCCGCCACACTCAGCCCTAATGGCGCACTCGTTAGCTTCATCGAAGCCTTTTCGGTTTGTTCCTGTCTTAATTGATGTTAGAATTTGTTATCGGCTATGTTAGGTTTTTGCAGAAACTAAACTGATATATTTTTACTAATTAACTACAGTGTCTCGGTAGCCGGGTGCCATACCATAGTAGATGTATTATAAAGTAATATTTTTGTAATGTTATTGCAGTTGTGAAAACGAGACTCGTGCATACACGCCGCTTTACACGTCTCATTTTCACAACCGCAACACCACTGCATTAATACTGATTTAAGGCGCTATCTACTGTGAAATCAAAATTACATATCATAAAATACATACCATAAATAAAATAAATATACCATAAAATGACATACCACGCCAATGACAATATATGTAACAATAGACTATATTTACAATAATGCTATGTATTGTTTCCAAAATGCAGAATATGAAATTCATGAAAAAATTCATGTCACTTCTGAACAGTATCTATATACATGATTATCTTTGTCATTTACTATAAAGTACGTCGATGGAATTAAGTATAGTTTTTTGTAATACTTATTAGAAACCCGCCATTGATTTGATTTTTAAATTAATCGAGATTTAAAACTTTAAATAAATAGCGTTTTTGATTTCTTTGAATCCAGTGGTTCACTATTTGCATCTCTTTTTTTTTGTAAGCATACAGAGAGCGCTGTTTCTTGGTTGTCAGCGCCTTTAGAAGAAGGCCTCTACTGTCACCGCGATTGAGCTATATTCTCACTTTCGTCCTTAGCGCATAAATTTCCACTTCTTTACTCAAGCGAAGCAAGCTTAGATTGATTGGAAATCCACCAAGTGGGCCATCTTAGTGTTAATGGAACTTGATATCCACTGAAATATATCTTGATGTACACCTAAGTATATTAAAATACTTTTACTAACTTTTTAGCTTATCGAAATCGTTACCACACTTTAACAGTAATTGAAATGAAGAAAAACAGTTAATGCCATTCACATATCACTTAAGTCTTTTTTCGTTTTTTTAATTAAGAAATATGCGTAACATATTACCGCATTCTGGCTTCAGTCTTTCTTTCAATTTTCAGTGAGCACCAAGTACTAACCACATACTTCCTGCGGTTGGCAAGATGTCTCTTCACGATTCATTTATCAGAATTTATGACTGTTAGCCACAAGAGAAATAAGTAGCGAAACATAGCTTTTTCACAGCAAAAAAAACATAGCAGTACTCTTAAAGCTCTACTGGTTGGGTAGTTCACTTATGTAAACTTTCAGAGAGAAACTAGCTATTTTGAAAAAAATGCAGACCCATACGATGGAGACCGCGACGCGGCTGCGGTCACTGGCGCGTTTCGCTGGAAATGTTTACCGAACATTCCTTTTTATACTGCACATGTCTGTCATACATATGGGTTCATGCATTTCTATGTAACACGAGAAGAAAGTATATATGAGCTAATAATTTTACCGATATTTTTATATTCTTTTGCAAAAACTGCAGTGCAACATGGAAAACATTTATTTAAATCAAGCGTGGAATGTTATAACCAGATCGCTAATACTTCTGTTTATATAGGAAAACCGATGCTACATGAGTTTGAACACAAAGACAAGTAAATATATACGTCACGGCTTACATAATATAAATCAAAAAACTTATTTTTAAATTGAGGTAGAAATATAAGTTATCTGAAACTTATTGTAGGAGTGCTCGAGGTCAACGCATGGGATTGTTCTTGTACGCTTCATCTGCAGTATAATTGCAGGAAAGTTGATAGTTCGCAACTTTTTAAGGCTAGCATGCCATAATTTTTCTTTTGATATTAAAAAATAAATCCTGTCAATGTTCGAGTAGCCCTTGAATGCTAGGCTCCTGGAGCGTTCGCAGCAGCATAAAGCGTGGGTCATCAGATAACGTTAACGGCGAGATGGGGCGATGAGAAACCGCCTGTCTCCTCGTAAATATCCTGGAACCACCCCTATGGGGTTATGGCGCCCTCGCACGGATTGGGTCGCGAATTATTGAGTTAATCTATCATGGCCCGATATTTTGTGAGGTGTTATAAATTTTACACGACTTTTTTATATATAAATTAAATGTTTGGAATGATTTTGGCAGTTTTTTCGAATACTACTTTTTAACTTATTGCTTAAACTCCATAACAACAAGATTGAATTGATTTTCGTTTAGTCCTGTCGAGTTTTATCGCAGATCCATAAATTTCACGTCATAAAATATTTTTTCTATTAAATGACGCTGAATACTGTTCACAAATATATGAAATAATTGGACAAGGTTTTTCTGTTTTATCGAAGAGTAAGCAATATATATTTATAAAATTCTAAGACTTTACTGTTTTCTAAAGTTTTTGCGAACACAATACACATTGATGTCTACTTTTCGTTCAATTTAATTTTCGAGAAACCCTTACCAGGGTCCGTTGTCACAAGGTGCTGAAGTGTTAGTCGTCTGATAGGTAGTTAATTTGTATCTTGCATGCCGTTAATATTTTTTTTTATTGAGTGCGTTCCGTTTCACGCAAAAATCTGTCTTAAAAATATTTTTTACTAGTTAAACATATTGAAAGTTACCTAAAACTAAAACAAAACGCCTTAAAAATATTATCTTTGTATGTGTATACATATAGTTTAAATAATTAAGGGGAATTTATAAACTAAATTACAGTCTGAACACAACCTAAAAAGGGAAGCTTCTAATAAAAAGAACACTGTATGTTACAAGTACAAATGCGTCCTCAAAAACTGGAGCGTGGCAAAAGTTATGGTTCAGTAGCAAGGAGGTAAGCTACGGTACAAGTGGCAAAGAAAATGTAATCATACATTACGCAAAAATAAATATATCTTTATTAGGAACAGTTACAAAAATCTATATATTATTAGGTGAAGAAAAAACTTTGTGAGTGCCACTAGTGTTCAACAGGACCAGTCAGTGACCGAATTGTTTTCCTTTAATCATTAAAAATAGGGGTCATTAACTTATTTTAGTCTTTAGCAAGCAACAATTGAGTAAAGACTACCTGCTTCCTAGCTTGAATGAAAATCTATGTTATTTTTGATGGGTAACATCTTTCCTCTCGCTTTCTTGCAATTTGTGGGAGTGATTTCGTGAAATGGGACGGAAGTGTGTAACAGGAAGTCGGGAAAGCGCACAAGCGCACGCCATTTGATTTGACGAAAGAGCGCGCGGTATTTCATTACTCTTAGTGTCAATTAAATAAAATATAATTTTTATAAAAATTAATTCTTCGTTATGAAAAATCATTTCAAATAATACCTGACCCACTTTTTTCAGAATATAATGTTATAATTGCTTTTTACTAAATGTTACACATCATATGCGACCCTAGTATCTGTGTTCTGTGTATGCGACTACTGTAAGGGTAAGGCTCGATCTCTTTTGTCGATGAAACCTGTGTCGAACACTGGAGCGTTTACTATAGTTAAAGGTCATAATTTTATTTTTTATTTTATTTTACTTAAATTTTTATTTTATTTTATTTTATGATATAGAAGAGATTTGTTACGCAACAAAATTTGCGTTAAAATTATATAAACAAAAACAATTTAAAAAAAGATAAAGTTTATGTATGACATTTAATAGTTACATCACATTGCTTAAGGATCAATAGTTAATTATAAAAAGGAATCGATATTCTGCAGTAGTATTAAACGGTGTTGCAGCAACATCTCCCTTTTTTTTTTTTTTTTTTTTTCCCAGGGGAACTCGTTACGAGTACCGGCGCCTTGAAGAGGCACCGATTATGTGGGACTCGACCGTCCGCCTTTCCACACTCACTGCCAGGAAGAGAGGCTCCAAGTCAGCTGCCAGGACTAAGTCCCGGCTGAGAGGGCGAGACGGAGGGGAATACCCACTAAACCCCTGGGGGCCCACAATCCGAAGCTGAAAGCTGAGGTGGCTGTCACGGTACAGTCCACTGGGGATTAACCACGCGGCGGCCACCCCGTCGCCTGTGTGCCAATCTATGACCGCAAGCGGTCATGCGCCGACACACGGGCAACTACGCGCACAGCACAACACACAACAGCATGCCCACCCTCTACTGGGCACGCAATCCCACAAAGTACATATACAAACAATACATGACAACACACGACAAATACACAATGGTCCTCCGACCCTTGGGCTTTTGGGGAGGTATGGCCAGATACCCACACCAAAGCCCATCTGCACACGCACTTGCACCAGCAAGCGCCCCACTTTGCGGTCCGGCAGGAGACAAGTCTCCGCACTCCCTACAAAATACACAAAACAAACACGCGCAGCCTTCCACCAGCCCGCCTTACCTTCTTTGGCGACCCGGACCCCGACCCAGACTCCGATTCCGACCACGAATCTGAGTCCGACTCGGACTCCGACCCCCACAAACACCTACCCGACCCTCGACACTCGGTGATCGATTGCCAACACTCGCAACTCGGAGGCGGAATTCCCCGACAATCCGCGGTAGGTGCCGGCAGCTTTCGCGGCGGGGTCCTCGTGGCTGCCTTCGACAACAACCCGCCGTTACTCGTCCACACGGTCACCACACCGGGACTCGGAGTCGGCCGGCCCTCCTCGAGCCCGACACTTGGCGCTCGACACCCGAGGTCGTACCCACAACTCAACTCTCGGCACTCGGTACTCGACACTCGAAACTCGGAGGCGGAATTCCCCGACAATCCACGGTAGGTGCCGGCAGCTTTCGCGGCGGGGCGCACGTAGCTTTCACGGGCCTCCCGGAGTTGTCCAAGCTCCGTTCACCCCGCTACTAACCTACGGCATCAACCCGCCGTTACTCGTCCACACGGTCACCACACCGGGACTCGGGGTCGGCCGGCCCTCCTCGAGCCCGACACTCGACTTCCGACACCCGGGGTCGAAATCCCACAAAGGACGACGCTCAGAAGGAGCGCCGCCAAGACTCCTCTCAAAGCTGCTCAGAAGGAGCAGCGAGTTATGCGGCCCAGAGTAGGCACGCACAGGAGCGGCAGGGCCCCAAAGGGGGCTCCTGCCTTGCCAGGTGTTAGCCGACTGGGTCCAACTTTCTCTAACAGAGACCGTTGGAACCATTCGTTGCCCAGGGTGCACCAACTTGGAGGTCTCCTGACTCGCACCCCAGCAACATCTCCCTACTTCAACATCACATAAAGTTACAGAACTGAGTTTAAAATTTTATAGCTCAGCCATACTACATAGTTAAGTTTAAATACAAAGAAAAAATGTAAGTAAGTGTCTTGCGTGTGTCTATGAGTGTGCTAGTGTGTGTCTTTCAAATACAGAGTACTCTTAGCTTAAATATTTAATCCTATAACATTAGTCGTTACTTTTAAACATGTATTACTCATAGTTATGGTATATAAATTTCCGCAATTATTGTTGCAAACAAATTACACACATATTTAAAGGCCACTTCGCCTAAGCATTTGTTTTTCTATCCAAAAACACTTTTGTGTGACTTAAATAGAAATCATTTTGTCAATGGTCACTGATTTGGAAGGCAACTGATATGACATTACAAACGCTGTGTTGGAACCAGTTGGAACCGTGTTGGGACGGAGGCAAAATGACTGTTACTCACTATAAAGCCTATTGAAAATAACTGTTGATGTATTATTTAGCTGCCGGCTACTTTATATTAATTTGCTAAAGCTGTATAGGAAAAATAATTTTATTTGTCATTGGCTAATGAGATTAATTGATTCTGCTTACACATTGCTCTCTATCTCTCTAAATCTCTCTCTGCATCCTTCGAACTGATTAGTTGCAGGCGTTAATTATATGTTAAACTATATAACATACATACATATACATACTTTCACGCCCTTCTCCCAAGAAGAGGTGGACAGGGAAAAATTACAAATTTTAAGCTAACTCGCCGTTAGCGACCTCGACGCCACATTTAGCATGATCAAAGTAGTGCTCCGAGGTGGAATAGACATCGGTGATAGGTTGCTAGCCGATCGCCTGATGAGCGAGCATCTTGGAACCCTTGTCCTTTCAATTCAATTCAATTAGACAGCTGATACATGATTATGGAGAACCAGACAAGCATGTGACTATTAATTTGTAAAATTGTGTCCTAGTTTGGAAAACAGAACATCTTCATCATCAATGTTTCACATAGGATAGGGAGATCGGGCTATAACCAACCACTGTGGTAGTTGTTCACAACTGCTATCTTACGACACCAACCACATCTTCATCAGCTCTTTTTATGTCCTCACTACTGGGGCACGTGCCTTCCCTATGGATGGATAGAGAGAACGGGCCATAAAACACCACGCGGGCTCAGTGCGGATTCGTGGTTGTTAACGACTGCTAATGCAGCCGGGACCAACGGCTTTACGTGCCTTCCGAACACGGAGGAGCTAGAGATAATCCATTTTTGGTCACCCATCCGATGACTGGCCTTTGCGAAAGTTGCTTAACCTCAGCACTCGGACCACTGCGCCATCGAGCTACTCCTCCTCAGCAACCACGGATCTACCATTATTGAGTTCTTTAAGTAGTATTGTAGCAGTGTTTTAGTGGTTGTGTAACAAGTTATAAGTGCGTCTCGTTTTCACAACTGCAATAAATAACATTACAGTAAATGGTTGAAGGGCCCATTGTAAGTCCCCAGGACGAACGGCCTAGCGTGCCTTTTAAAGCAAGCAGGAGCTCGACGTATTTGCATTCAGCCTCTCATCTGATGTCCCAGCCTCGCGAAAGCTACTTAATTTGCAAGAGCGAGCGAGTCGAGTCGAGCTCTTAATATGCGGTTCAAATGAATTGGTACTTAACATTGATGTAAATTGTTGACACTTCCTCTCCTTGACTGCCATCCATATCCTGCAACCTTATGTAGAACCTGTTATGGCGTCCCATTTTCAGGTTGAAACATTAAAAAATTATGTAAGTGATACCAAAACAAAGGTCCTGATTACCCCAAAATAAACATTATTATTTCTTGAAATGAAACAACTTTTACGGATCTACTCGCGTTTATTTTATACATTAATTTTAATTAATGTTTATCCTGACGTTTCGAACCCTTTACAGGGTCCGTGGTCACAGGAAGACTGAGGTGTTGGTCATCTCATATTTAGTTGGTAGCTCGTTTTAATTGAATCACGTGCGTTCGTCTTTACGCAGAAAGAACTTACAGTATTTATGATTATTTACATATAATTTTACACAAATGTTGTTGCGCACAAATTACAATTTGAAAAAAGGATAAAATGTTAAAAAAACCGGCATGTCATGGGGTGCGAGTTCGTCGAATCCCGCTCGTGGAAATTTTTAAACACTTTGTCGTTTTCAAAAAACTTACAGATATAAAAAGTAAAATAAAGGGTTGAAAACATCAGGATGAACATTAATTAAAACTAATGTATAAATTAAACGCGAGTAGATCCGTAAAAGTTTTTTAAATTCAATGGGTGTTCGGGTAAACTTTAGAAAACAATAAGTATTTCTTTAATGTTATATATTTAACATTAAAATGTTGCAAATCTATCATAATATTCATCAACTAAATAAGTAAGAAAATTTCGCTTAATAGGTACGCTTAAAATTAAAAAAATTACATGAATGTAATTGATGAAAATTTTGTGTAAACAAAACGAGTTTTACAGATAGTTGTGTTAGATATTTTATTTTTCCAAATGGTCTTATTATAACGTAGGTACATATAATAATATGTTAATAAATCGCGTACTCACTGTTAAATAGTTTAGTCCGAAACAATTAGTAGGTAAGTAATTTACTTTTTTCTCTTCTGAAGAAGTTTCCTGGGTCACGGTGGCGCTCGAAAAAAGATCTTCTTTTTGTTAATCGCCTGTTAACACCGCAATTATCGTATAAGACGCGCATTAAGAGCCTATTAAGAAGGATTTCAATAAAAGTAATGGCGCTTAGAACGTTACTCCCTTATTTCTTAAGTGTTGCATGAGGTTACGACATTTCTCAGGCTAAAAAAGAACCTTTGTACAGATATTTTACTTTTGTCCTTAAAAAATAAGAATGAATAGACACTTTTTCTGAATATTGTCCTCCTTTTTTGGCGTTGTCGTCACTCACTTAGCCTAGGGTAGGGTCAGACATAAATTCCATAGATGGTAATAGATGGAGCATTCTACTAGCTTCTGTTGTTCTGGTACTCCGAGCTCGATTATAAAAAACATTTTCCCGATGCGGGCAGCTTGGCGAAGTTTCTAACTGTGTCTGCTAGCCTAGTACTCCACTGTGTTTATATCGACATTTGATTTGGTGGAACTCTCCGTCTCTACCCGCCGCCGTTTTCTATTTTTAGCTACGGCTGAGGTTGTTGTCTTTTTTTATGGCTTCGTGCGATTAGCACATTTAGCCAGTGTCAAAGTATTTTTTCTTACAAATAATACAATATACAATATTTCCTTCTAGTATGATGATGATGAATGATAATAGAAATAGGAAGTGAGAAATGATATACCCCCCAACGTCTCGAGTATCTCAGCTCAGTAAAGATGTGGGGCTTTACTGATTCCTCGGGCGGATTTCTTGAGAGATTTTGAAAAGTGAAGTTGCACTGTTTTGTTACATTTGCCAACACTCATGCGCACTTACGAACAATTAACGGTTAGTAATCCATCATTATTTCACATTAATATTCGATATAACACAAATTTTAGAAAATAAAACATAACCGCAGACATGAATCTTCACTTTCCCGCCAAGAAGTCCTGTTGTTTTAATTAAAAATGTCCTAAATAATATTAGTTTTTTTTAAACTACCATAGAGTATATAATTTTACTTTTTGAAAATGTTCAAATAAAATTATGCGGTATAAGACCTTCAATGATTACACTTTACATTATTTTAAGTAATAAAGATTATTCTTTTTTATTTTTTTCATCAAGTAGTTTGACTTTTTGTTTAGTTACGAAGTATCGGCCTCCTTGGGCGCAGGTGCGCTGAATGACTCCTAATTCTTGATTACGCAAGGAGGGTGTGCCGATTGGGACGTATCCAATTAGAAATGAGAGTTACTTGAGGAAGTCGGTAGCGAAGGCAGCCTTGAGTCCCTGCACTCGCCGTGACTTCGCCCAAATTACATTGCTCTGGAACGTAAGTAAATTAATAAAAATGCGTGAGTCATACCTCTGATGTTGCAAACAAACTGTACTACGGCAGCCAGTTACTTGATTATAAGTATCCAAGTAAGTAAGTATTATCTATCTATCCATTTAAGCGGCCTATGAAAACCTGCCTGATTGCCACTTTAGTTGTAAAAAAGAGATTATTTATAAACATTTACATAAATAAATAATCGTCAAACGGTTTGAAGCTAATATTTCAATACAAAATACATATTATAGTATCTTCCTTCTTAGGGCTGAGCGTATGGTAGCCTAATAGGTATTCCACGTTAATAACTATTCCGACTCTACAAGAACGTTGATATTGAATTTACTACCTGCATAACCTGACAAATGGCTGGTACCATATGTCCCACTAAATCTCCGCACAGACGCCTTCCATTTAGCGTGTATTTAGTTGTTTAAATTGTAGCGGCGCGGCTGACAACGCCGCGCCCGCCCCGGCCCGTCCCGTGTTATCTGCGCGTGACAGTTTTCTAGCGGACCCATTGTGGAGTTAGTTGATGTTCGTACGTGGAACGAGTATTTCTAAGGTACTACAACACACTAAAATAACATTGTAGAATTTTTAAGATGCCTCCTGGAAGCTAAGAGATAGATGGGTAAAATATATAGTACCTGACAAGTTAATAATCAAAGAGGGTACCTACATGTCGAATTAAAAGCTTAGGTTAGGTTCATAAACTTATTTTTTTATAACTATATACCGAAGAAATTTAGTTATTTATTTTGGCTGAGACGACACGTTGAACTTTAACTAAATAGTAAACTAAAATATATTGTCGCATTGCACCTAAATTGTTTGAAAAAAGTACTGTCCTAACTCCATATTTTCCCTTTCTCTCTCTAGATACTAAGGGGCATGTAAACAAGCTGTCAACTTGACGACAAATACAAGTGGCCGCGTAAATAAATACGCGTTCCAACTTTTTCAATTGGGTAGGTAACTTTCGGTAAGCCCCCAACTGGTTTTAAGAATCTCCCGCGGCGCGGAGATACTTTATACTCCAGTAAGTCGCTTTCATAAAGATAACGATTGCTACAGGATAGTCTATAATGGCTTTCATACTATCTGTGGTCACTGAAATGGTAATAAAATGTTTCTTACGATCTTGCGAATTTTATATAAAACTAAAGTTTCCAAGGGAATTTGAGGCGTCTGTAAAAGGCACGTTACATAGTATATAATGACATACAATTTTCTAAAGAATAGTTGTTTCATTTTTGTTAATTGATTCGTAATACCTACGTAAGACATGAGATGACGTAGAATGTCGACTAGAAGTTTGTTGTCTGCTAATTTAGCCGACGAGTTAAAAGAGAATTTGTTTGTTGATGTCATAGGTAACGACTTCATTCTTTCTTCAGTTAGGTACCAGGTTGGTCATTATACCAAGTCTATTTATGCACAAGATAAACAAAGTCTGGTCGTAAAAAAGGATTGAAACATCGTCCAATGAAAAACGAAATGTTCATAAATACGCATTCATAATTCAAACTGCATCAACTATAAACAATTCTTAAAAGTTGAGCGTTACATGTTTAAAATTTGTCCAGTCCGAGGATTTTCACTTAACCATAGACCGCGGAGGTCGTATATATCTCAATTCTTGGCAGATCCGCACATTTCTCCTCGAATAAGCTGCGGGGATTTATGCGTGCCTGGTGCTGCGTCGGTCCCTGCGCGCCGATTAACGGAGGCTGGGATGGACGCAGATAAAAATGGCTGCCCTGCGTCACGGTGCTCTTACTCGCTTGATTATGAAGAAATGTAACGGGGATATAATGCAGTCACTTTCTGTATCATCTTCAGCCAACTGACAGAAATACAATGACATGATGGAAGCTAATTTCGACACTTCTTATAAGCTAGCGCGGAATCTTGATGGAATGGGGCGAACACAATGAGCTTTTAAATAATAGCACTAAGAGGCGAGTTTACCACAGCTTATTATGAGTGAGATAGTACATTTTGTTGCTTTCAGATTAACATACTACCCGCGCCTGCACGAATAAGACTACCCAAACTGTCCTCAAAAGACTTTAAACTTTATGTGCCTTACAAATAAACAAAGAATAAAGTCCGAATAGTTATTCCGTGTTTTGTCTCTTTTACTCTAACTTGAAATGACGTTTGTATGACAGGAACAAAACACGGAATAACTATTCGTAGCTTATTCTCTATTTATTTGTAAGGCAGTACGTATACAACGTGTTACAGAAAGGTGTGGTCAAAAAGAAAAGATCTACTCGCTTTTTTTATACATTAGTTTTAATTAATGTTTATCCTGATGTTTCGAACTCTTTGCTGGGTCACAGGGAGACCCCGTACCTGTGACCCTGATAAACGTGAGTAGATCCGTAAAAATTGTTTCATTTCAATAGATTGGATACACTTTAGATCTTTTAATATTGACCAAACCTTTCTGTAACACGTTGTATAATGACATATGTTAGAACATTCATTGAAGAAATTTGACAGTTTTGGATAAGTTGACTTGCAGGCGTGTGTACAATATTATACATATGTATAGGTACAATGCAAACGAAGCTACTCTGCTAAAATTTTATCTTAGAATCACCACCATCATAATTTTCAGCCCGTATCTACCCTATCTCTTCTGTTTTGAGCTAATCGCATCCAAGTTTTCCAGCGACCTAAGAATTAATCCTACCTTTTTTATCTATGAATGAAATAAAAAACAAGTCTTAAATTAAAAATTGTCTACAGATTCGTGCATATTCTCTAGAATAAATATGTTACGACCTGCAACTACGACATGTTCGTTACTTTCATTTTCCTTCTATTTATAAAAAGTGGTAACTAACATATTTTCATTAATAGTTCCCTATGAATCAATTTGAACTATGAACCAACCTCCTAAATCCTCGGAGTACTTTCCGAATCTGTGGTTCAAAGCCAAGGTTGTGCTTGAGCGGGTTTAACCGGCGTAGGTGTGAACGGTAGATTACAGCGATTTTAGTGCCTGCCTGAGGGGAGGGAGGAAATATGGTTCAGGATAAGATCTAAGGAGTACGTAACCTTTTTGCAAGCTAGGCTGTAGGTATAAAAAGTATTTTTAACCAACGCTTTTTGGTTGCGATATCCTGTTTCGACGTTTAAATTGTTGTTTATTAGTGTACATAATAGCATAGTTATAAGTAGAATTAAAATTGATTAGAAACGGTTGGATATTTTTATTATTTTATTTTTATCATTCACATTGCAAATGCTATATGGTACAAGATAAAATGTTATCTAGAAAAAACCAACCAGCCTCAGGAAGCTCAAGTGGTCCAATAATATTTATTCTTCGAGAATAGTAAACTATGTCTCAGAATAATAAGAGCCGTACTTGTCTGTACTACAAAAGTTTCCTTGTATCAAAATCTTAAATGTAGGTTAAAACCAAATCCTGCTTGAAGCGTCATTCTGTCTCTATCAACTTCAAACAAACGACAGAGTACAATGATGTTTTGCAAGCCGCCCTTAATCACTTCATCGCGTTAAGGTGGCGACTGACCAGAGCTTTGTGTCCTAACGTAATATTATGTTCGAAGCGAACATTCACATGCTCAGTACAGTGAGCCGAGCGGCTCGACGCTCGCATCGCGTGATCAACCCTGTGGTTGGTTTTTCGACAAATCTCTTGAGTGTTACGTTACAGCTTAGTTTTCGGTCAGTACAGCTCGTAGGCACGTTACGAGCGCACGTATGGAGTTTGTCGCGCGTATTTTTAGTTAAATAAAAAAATGGAGCGTAGGCGAGCACAAGTGACTGTAATGGGCCAGTCAGCTATGCCATAACGTATCAAGCTCGCTGCGAATGGTACGTCACAATTATGTAACGATGATACACTCCAGTCAGTCGCCACCCTTATACAGCGTGTCCGGGCATGAACTAGCGATATTTGAGCGACCTCTCGTACGCCTAATTTTGTAGTCAAATACAAGCCCCGCAAGTTAATAGCCTTGTTTTTGTCAGTAAAATAAATAAATAGTAGGACGATATGCCAATTCTAATGTTAAGTACTAACGGCATTATGTTTTTAATAACGTATTTTTCTGTCTAAATAAGTATTTTTATATTATTTGGGCCAAAAACGGCAACACACTTTTTCCTCACCTAATAAAACAAAACAATCCATGGGCTAACAAAGAAGGGTTTGGTTGGGTCCAACTACAAGATATGTCAATAATATCCCTAGCTTATGCCCGCACATACTGCATAATACCGTGTTTGTACGTATCAAAACACAGACAGGAAAACATCAACTTTTTTTTCTAAATATTTCCAAAAGGAAGAGACCCAAGGAGGTCCAATATCCCACCCCGTATTGACAGCCACGTCCTAATTACGCGTTGACTTGTGCCCAAACGAGCCCAAAGACTCCGTCATCGTTTCTGTGTGTTCATCAGCGCGTTATATTATTTAATGGCAATTTGCGAGACACTTAGTCCCTAATAGCAGGAGATAAGGTCGATTGCAGCGGGTGCCGCTCGCAGGGATTTAGGGAAACTGGAAGGTTCGTTAGGCCCTATATGATTATGATGAGTTATGGTACTTCTTTTGCTTTTCTGTAAGAAGTAAGGAGTATATCAAAGTTCCAGTTTGAATAAGCTTCAACCTTGTTCTGCTAAAGTACCGCACGTCGGCGAAATGAACCATTTACTGTTTTCAGTAATGTGCGGAAGCTGTAAAATATTTGCAGATTTTTTGATCTGTTCTGAATCTGATAAAATGTGTTTAGACTTGTAAAAACTCTTAATATTAGATTTAGCTCTAGCCTGCTTTATACGAGTATGATGATACATCAATACTGAAGGACAAGCTAAAACTAGGCTAAAGGACCTAGAGTAATAATAATATTATAGAAACTATATATAATAGAATAGAATATATAAATATATATATTAAAAGGAGGCAAACGAGCAGGTGGATCACCTGATGGAACCGCCGCCCATGGACACCCGCAAAACCAAAGTAATCGCAGATGCGTTGATGGCCTTGAGGAAGGAGTTGGGTCTTGAGGACGAAGTAGGAATTGGGAGGGGTGAGAGATGGGCCTCCAGTACTCCAGTACCGGACGAAACACAACAGCAACGAGTGCCATTGTTTCACGCTGATATTCTGTGAGAGGGTGGTATTACGCCGGGCGAGCCGGCCCATTTCGTGCAGCAACGCAGCGTGGCTCTTCTACCACTCAGTAATTTAGCACCACCCAGGGGTCTCAAGGATAAACCTACGGACGCGAGTAACTTTAACCCGCAAATAATTAATAATAATTTAACAATAATCTAAAAATTCCGTCCGTTTTTTATAATAAATAAATACAGACAACACAAACAGAGAGAACAAACTATTGTCTCGAATATAACCAGTACTAAGATACTATTAGCTATTAGAGGTTATTTTTGTATGCCATTTTTTATTTATTTTTATTTATATTTGGATGCGTTAAAACTGTAATTTTAATAAATTAATTCTTATGTACTTATTTCAAAAAGTTTTTAGTGTCGTTCACATCGGCCTTAAGCATTAAGTTAAACATAAGAACTTCTTTGCATGTTGCTGAAACCACCTAAGTTTATTGCCCGTTCTTCTCAGTACGTCTACCTCCGTAAACCTACAAACAAAAGTCGTTGTAGTCACCTACATAGAGAAACGAGAAACATCCCTAAACTAGATTGGATGCGAACTCAAATCCTGCATGACTCAGGACGGGGTGACATGATCATAAAACCAATATTAAGCTAAAAAAAAAATTTATGACATATCCCACTCCCAAATATATGTTTGAAATGTCCGTTCCATTAGGTGTAACGTCTTGTGTGACACACGCATCAGCTAGAACGGCCGGAAGGGCCGACCCCGGGATGAAGCCGAAGCTCCTCGCTATCGGTTCGTGAGGGCCTGGACAAATACAACTGCGACACATGTACTTCGGGAGTTCGGGCACCGAAATGCCGAACTTTTAAAAAAATAATACGAAGTTAATAGTCGATACCGTTATAAACTAGAGTACTATAGTGGTACTGTATGACATTGTGGAAATTTAACCTTTTACCTGATGTAAATTTGTTAACTTATATTTTATTTTGTTTTTTTTTACATATTGTGGTTGTCTTCTATATTGTTTGTGTTTATTTGTAATGGAATTTTTCAATATTTTTGACGCTGTAAGGGAGAAAACAGCTGGACACTTGCTGAGTTTTTTGCCGGTTCTTCTCAGTACAAGATCTCCCGCCCAGAGTTACGAACCGATGGCATAGTGACATTCACAAGAGCTACTTGTAGCCTAAACTGAATAAATGAATTTGAAGTTTGAATTTTGAACTAATAATGCCTTTAGTCACAACTGCGGCATGTGGAAAAAACAGTTACGTAATGGCTATCAAAATTTATAATAGGCTACATGATGACGTGAAGGTGATGTGAAGTGTGAGGTCGGGAGTCGAAATTATACGACGAACGTTGATTCTTAACTCTCTTTATTTAGGGAAAAACTGCGCTTTTATACTATTTCAGAACAAAGGAAAGTATTAACTGTTGGTTCTGAGTAATCGATCATACGTTATTTTGATTACATATTTAGCACGTATCACGTATTTAATTTATAATAAAACATTAATATTTTATTGAGTCATTACATGATGACGTGGCGTGCTCCACTACAGTGATGCCAATAACTGTGTTTAAGGCAAAACAAAAGAAATGACTAATTGATAAATGCTTTTATTCTTCGCAAGATTACTTTAGCATCTCAGCTCCTTAGAACAACATTACTGCAACTCAGGTTTTTCCCTTTTTATTGTATAGTTTTTTAATAAATTTTTGCGTACCAGCTTCTGGTAAAATATGTTCACGATATTTATCTAACTAAGACCACTTATGTACCATATTTCAAACGAAATAAAAAGTCCTTGTCTTTGTCTTTGTGTTTTGACACGACACGAGATATTGCTAAGGAAAGTCCGGTAAAATCGGGACATCGTTCTTATGTTTTAAATTAAAACAAAAGTTTTTGACAGTATTTTAAGGCTACAAAGAGTTTGCTGTTTTTTGAATATTTGATTTTAAGTCTTGTATAGTTATTAAAATTAGATTTGCAAGGGTTTAATACGGTCACAACAGGCAAGGTGGTTGTAGCAAGACAGTCGGACTCAAAACAAGGCCAGCCACCAACCAAACTTAATACCAATCGAACCCGGGACTTCTAGGCCTGACACCGGTGACTAAGCCACTACACAACGGAGGCGGTGTGACTAAACATGGAAAAATATTAACCATAACTGCTTGAAAATGAATAGATTTTTATTTTCCATTCATGTGTTGTGTGTTATTCGAAACAGAATAATAGTTTGGGCAAGCTCCAGTGAGTAATCGAGATATTGTTATCGAGTATTTTTATTACCTGAGAAGAGTCATTGGTGCTATATGAAAGAATATTTAAATGAAAAAAAACCGGCAAGTGCGAGTCGGACCCGCGCATGAAGGGTTCTGTACCAGGGGTCCATCCATTTCACCAAAAACTACCTACTTTACAAATTTTCTCTTTACAACCAACGATAGTCAAAAACATGATTTGTCAATTGATCATTATACAACGAAAAGTTTGTCAAATAATACAATTAAAAAAAAATAAAACCTGACAAACTTTTATTTGACAACGTATTATTTGACAAACGATTTATTTCTTATTTTTATGATTTAGAAAAACATCGTTTTAAAAGGCATTTTTTTAACTAATTTTTAACTAATCAAAATGGTTGTTTTTATTATATTATAATATAATTATACCTACCTACCTACATTACGGCAACGCATCTGCGATTCCTCTGGTTTTGCGGGTGTCCATGGGCGGCAGTGATTGCTCCCCATATTCAGGTGACCCGCCTGCTCGTTTGCCTCTTTCTAATATATAAAAAAATATATAATTTTTTGTTAGTTTCGCTGCTCTGGACTTTCCAAAAAATAAGAAAAATATTTAATTTTGTTTTCTATGAGCACAAATCGACAGGTACGTACATATATTATAAAAGTACAAGTAGTAAGTACATATAATTAAAATAGAAAAAATTTCAAAAGATTCAAAATATTGTCTTATATGTATATAAACGTGGTTTCCGATAATGTTGTTCTACGAAAGTCAGTGACAGAAACGAAACGCGGCAAAACCGACTCCACGTTAGTTTTGTCTACCCTACGCTAGAGTGTAATAAATTACTTACCGCGGACTTGAAAGTCCGCGTAGGCGCGGAGGGGCGAGGCGGTGGTCAGCAAAAACCATCTGCGACGATAAGCTCGCGTGGGACCGCCGGAGCCTCGCAGCGCCGGAGCCGTGACAGAAACCATGCCTGCTGCATGTTGCATGCTTGCTGCATGCATGCTGCGTGCATGCCGGGGGGTGCAGGGGGACCCACCCCTGCTTGGGGGGGTCAGGGGGCTAGAGGCCCACGCTATTAATATCTTGTCTGCGGTGATACAAGAAACAATAGAAATTATAAAAATAATATAATTTTTATATTTATAGCCTATAACCACCAAAGTAAATTTTACTTCCATTTCTATTCGATTTAATAAACACTTCACAAATTAAATCATTACTCATTTTTCAACTCAACACTTGTTAACTGTTTATAACACTAGATAAGAACTATACGTTGATTACAAAATGATTCGCATCTACTGCGACTGTCAGTGCAATAGTGGGTTAATTTTTTTAAGGTACCTAAGTAGTTCAATAAAATTATGCAAAACAGTACGTACTGTCATGATCATTTTGTGATTTATTTACCATTAATTATTATTGTTAATTGACATTTTGGATAAATGTGTTTTTGTCAAAAGAGTCGAAATATTAAATGAAAAATGGATAATTAATTGTACAGTGAAGGATTTGCGAAGAGAATGCCTCCCCCTAATAGCAACTGGCAAAAATATCAATAGGTGCTGAATGTGGACTAGGCCAGATGCTATTCGTGCAGGTGCTATTTAGGCGGGTGGTCAAAGTGCATTACCTCGTTTGTCGAGTCAAGTGATTGTTTGTAAAATGAAATATTTGCGGAAAAAATTGTTTTTGAAATGAGTAGTATACGAAACGTTGGCAGTAAAGTAAAAATTTGTCATCAGTTTTTTGCTTAAACGTTAGTGATCCTTCCGTACCATAATCTATAAAAATGTTAAAAAATCATGTCTGTTGTATGGGAGCCCTCTTAAATATTTGTTGTTATAGCGGCAACAGAAATACATCATCTGTGAAAATTTCAACTGTCTAACTATCACGGTTCATGAGATACAGCATGGTGACAGACGGACAGACAGACGGACGGACGGACAGCGGAGTTTTAGTAATAGGGTTCCCGTTTTACCCTTTGGTTACCTACGGAACCCTAAAAACATTTAATCATGCGGTGGTACACACGCCTGCAGACTACCACAAACTGTAAAATTTTCTCAATAGACTTTGATCTTCTTACATATGGCATGTGGTTAAACATTTATTGAAGAAATTTGACAGTTTTGCATAGATTTTTTTATTTTTTTTATAAGACAACATCACTTAAATTGTTCCGATCCCAAGGTAAGTAGCTAAAGCACTCATTTCATGGAAATCAGAAGCAACGATGGTGCCACCCAGACCCGACACAATATCGAAAAGTTCGTTTTCGACATTGACCCGACGGGGAATCGAACCCGGGACCTCAGAGTTAGCGCCGCCCAAAGTCCGGCGTGCAAGCTACTTGGCTAAGGAGGTCGTCATGCAGATGGGTGTGCAGGCGTCTGTACATTTATATGTACGACTATCTGATTGAAATGGAAGCTAACGTGGCGCCTGTGTCCAGCTGTGGACGTCTTTTGACTGATGATGATGATTGTTATGTTAATCAATTGGCTAGTTCACCGGTGTTAGATAAAAAAACATTTTGTATTTTCGAACTAATAACGGACATCGATAACAGTGTGCCCTAGGCGTCTCTAGTCTTATTAACTATATTCTATTCATAAAATGTTTTTGTTTTGTTTATATAATTTTAACGCAAATTTTGTTGCGAAACAATTCAATTCAATTCAATTCAAAAATCATTTATTCAGTTTAGGCTACAAGTAGCTCTTGTGAATGTCACTATGCCGTAACAAAACTGATCTTTAGAATTGTAAAAATATCATGATCTGATGTTAGTGACGGTAGTTGTTGACATCGAATGGCCGCCTTTGGCTTTCAAAGTAAAAAAGTAAATAGTGTTGAATAATTTCGGCGGGCTGGTTAGAACCACGATAGCTCAATTGGAAGGGCACCTGACCCGCTATGTCAGAAGGGTGCAGGTTCAAATCCTGCTCGTGGATTTTTTTTCAACATTTGTGTTTTTGTAATCTATTCTATTCTCCAAGATCATAACGTAAACATAACAAGTGAAGTAACACGTGCCGATGTTGTCAATGTAATAATGGATTTCATAGTAACCCTGGCTTATCGTATAGGATATTCAATATTAACACAAAATTTGCCCGACGGTTTGTCCATCACCTATTTATTGAACATGCAAACAACCGTCCATTTCCCATAAAATAATACACGCAATGAAATAAAAATAACCATCGGCTTCGACCGACCTATAGGTTGTGGTCGTAAATCCGCATAATGGATTGCGCACACGCACGGCAGTGGCAGCACCCGGTGATCCTACTATACTTATATCATTATGCAAGAGTGGATGTTTGATACTTAATAAATAAATAACCGGAAAGCGCATTGTGGGGCCTGCCCACAAGGTGGACCGACGATCTGGTAAAGGTCGCGGGAGGCCGCTGGATACGAGCAGCACAAAACCGGTCGTTGTGGAGGTCCTTGGGGGCCTTTGTCCAGCAGTGGACGTCTTTTGGCTGAGATGATGATGATGATGAAAAAAGCTTTTTTATTTCATACCTTTCAGAATACCAGAACAAGAATGTTTTGGTTTTGTTGCTCTGGCCGTGGTCACTAAGCTAACAGAACTCATTAAAAAAATCTAAACTATACTTTTTCCTTTTGCGAAATCCTAAGTTGTTGATTCAAATAGGACACACACCACTCAAATTAATATTCAAAATGGTGTAAAAATAAACAAACCTTTTTATAGTTTTTACATTCCACGTTGGCGGATTGAATCCGTTTTTACGGTTTGAGATCGATCGCGATACACGCGTGTGTACTTTATAGACGATAAATCTACGTATTCCAATAAAACCGAGCCGACGCTGTGCCGAGGGATTGCTCATTACAACAGGTATAACCACTATCAATTGTACCGCTGATGGCTGGAACATTTCTTTGTCGCACCACTAAAAAATTAAATGTATTTTAACCGCCTCTATTCATACCAACGAACTGACTAGGAGCCTCTTAAATACACAGGACAATGTAGCACGCCTCAAAAGATGGCAAGTACAATTGCACCCAAAAGCCTTAAGCCTGGACCACATCTGATAAAGGCTGAGCAGCCGATAGGGAATAGAAGAAGAAAAAACCGCCTTTGTGTCTCACTGGTTTCGACCCAGAGGTTGGTTACCCTTCGATTCCCAACAGGGGGAACATGTTTGTGCACTCGGTTTGGTTGGTGGTAGGGCTTGTTTGGCCGCCTGGCTAGCTACCACCATCTCATCTAAATATTTCGCCATAACATCAATGTTTGTAGCATTGTCGTGTTCCGGCAGCTAGAGATAAGAATAGCCAGTGCCTCACTAGTTGGGGATTCCGGATGAAGTGCGCTTCCACCAATTGGCCTTACTATCACTTAACATCAGGTGAGATCAAGTGACTGTGCTGACCCGTAAAAAAATAAACCTTGCTACAAAATGGGGTCCTTTAATCTGTCGGCCGCCATGAATATACAGACACATTAGAACTTAAAATCAGCAGCGCTGATCAGCGCTCGCGCATGTCAAATGTTAATCGAGATGTGAAGAAGCAACTTGCGGGTCGGCAAGGTGAGGACGCTGGTGAGGCACATTCCTGCTCACTAGCGGTCCTCGCATCTGGACTGCTTCTGCTTAACATCAGGTAAAGCGGCAAATTTGATTACTGTATAAAAAAAATATGCTTGCACACCTGCAGCATTTAGTTTGGTACACTATTCTTGTGATAAGATACGAGAGCAAATGGTTTTTGTTCATATAGACTAGTCCCCACCGAGAGCACGTCACAGTTACATCAAATATTCTTTAGACACTTTAAAACTTTCGTGGTCCATTTTTAAAATAAGAAGTTAATGGGTAAAGAAAGAAAGAAATACATTTATCGGCACACACTCAGTACAACAAAAATACTGAAAGGCATGCCTAAGGTTATCAGAGTTTTCTTCTCAGTACAAGAATTCGCCTTCCCGTAGACTTGCGAACCGATGGCCTAGTGACATTCATAAGAGTTAAATTATTGTTCTAAACTGAATAAAACATTCAGAAAGCGTTATTCAATATTTAATTAAAATAAATATCTAACGTGCTCGTTTTGTTTTCGTTTAATACAACATAGTTTTATTTGTATAAGTTATGGTGCCCGTCACGCATCTTTGATATATATTTAGCATATTTTTAATGTTAGACTTCCCTTAGTCGTTATTTTTATTTTTATTTACTACCTAGGAAAGGTAGTAAATAAAAATGTACATCTTTATTTAAAAACGCTATAATGTATCATTAAACTTCCCAAAGCTCTATTCCAAAAAGGCTTTTCTTTGTCTCTGATGTCAACTCGTTAGCATGCCAAGGGAGTAATGGAAAATGTACGTAGAGTCTACGTGCATAGAATGCAGTTTTCTGTTACATCAGTTGCGGTTCGGTTTACTAAGGTTTACCAAAGTTAGGATCTACGTAGAAATATATTCAGGCTTGCTTTGAATAATTTATTTGTTTCAATAGAGTTTTAGGTTTCATGCACTGCATAAATCTTACCGACTGACATACTCTGTCAACTTCTTATACGGACACAAATCGCTCAAGGATCGCTCGCTTAGTACATTTGCGATTAAAATGTATGTAATTAGTTTACTTACTTTGAGCGATTTGTGTCCGTAATACCAATTTATCAACTGCAACTAGAGCAACCCCACTACGAGTTTAAAGTCTATACTGACACCACCCACCAACCGTCAGGTCATAAAACAGGTGTCAGATAACCTTGCGCAAGCACAAGGGACCATCTGCGTCAGGTTATAACGCCAGATCAGGACGCATCGAAGCGCATTCTTCATCCGGAACTCTTAAGACTAGTGTCTCGAGCAAGTTGCCCCGTGGACACGCATAGTCTACTACCTAATATCCAGATAGGATACCGGAGCTGTAAGCTCGCTCACTTCTCGTAGCACTAAGAGTACAACTCACAGATTCCACTGATCGGGTCGTCATCTCTAAAGTCGACTACCAAATGTCCTCTTTGGTGGCGGAGTTGTAAGCCCACTTACTTCTCAGTACCCATCCAGGTACCTCGCCAGTTTCACAATTCTACGCGGCTGGCTTAGCCGGAGAAATTGCATCTAGCGAGCGCCTCTACGAGTTATCCAGACTAGTGCCGGAGATGTTGGAAGCCTACTCAATGAAAACCACGAAACAGAACAAACAACTATGGATAACTCACGTGCCCCGCAAATCCTTTCGCTTCAGGCCCCACCGAGACCGCTACTTGGACCCACTCGCTGCGCACGAGAAGGAAGCCTGGCCAGACCTCAACCAGACAAAGGAACATTCCCACCTCTACAGCTTACAACATAGCCACCACGAGTCCAACCCATGTCCGGGCCCTGCCGGAGACGCCCGCGAAGGCACAACCAGCAGGGGGCTTAGGATCCAAACTCCCGTGGTACCTTTGAAAAGACAGCCGGACCCGTAGTTTCAGCTGCCATACCCTATCAGGGTCAGTAGATAGGGACCGCAACTAGAGCAGTGGCGTTGCAATTGTACAATTAAGAACTGGGCGCTTTTTTCGGTGACAAGCCTGCCGCGAGGGGCAGCAGGCGGGCCGCCATCGCCAGCGCCTTAAGCGTTTGAATAACCTGGGAACTTCTTCGGCTGCGTCATAGCGAACATAGGATGCAAAATTCTGGCTGCAGATAGCCATAAGGCCACTAGTAAGGAGGAGGCGTTCTACTACAAATCTCGTTGTTGCGAAGGGGGGTGCCCTGTCTTATTTTGAAAACAAAGTAGGTGTGTTGTGACATAAAGAACAGCTGTAAATAAAATTCTGGTAGCGCAACTATGGCTGTTTATTGTTGACGATGCCAAGCCAGGTGGCGGGGCTGGAGTCCTTGAAGGCGGGGCTGGAGTGCGCCAGGTGCACGTCCAGCAGTTCCGCGACGGGCAGCAGGCGGGCCGCCAGTGCCTTGAGCATATCGATCACCTGCGGCCCCACCTCCTGCGGCCGCGTCGCCAGGACTTCCACCGTGCGCGACCTGATCGCGAAGTTCACGGTGTTGCGCAGGTGGTACTGCAATAAAGGAAATGTTTGCTTATCTTTTTGCTGTATTGGCTTAAGTGTTTTTTATATATTTTAGCGTTTTATTAACGCTTAAATATACTTAAGTAAAATTTAAACACTGAAAAAAGACGACAACCTCAGGCGGGAATCGAACCACGCACCTTCCGCATTCCGGGCGGCTGCCTTAACCACTTGGCTACCGAGGTCTGGCTTTCACCCGTCGAAATTTTTCAGTGCTTGATGCTTATGTTTTTTAGTCAACATTGCTTCATCAATCTTAGAAGTTTTCACCTCTGAGATCCGAAAGAAATATTTTTACAAATATTTGAACATTCGGTTAAGATGAAGCGGAAATGTATTGGCTTGTTTGTGACGGAAAACAGATCTGCGTCAATCATCATGGCGATGGACCATATTTATTCAGATGACAGCAATTTTTTATATGGCCAATCAATCTTCAATCTGGGCCGACAAGACAAGATGAGGTCCATGATGAAACGAAGGTGCTTGTTTATTCGTGCCCGTTTACTCTGAGAAGCACGTTTGTAGGCTTTCGAAAAGACAGATAAATTACCTATGTCTTTGCTGTTCTATTTTGCCTTTGGGCACAGAATATTTTAAAGAACTGCAGTCTTCTGTGCTCAGATTCTGCTGTTTAAAAACGTCTGCAATCGTGTATCAGGTCAAAATCAAGGCCTACGTCCTCTGAGGCCTTTATAAGGACTGTCATTTGTTTATTGTTCAGACCAACTTCTATGTTTATGACTGAAGCTCGGTGCGCGACTTTGTTGCTTCCGCGGCACCCGTCTGTATAATCGGCCCTCTCATACCTACAACACTGCTGCCAAGCGGTCTCACCTGAATAAGTAATGCTACTCCGAGGTGTATCGGCTTAATCTCCATCGTTTTCAATTTCCTTACGAGCAGTCGAGGTGTCAAGTCATCTAGCTTTCCAAGCTGCGCGAGGATCCTTGGAGCCTAAAATAATAGATTTATGATAAATGGTGATGATGTTATCATATTTTTTTTATTAAAAATATTGTTTGGGATGAAACGGATTTACATCATCTGTCACTTAGTGACTTAGTAACTGTACAAAATGAATGTAATATTATTGCAAACCAACCACCTTATCCACACCAGCCACCGTAGATCACTGTGCATCTGCACCTATCTCTCCCTGGGCATCATTATTAGTTTATTCTACTTAGTTTTTAGTTTGCGTACAAGACGTACGAACAAAGTGCCAGAGCAAGTGAATAATGTAAAATTTCACTTTAATAAAATTACTGAAATTACCATCAATTGACATCATTCTGTTCTTGCGCATTTGTAGGTAATTTTAATTTAGATTTTGGGATTTAACTTAGATTTAAAAAAACTATTTCTTGACCTTGTCTTCTATATCTATAAAATCTGTAGACTCTGTGTGTACTTGCAATTTTTCTGACAAATTTTGAGATAAATGTTCGTTTTATGACTCACTGACACCAATTCTACGATTTTAGAAATTTTTGTCTGTATGTCTGTCTGTCTGTCTGTCTGTCTGTATGTCTGTCTGTCTGTATGTCTGTCTGTCTGTCTGTCTGTCTGCCTGTATGTCTGTCTGTCTGTATGTCCTCTTTATAACTCAAGAACGGCTTGACCGATCTTGATGAAAATTTGTATGTAGTAAGAACATGAGATTGTGCAAATATTTTTCGCACAGCGAAGCGGGTGGGTGACGGCTAGTATATTACAGAACTCAACGTCTCTCTATCTGTCTCTCCGTTTGTGTCATTATCACTCGGGAACCACTTATCGATGACATAATTTAAATTGTATTATGCTTTGAGGCTTTGGCCGGTCATCGGATAAGTGACCAAAAATGTATCATCTCGAGCTCCTTCGTGCTTCGGAAGGCGCGTAAAGCCGTTGGTCCCGGCTGCATTAGCAGTCGTTGAAAAATCCACGTGGTGGTTTATGGCTCGTCTTCTTTTGCATCCATAGGGAAGGCTCGTGTCCCAGCAGTGGGGACATAAAATGAGCTGATGATGATGATGATGATGATGATTGCTTTAAAAGTACACTGTCTCAAGTGTGTCTCAAAATGCGTTCTTATTATACACGGAATAAAATCTAAAACGAAACTTCCTTTACTTCATGGTAGGTCATGAACTGATCGGAGCTCCTTCCTGCCACTAATTAGTTGTATTGAGTTCTCAGTTACTGGTGTTACATAAGGTTGCCTTGACCGAGGCTTAGTATTTGGGTGTAACTTGACGCCGTTCCGCGACACTTCACGTCATACAAGTCCAATACCTTAAAACTGTATGAAGATTGGGCACAATTAGAAAATATCTTTTGCATATCATCAGAAAATATAAGTTGAAACATTGACGAAAAACGGATAACACACTTCGTTTACATATCAAAAATGTTCAAACTCTCCATAAATGTGTGCGTCATGATCTCTTTTTATTAGAATAAACAATCAGCTTTTAACCTTGACAGAGAAACCAAGTTTATGAGCGGCAACAAACTTGAGGTTCCTCAAGCCGTAGTAACTCAACAATCCCCAACCTTCAGAGACTTTCTGGGAGCTGGCATCACTAGGTTTTGGACCTGGGCTCAGATTGACCGTGTCATGCACTCATGGTTGGCAGGCGTAGAAAACCTACGCACCGGCTATGTAGAGCCTTATCATGAGCTCCTAAAGCAGGGTATTGCAGTTTTGTGAAAACAAGACGTGCGTGAACAGCTCATGGTAAGGCCTTTGGTCCTGCATATCGCAGCTCTCCGCCGACGTGCAACTGGATTGCGGTGTGATCATGCAACGAGCTTTGGCGCGTGACGTACCGTGAACATGATGTCGTAGAGGCGCGCGCAGGCGTGGAACACCTGCACGTCGGCCATCTGGTCGTGCATGTCGCGGCTCTCGACCGACGTGTAGTACCGGTGGGCGGTTTCGATGCGGCTGCTGAAGCTGGCGTTGCGGGGCAGGTCCTGGCACACAGAACACAACACAACACACATAAAAAGTATTTACGAAACAGTTTTTTTTAGTACGAAAACATTTGGTTTTTTAAATTAAGGTAGACCTACATAAATTAGACTGGAATTACACACATGTTCATCATTATCATCGTAATCTTAGCTAAAAGACGTCCAATTATGCTGGACAAAGGCCTCCCCTACCCTCAAGGGTCTCTACAACGACCGGTTTTGCGCTGCTCGAATTCAGTGGCTACTTGTGACCACTTTGACCACACATTTTAAGAATTTAACCTATCCAATAAAATTTGTACAAATACGTATAAGTTAACAATACGAACAAAAAACATTTATAATGTGGAGGCGCGCAGACAGATTATAATAATTTTGACGTCTCTTTGGACAGTATTTAATTTGAAATGAAATGAAAATGAAATGAAATACATTTATTGGCACACACTACAAAATATCACGATATTCACAATAACAATACAAAACAAAACAAAAGATAAAAGTGTGACCAACTAGGCCCCAGCCTCAGCACGTGCTACAGCCTAGACCTAGAGCCGCTACACCGCTGCTCCAATTCTGGAGGGGCTTAAATCGGTGAAATGTCCACAAAACAACGACAAACCAACATACATATGAAAATAATAAAACGCTAAAACACACGAAAAGAAAAATAAAATAATAATAATAATAATAAAAACACACAATAATTATCTATGACACTAAACATTCAGCACCACTCAGCAATATCTTGGCTGTTTGTTTGCCTTCCCGTGCTTAATGCAAAAAAAAAAAATAATAATAATAAAAAGTAAAAAATAAAAAAACAAAAGTTGCACTATGGATCGTTGGATTGGAACAGTATAATTATATTTCTCTATGATTGGAACAAAACAAACAAAAAGATGACAATAATGAGCACAGAAAGAAATGTAATTTGACAGACCACTATGGATGAAAGCGAAAATGCCGCTAAATTAGAAGCGCCAAAATTCAGCGCTTACGTCAGCCTTCCCGGTAGCATAGCGGTCAGTGCAGCCGCCCGGATTGCGGAAGACCCAGGTTTGATTCCTGGCTGGGTCGGGTGGGCGTTTAATTTTTTCACTGTATTCTATAAAATTTTATATATATTTACTTATATTGTATCAAGCTTTTCTGACCTTCGCTATATCAATGAGCTTCATAATTAACGAGGAGTATATTCGGCGGCTGATCGCGTCCGTCCGCCGGGAGCGGTAGTTGTCGACCTCCCTGCAAACATTTAGTAAAGTTCACTTTCTAGCGATGTTAAGAAACACGACACCCTTCAGTAAGAACTCGTCTTTCACGAAGGTCGATAGATGGTCGGTCGGTGCGGCACTTTCACCACAAATGAATTTTAGAATTCAAAATGTGGCGGGACTCCCAACCGTTTGACCCTCAGGCTGATTTTGATCTTAACTTTTTTTTATGTCAAAAGGAGGCAAACGAGCAGGCGGGTCACCTGATGGAAAGTAATCACCGTTGCCCATGGACACCCGCAAAACCAAAGTAATCGCAGATGCGTTGCCGGCCTTGAGGAAGGAGTTGATTCGAATTTTATATTGTTCTCAGTTCAGTTGCTTGTATGGCTAGTTTAAAATCAGGCTAGTTACCATCATGTTAACTTAAGGTGAGACCACATTGAGTAGCATGTCATATAACATGTTAGAAAGTAAAAGGTTTCTTTATTGACACTTTACATCCACACTAATAAAATATGCTACATAACTATGCTACGAGTATATGTTGTGTTAAGAGTCTGGACTCACCTAAAGCACTAACGACTTTGTTCCATCCGTAAGAGTTAAAATAGCCAGTTCCTTAGAAATTGAGGATTTCGGTTAAAGTGCATTACTTCGGCCTTTTGGTCACTTGCCATATACCAAGTTAAGCTTTTTCAGTTGTGAAATAAATAAGAAAAGGACGCATAATTATACATTAAATACTCAAATAGTTTGCCTGAGATAATGTTTTGCATCAGCTTTTTAAAGAGAATACAAAATATTTTATATCATCATAACCCGTCTATGGAAAACTAATAGTAAAAAGTGACCTTTTGACGATGTACTTGATGACGAGCGACATGGTGCGGTTGAGGTAGACCTGGTTCTCCTTCTTCAGGTCGAAGAGCAGTTCCTCCTCGAATTTGCTGTCTTGAAGCGCTTCTACTATCGCCTTTGCCAGCTTTCTGTTCTCTTGGAAAAACTTCTATAAAAAAAAAGACAGAATTCAAAGACCATTATAGGCTGCATCTATTTATTGAACTCTTTGAAATACCAGGTCAGGTGTACTACCAATAAGCAAATATCAACAGTATTTTCTTGTAATCCAAAAAGCCATAAAGCCTTATTCAATGTCAAATAGGACTACGTGATCAACATTTAATCAAGGATCAGTTAACAAGAATAGTAATGCAGTCAAGAAAAAAAACTGACTTACAAAAACTAGTTGGATTTAGATTCAATTCCCCTTGACAATTGACTTCATACACCCAACCCCAAGGGGCGCGTTCGATATGGTATCATTTTAACCGAATGCAATTTAAATTCAGCTATTGTCGGAACCTGCCTTGATGCAGCGAAAAAGATAAATAAAACACGGCATAAAACCTTCGCCAACATGCTTTAGCACTGCACAGGATAATACAGCGGGCCTCGTAAAAACATTTCGGCGTTCGCAAAACGAGAACCGAACGCGGCCGTCTCATATTTCCAGTACGAAAACAACTCCAAACCTCACTCTCACATTTTAAATCCACAATAAAGGCGTGAACAAAACAATTACAATTACCTCTTGCACGTTCCCCGACGCAGTGCCTAGTACGAAAGCCAAACAGAGAGCCAAATACACAGCCATTCTCAGCCCCAATGTACACTTAACTGCCTATTCCCATTTTATTCCGCCTTATTTTTTAAAAACAAACAGAATATTTAAACAGAACTCTTTGAAATGCAAAAATAACGGGTCAAATGCGGCTTGAATCTTCTTAAAAATGTATTTTAAAGTGTCGCGTTCTAAAAAATTCAAATATTGTTTGAGTTGTAAGTGTTAACGCTGGTATTAAAATCGTGTGCACATGCGCTGGGTTATTCTGCTATGGTTTTGGTCTGTGCCTTTTATTTTTACGGGTTGTGACTTTTTAGTACGATTGCTTTTTTTATTGGCTTTCTAAGATGTCCACGTATGTTTTCATCGAATTCTTAGTTGTTAGTATTCCAACTTAAGATTGTTTTATTGTAAATAAATATTATACAGTAGATGGTTTTGTTCACATTATTTATGAATGGAGACGAGGCAACTTCTTTTTCTTTTAACATATAACTTACGGAAAACTAATCACTACATTTTCCGGATAGAGATTTATATAAAGATAATGCTGACAAGATACATGTATAAATCGGTGTACCTGACAAATCACTTTCCGATTCTGCAAGAAAATAAGGGTATCCAATCTTATCATACCAATAAAGAGGGGCTTTGTTAAATCTCTTAAATGAGACCAGGATTAAATCTTGTTGATTTTGTCCTCAGGCTGATTTACCGGATTACCCCAGAAATTACGGGTATAATTTGGAAATAGGCTCATAAAACGGACAATAATTCATGTCAAGTAATTAGAATGATTTACCAGCAGGTAGGCAGCTCGCAGACTTACGCCGAGATCTGTACACTGTGACTGTGCCGCCGTAAATAAGTATTAATGGGTAGTTTGTGGACTAGCGCAGCGGGGAAATGTATGAACTGTTTCCTTTATCCGGCGGAATTGAAAGAAGTATTTTGTGTAACGGTCCTATGTGTTCTTTAATCGTATTTGAAGGTTTTATTTTTGGTACTCCATTAGATAATTCATTCTTTAGTGATTGTATGCTTACCCGAGCGTTACGTTTTGTGATTTGACAAATCTTAAAAGCGTATTTTACTTTGGGTTTTCTTACAAGGTAATTAGTTTTTATGCGGCCATTTTCTTTGCATTTCAAAGGTTGAATAGAAAGAAATTGTTTATTTTCAAAAATTAGGACTTCGAAAGTAGTTTACAAAAGTTTTCCTTGACACATTTCGATAATTTTAAAACGCCTGTCGTGAACGAATTCGTTTCACACAAAATGTAGTAAATCATTACAGCCATATTCGGTTTAAACTTAAAATTCGTGTGTACCGTCTATCGGGGGCATCTGGCATGCAAATCCATACAAATCGCGGCGAGCAACTCCGCAAAGCAATCGAACACCCGCCGTTTGGCGTAAACTTGCAGAAACGCCCGGCGAGCGGCGACAAATCACTTTGTCGTAAAACTGTTGCGACACTCGTATCGGCTGCGGTTGTACGTTAACTCGGCGTTGATCAGGTGTTAATAGCCAAAGGCTACATACTTTTGTTATGGATATTCCACTTGTCATAGTAGAATCTCGTCTCTCCTAAAAATTAGTCGAATTGTCACACACGCGAAACAATAGCGTCCTGGGGATCTATTTTTGAATCGCATGTATGTCATTGTGTTGTCGCATGCGACTTAAGTCACACTCGTCTTCTTAGTCGCATGACGCCGATTTTCCGTATTATTGAATCGTTCGTTTCCGGTGCTGCCAACCAGTTGAAGGGAGGCATAGGCTGAATACAAAAAATCCCTAAGCGGTCGACTCTGTTTCGTTTTATCAAAAAAATTAAGCGAAGGCGAAGGAATCAAAAATAGAGCCCCTGCTCTATTTTGAAACGTATCAAAATATCCCCTCTTCTATTGCATGCCACTAAGCCTGATCTTCGGCTATTCTCATCCAACCACTGATATTAAATAAAATAAACATATTTTTATGTCACAAATAGTCAGTTTTTACAAAAGTTTTAACATGAAAATTGTCTATGTAGCACAAATAGGTCCCCACTCAGCATAATGGCAGGGCACGTAAAAGGTACCCGGACGCTGGTCTTCCGTGGATGCCGCATAGAATCTAATACTCAAAACAAATAAACAGGGAACGGTAACAAAATAGCTTACAAATAAACTCCACGATATAAAAACTAAACAGAACAAAATAAAACCAACACTACCAAAGACATAAATAATAAGAAATACCAAAAACATCCAAACACACAACATAAAGATAAATATTCAATTTAAACGATTTATGGACTAATAAAAGGCATCGTCAGCCACTTTGCCTCTATAGACTTTATTTTATATACTAATAATAATAACAATATTTTTTATAAATAAAAAGTCATGAACTTTTGAATGAACAAGTACAGACGGCAGCAGATCAACCTACCACAAAATGTCAAGTTTCTTTAATAAATTTTAAACCTTAGGTATAAAGATCAATATTGATTACAGAAATTCGACAGTGATGTGCAGGTGTCTGTACCAAACTTTGTTCCGTGCTTCAGAAGGTACGTAAAGCCGTTGGACCTGACTGCAATAGTAGCTAAAAACCACTACCAATCCGCACTGGGCCCGCGAGGTGGTTTATGGCCCGTTCTCTCTATCCATATGGATGGATGGGAAGGCGTGCCCCAACAGTGGGACATAAAATGAGCTGGTGATGATGAAACTTTTGTGGTGTCCAAAGTTACAATAAGCCTCTGTTGATTAGTTTTGTTGTATTTGCTCATTTGTTTTGGGGTGCCCGTCCACGCGTTCGTATCCTAAATATACGTAATATTGACCGTGGCGATGCGATAGCGCCGGTTTCCCGCACCGCCCGGACCCGATTCAATTTCCGTGTTCCAGAAATTTCTTTCTGGACACCGTCGTAAAGAGTGGCGGTTATGTAGCTCATTCGCTTTATCAATCAGCGCGGAGTACTGACATTTTGTGTAAATTGGAAATAATATGTAAACAGAAAACTCGAGTAGGTGCTTCAGAAATTTTACTAAGGCATAATATTTTACATTTATTATGTACAAATTCTGCAAATCTATTTACTATGTTGTTGTTGTTGTTGTTGTTAAATGATAAGCACGATTTTGCATTCAAATTATTAAGGAATTAATGGATAAGAACCAGAAGGCCGTTTTTGGAATGAATGATAATGAGAGTCAAAGGGATAGTCATTCGATGTTGTATGACAACATATTTTATTTATGACTAACATTAAATTAAATATATGTATTAGTTGATTCCATTACACTCAACTTCTACCCCTTACTTTACTAAAATTATGAAAATATTTTTATTAATTGTCGTAGGCATAGTTAAACGTTAACACAACGTATATACCCCAGCTGATAATAAGCGTTTAATAAGCTGAGGCGTTTTGTTTTGTTTAGTTTACCCTATTGCAATGTCATATTTCACGCTCAAATTAACCCAAGAATCCCCTGCAAGATCGCAATTGAACTTCCATCCAAGTTACAAACAATTTCATTCGATTGTTTAAGCTTGTAAGCGTGCTAGTTGGGGCAGTTGATATTCGTGAAAATTGAATTAAGTAAATATTTATAGGTAAATTACGATATCGGGAGTATATAGTTAAGACATTCGTTTCCTCTATACGTGTTAATGAGAAACCGGGCATGATGGACGCAGCTTGTGCTCGTCCACAGAGCTAGGAAAGACATTCAGACCGCAAATTCCAATTATCAAGATCACGACGAAGAAGATGCATTGCAAACAACACTTACAGTTTTATTTATTAGTTTCAATTTCTTGTAGCTTACAGATTTAAATCCAAGACGCTTACAAGATTAGATTAATTAGACACAATTAAAAAAAACCTATACAATAATAAAATTCACTCATGCAATTATAATTCATAATTGAATAAAAAAATAACAATGTTAACATAAAATTAACATGCTATAGTTAATTCTTATTCTACAATGTTTCTTCTTAGTGATCAATATTCACGAAGGTACTCGTTAGCAACAAAGTATGTGTGACAAAAATAAATGGGCACAATTAATTTTGCCAAGATATGTACTGGTACAATGATCTTTGTGGCTCTATTTATGTCTTTTTAAGTGTCACTAGTCATTGTAAAAATGTGGTTGGCTTGTAAACTAAACGTAGAGCGAACATTTTACGGCGTGTGTTGTCTGCGAGTGGTTCGAGTTTTTTTATCAAATGCACGTGATTCAATTAAAATGAAGGTAAACAAGCTACCAACTAGTTATGTGAGGGACAACACCTCAGTCTTCCTGTGACCACGGACCCTGCAATCGTCAGGATAAACATTAATTAAAACTAACGTATAAAATAAACGCGAGTAGATCCGTAAAAGTATCTTTATTATTTGGAATTTTACATTCACAATGCTATACAGGGTGTAATGGTTAATTGTGACCAGGCAATTATTTCGTAACTATTACAGATAGTACGTTACCTAATGAGTTAAATGACATCAATAACTTTTTAAAAATCAAACGAAAAGTATCCAAAATTTTGACATTAAACACTCCCATACATTTAGTATGAGATTAGTAGAAAGGTTTTAGTTTCCTTATTTTAAGTGGTCTAGTACTCATTTTACGGCCATAGGAGTTCTTGTTTTCGTTAACGTGATCGAATGGTTAATAAACTCGCACTAGCCATCCTCATAATAAGTAACTCGATCGAATTGTGAAAAAACTCACACTCAGAACTCGAGAGCGTTCCTTTGATCGTCCCTTTGTTGCGATCAAAAACTTATACAGATACTTGTTTTATACAGATTGATACTTGTTTTACAGATGTTATACAGTTATACAGATGTTATACAGATACTTGTTTTATACAGATTGATACTTGTTTTACAGATGTTATACAGTTATACAGATGTTATACAGATACTTGTTTTATACAGATTGATACAAAACTTATACAGATTGATACTTGTACCTAAACTTATACTATATTATTATCAAAAAATTATAGGTAAAGCTTTCTAAATTATAAAAAATAAATAATTTTTTTTTTTTTAAAATTGCAAAAATTGTTTTGTATTCACATCACACGATACAGTCTTCCCTATAGACCATTGATTTTCAAACTAGGGGGCGCGCCCCACTAGGGAGGCGCGAAGACATGTACAGGGGGGCGCGGGCGCGGGCGGCGGCGGTTATCACTCCGGTCGCCCGCTCATACCTACCGCACGCACCTCACTCCCCGCGTCGCACGCACCTCACTCCCCGCGTCGCACGCGCCAATCGAACACGTGAACTTTTGTTGCAAAAACAAACAAGCGACCTGCTATTATTGTGTATTAGAGTAGCGACAGTGAACGGTTATTTCTGTTGTTTCGCCATGAGTTCGGCGAAAAAACGCAAATATAATGATGATTATATTAAATACGGTTTTGTTTCTATAAATAAAAGTGGTATCGACCAGCCGCAGTGTGTCATTTGTTATGAAGTATTGAGCAATGATGCCATGAGACCATCCCGTCTGGAACGACATTTGTCAACAAAACACAGTGCTTTAAAAGACAAGCCGAAGGAGTTCTTTGCTTCAAAATCTGCAAGTTTGAAGCGCATGAAATTGGATAGTACTGGATCCTTCGCTCAGTCATCTGAGAAAGTGCTCGAAGCTTCATATGAATTGTCACTACTCATTGCAAAAGCCAAAAAAAGCCATACTATCGGTGAAACTCTCGTCAAACCCTGCTTATTGAAAGCAGCTGATATCATTCTTGGACCAGAAAGTAAACAAAAATTTTCACAAATACCTCTTTCTGATAACAGTGTGAAACGTCGCATTGATGATATGGCTGAAGATATAAAAAATCAGGTAGTGGAAGCCGTGAGAAAATCAAGTTTTTTTGCAATACAGTTGGATGAGAGTACGGATGTTGCGCAATGTTGTCAACTGCTAGTTTTTGTTCGATACATACAAAACGAAACAATCAAAGATGAGTTGCTGTTTTCAACAGAGTTAACGACAACTTCGAAAGCAATTGATATAATGACGGCAGTCTCTGAATTCTTTGATAAACATGAACTGTCATGGAAAAAGTTGATAGGTGTATGCACAGACGGCGCTCCGGCAATGCTTGGATCTCGTTCAGGATTCATACAGTTGGTCAAAGAAAAAAATCCCAACGTAATTACAATTCACTGTTTTATACACCGTCAAGCCTTGGCAGCTAAAACACTTTCAAATGAACTCTATGAAGTCTTAAAATTATGCATTAAAATTGTAAATTATGTTAAAAAGAGTGCATTAAACACGCGGCTTTTTACGGCTCTCTGTGAAGATTTGGGCACAGAACACAAGACATTGTTATTTCATACAGAAGTGCGCTGGCTCTCAAAAGGAAATATGTTGTCAAGATTATTTGAACTGCGAGATGAAGTAATTCAATTTTTAGAAATTCAAAAACAAAGTGAATTGTTTTTGGAATTTAAGAAACCATGGGTCCAAGTAATATTTGCTTATCTATCAGATATTTTCGATTCATTGAACACTTTGAATTTGAAATTACAAGGCGGAGATTCGAACATAATTTATCATCGGGATGCTATCACGGCATATACTGAGAAGTTGCAACTGTGGAAGCGCAAAATTTTGGCGTCCAACTATTCCTGCTTTCCTAAACTATTTGCGATCACAGAAGAAGCGTTCTTTAAAGAGATTTTGAACGAAATTGATACCAAGAATAAAATATCAAACCATTTGCAGCACCTCACTGACGAATTTAAGCGCTACTTTCCGGACTCGTGCAATAATATTATTTATCGATTAGCGACCGACCCTTTTCACGTCGACATAGACTTGCTGCCAGATACTATACAAGAGCAAACTTTGGAATTAAAAAATGATTCTGCTGCCCAATATGATTTTGAGAAGATGGAGAAGGCACAATTCTGGGTTAAATATCTCAAAGTTTATCCCAGCACAGCAGAGCAAGCACTAAAATTGTTTTTACCTTTTTCAAGCACTTATTTGTGCGAAAAAGCGTTTTCAGCAGTTGTAGCAATAAAAACAAAGTACAGAAGCAAACTAGATATTGCTAGTGATCTACGTTGTGCACTTTCTTCTATTTCACCCAGAATTGGAAACATTGTCAAAAATATGCAAGCCCATCCGTCACATTGACTCTTCAGAAGGCACAATTCTGGGTTAAATATCTCAAAGTTTATCCCAGCACAGCAGAGCAAGCACTAAAATTGTTTTTACCTTTTTCAAGCACTTATTTGTGCGAAAAAGCGTTTTCAGCAGTTGTAGCAATAAAAACAAAGTACAGAAGCAAACTAGATATTGCTAGTGATCTACGTTGTGCACTTTCTTCTATTTCACCCAGAATTGGAAACATTGTCAAAAATATGCAAGCCCATCCGTCACATTGACTCTTCAGAAGGCACAATTCTGGGTTAAATATCTCAAAGTTTATCCCAGCACAGCAGAGCAAGCACTAAAATTGTTTTTACCTTTTTCAAGCACTTATTTGTGCGAAAAAGCGTTTTCAGCAGTTGTAGCAATAAAAACAAAGTACAGAAGCAAACTAGATATTGCTAGTGATCTACGTTGTGCACTTTCTTCTATTTCACCCAGAATTGGAAACATTGTCGAAAATATGCAAGCCCATCCGTCACATTGACTCTTCATATGTACAAGTGTTTACAAATGTGTAAAAACAGTATTTTTATAGTAAAACAGCTAAAAATATATTTTTGAACTTTATTACTCTTATTTTATTTTACAATTGCTCGACGAGCCCACTTGCTGCTACTTGATGGGACCAAGGGGGGGCGTGGGCATATTCATTTTAAGCAGTAGGGAGGCGCGATACTTATAAGTTTGGGAACCCCTGCTATAGACGGAAACGCAGGAACTACACGGGCCCGGTGCGGAATGGTGTTTGTTTACTACTGCATTTCACGTGCCTCCCGAAACACGGCGAAGCTCGAAATGACAAAAAATTTGGCCACCCATCAGACGACCGGCCTTTGCGAATGTTGCATAACTTCAGTAATCGCACTGCGACATCGATCTCCTTCGGAATTTTGTATTCATCATCATCATATGGTGCCATCTTCATACTGAAGTTTGGAGATAAGTATACAAAATTTTCTGCGATCCCATTCATCATCTCAGCCAAAAGACGTCTACTGCTGGACAAAGGCCTCCCCCAAGGATATGAGGGGTATTTGCCGTAATCGCTACGCTTGGCAGGCGGGTTGGCGATCGCAGTAGGTTGAGGGCAACCTCAGAGAGATGCTGCTGCCCATCCTCTGGAATGGTCCCTAAGCCGGCTTTTACGACACCCGCGGGAAGAGATGGGGTGGTGCAATTCTTTATCCCCGGCACCATACGGGGATCCCATTAACTAACTATAAATCCAGTCCACTTTTTGATGTCGTCCAGCTCTCTTTCCCGGAATTTTGCCTTCGAGGACTAGCCGTGGGAACTCGTACAATCCTCTCTGCATGTGTCCCAAAAAGGCGACCTTGCGTCTCATGACTGTAGACACCAGTAGCCTTAGCCAAAGTAACATTAAGTAAACGATAGCGAAGTTCGAAAATAATAAAATGTATGGGAAGTTCGAAAAGAATAAAATGTATGGGATTGACGTAAGCCGCGCTAAATCACGTGGTCAATCTTATGTCAATCCCATACATTTTGTTCTTTTCGAACTTCGCTATCGTCTTCTTAATGTTACTTTGGCTACCGCCACAGCTCTGCTCTCTTCTACCTTCTCAAGTACCTTGGCATTTGAGGTGAAACTAGTCATGTGGAACATCTCGGGTAGTCTACATCTTAAACGCTTGCAACGGAGTTTTGTGTTATATTTGCATAATTAACAGGAGTTGTGTGTTCCAGCTGTAGGCGCGGCGGCGATGCGGTCGCAGGCGCCGCGCTGATTTGTCCCCGATGGGCAAGACCTCGGGCGGGCGGGCCGACGCGGGCGCACGCACGCAGCGCTACAGCGGGAGGAGGTGAGTAACACCACCGCATAAGGATACAAGGTAAGCTTAAACCGCGCTCGAGCGACTCACACGCGCCCCTTGCACGGACACGGCTCTCGGGCAGCCCGAACGCGGCTGCAGAGTACTGCAGTGGTACTGTATGACATTTATTTATTTATTTATTGAATCTTTATTGCACAGTACAATAAAATTTTAGTACAAAAGAGCGGACTTAATACCAAATGGCATTCTCTATGAATCGACCTAAGGGCTAGGCAGATAAATTGGTAAGCGGTGCGACAAAGAACGTAAATCAAACATATACTACATAAATTTATAAGAACTGAAATATACATATTAAGTTTATTAAATTAAGTAATAATAATATAATATAAATACTATAAAAAAAATAATTAAAAATAGACTACATGAACATACTTAAACGTAACAGATGAAAAGATGATGGGAATCTGTTACGTGGGTGTTGATTCCTGTAGAAACAGTTTATACACCATTGTTTAAAGACCATTTTACTTGGAGTTTGTCTGACTTTATCGGGGAGAGCGTTTCATAATTGAATGGCCTGAACCGTGACATTGTGAAAATTTAAACTTTTACCAGATGTGAATTTGTTAACTTAGATATTTTTGTTTTATTTTTTTACATGTTGTGGTTGTCTTCTACATTGTTTGTATTTATTTATAATGGAAACTGTCCTGCTATGATAGGGCACTTTCCAATATTGTTGACGCTGTAAGGGAGAAAAGAGCTGGACACTTGCTGAGTTTCTTGCCGGTTCTTCTCAGTACAAGATCTCCCGCCCAGAGAGCGATCGCTTCTACGAACCGATGGCATAGTGACATTCACAAGAGCTACTTGTAGCCTAGACTGAATAAATGATTTTGAATTGAATTGATTTGAATTGCAGCTGTTGCGAGATTCCTTGTCCGTGAGAGGCTCAAGTGTCTGTGTGCGTTGCTCGATCGCGGTTTGTATCAAGCTTACCCGCAGTCTACGTTGTGGTAAGAACGTGTGACGTAGTAGTTAGCAGGCATTTGTTTCAGGCGGCCGGTTTGTGTGATAACACTGATAACGCGTGGCCTATATAACCTTACATAGCCTTTTTATGAGCACATATAAAATGAAATGAAATTAAATGAATGAAATTAACTGAACTGAAATTAGCTAAAACGAACTGTAATTATGGCGGATCATGCTCAGTGGCGAGCACTTGGAGAGACCTATGTCCAGCAGTGGGCTTATATAGGCTGATGAGGATGATGCGCTAAACAGTGCATTTCAATGAAATTAAATATTTATTTGCGGTAGGTATACCTAATGTAATTCTATAGAAATACATTTTTTTATATTGCATGCTGTGCCCACTTGTGAGCATGCGAAAACTTAAAAATTTAATCTTTTCACTATAAAATCAGCCTTTTACCATAAATTACGTCTTGAGTTGAATAGGCGTAGGATCTTCGTAGGACGCAATGACAGAGCAACGGGAGACGAAACAAGCTACTGTTGCGTCACTGTTAACTGGTTGGTGTCCTTTATAGCAATAAGTTAAAGAAATAAAAAATATCCAGCCTAAGTATGTAAATACTTTGCTTTAGAAGACAATAAACAAATGATCATACCTATGAAAAGCATGAATATTTATGAAGAGGCGGACGGCATACCGCAGTGATAGATGTACCGATCGCATTGCATCAGCGGTGAACGAATCGAACGCGAACCGAGCCAGCAGCGAGCGTTAAAATTGAAGATTTATATTTTCCCCCAACAAATAGTCTGGTACAATTTCAATTCGGTTCATACTTTTTGCGGGTTCACGCGACAAGCTCTTTTTGCATTATTATATTTGTGTCTGTCGTCACATGCCGTGCTAGCCTGCCATTAAACATTCCGACTAGTTGGTGCAGTACCGATAACTTCTTCCTTAAACCGTTCGATTTGTGGAAACTAAGTTCAGTTTAAAATTTTCTCCGCATTCAGGCGTACATTTTTATAGATCTTTTTGTGGTTACTTTTAGATGGGATTCGATGGGAAATCATATCTCTGAGAGTTACAACCTTTTCCAGTTGATCGCGTGAGTACATTTGGGACGGTTCCCACCGACATTTTAAATCTAGTTTTAGCGTTTAGTTAGATTTTTGAAATCTTTAAGCTTCTTCTTTAATCTTTATTTTGCACCCCGTAATATGTAGGTAGGTATATATTTTTAACGCAGTTTTGTACAAAAATCCTTTTAATGCTTTCTGATTGAAATCTTTCCTGTATGTAGGCATATCAACTTTCAAACATCCTACATCTAGTTTTTAATTCTTTTTTAAGTCAAACTAAGGTGACGGTTCTGAATGAGTATTTTTAACAGCGTTCCAATAAATTAGTTCACATTTACCAATTTGTTAGCAAAATAAACGCATTACAGTCCAAGGTTTAGATAAAATCGTAGATTTGTTTACGTTCGCAACTAATTCAGCGGCGAGATGAACTGGCCCGCCTATTTATACACCGACACACTACAATGGGCTGGTGCCGCGTACGTACACTATTTATGACATTTGTAAATAAATATCTAAAGCATTAGCAAATATAAAAAGGCTTTTAAAACAATAAACGGAGAGCAAATGTAAATGATAACCGTTTGTGGAATTCGATATAAGTGATTTTGTTAGCTATCAAAATTCAATATGTTCTCATCATTCTGGAAATGTGTGTCTTTTAGATACATTTTTATACACAAATGTGGAAGTTTTTTCAATGAAAAGCAGTGTGCTTAGTGTTTACATATATAAAAATAATATAGTACCTAACTATATTAGTTAAAACAAATTATTACTATACTTTTTGTCCCTTTCCAAACGACCTTGTATTACGATAACCTTAGCAAACGAAGTTACCTAATCAATAAAAAGGTTAACCACTTACGAACCAATTATTAAGAAAATGCTTCCATTGTTGTTAAGAGAGCTAAACTACCGAAGTGACGTGTGTACGATTGACCGAGTTCTGAATATAATTGTGATTCACGGGCCATCGCGCAGACATACGCTGCCTTTGAACAAGCGTCGCAGTTGTTTGACCGTCAATCTCTGGTGGCAGACGTGCCAGAATCTTATTGTATCGTTCAGTACTGTACTGCACCCTTTTTATATTGTAACGTTATAATGTTATAGAAATACACTTTTTTATATTTTATTCATTATTAGAATTACATTTTTCTTTTATTTGGTTTGAAAGTTACGGTTAAAAGTTTTTAAAAATATCTTAAGGTATAGTTATGAGTATTAACATGTTTACGCTTCTGACTGGTTTTAGATTTTATTCCATTGTATTAAAAGGTTCGTTGTTTACATGTCATTGCTCGTGACTGTACCTACGTCACTAGGCCCTATTTTTGAGTATTTTTATACTATTTTTGATTGTACACTATATTGTCATTAAGAACCCGGCTATTCTAATGATACGACTTGATTTATCTAATTAGCCATTTAAAATCAGCTCGGATCAAATGTGAGGGGCGTTAAACAATACATATATCAAGTCGCCCGGGAAATTTGGAGAATCTCCAACGGGCTTGATTTTTTCATGTAGGTAAATATAAAACTGTGTTTAGTACGACGACCAATTTTAATTTAAAACCCTTTTTTCTTTTTTTAAGAACAAGAATATGTTTCTTTTGTTTCTTTTTCTAAGCAAATGAAGTTTGTGTATTCAAAAACTCAGAGTGAAAGTCTATCAAGGCGAAAACGAACTAATGACGTGCAAGATAAAGCCCGTAGGTTGAAAAACTGCATTAAACAGTTCACTATTTGAATATTACAATATAAAAATATTGAATGTTAAGACGCTGACTTACTCTTAGCTGTTCATATTATTATGGCATTCCGTATCTTAACATTTTAATGACCTTTGATTTTAGCGTCGTAAGTTGGCGTAAATTTATAAGAAAGATCAATAATAATTAACGGCCTCTTTACATAACTAACATGAGACTCTTCGCAAGCTGTTTTTTAACGTGACTTTTTATCTTAAAGAAATCATGAGTTTTATAATACCTCGGACCCTATGTCTAGTTAAGTTGTTGTTGTTTTCAAAAAAAAAACTAGCGAAAGTTAGCTTGAGAAATCACCATACAAGCTGACTATAAATGATGCGGGATATCAAACAAGAAATACCCAAAGTAAGTTTTAGGTCATTTAAAATTCTCTGCCTTGTATTTTTTTCCAACAAGTGCATACCCACCCCTTCACGCTTCCTCTCTTCGATTGATTCATGTACTTAGCCTAATTAGCCGAACATTGCCGTCAACCAGTGTGAATTAGCCTTTACAATCTACGCTAAAGAGTAGGTTTTCCCTAAAAATCGCGTGTTAGTCCTGCGAGCCGCCACGTGCGCCGCCGACGCGCGCGATCTGCCGATCTGTTTGTTGCTTCTTAATAATTAGTTCGCTTTTGGTTTCTACTAGTTCTATATCGTTGAAGTCGACTCCGTGCCGGCCAGTGAGTGCAGTGACCTATTTATTTGTTATTGTTCTTTCAACGTCATATGGTTCGTTCAGTGTTATGCGTTTGACAGTTTCTTGACTTTGTTTACATGCATTTGATATATTTTTAAAAATTATAATAGTTCTGTTAACTCAACCACAGAGCGTGCGTATGAGGAATGGATTCATGTCAGTAGTGTGACGTAGCGATAGGGATTCAATCACGATGTCTCGCGTTCATACCGGACATCTCCCTTTACCGCTACAGATGCTATAAACTCTTTTCTTACTTAAAATTTATCGCTTTGTCTACCGCTGTAGTGTATATATACTGTAGTGATTGTTAAACATTGTATAATTTTTAAATTAAAGTCTTTAACTTGAGAGCTTTCGATAGTCACTCTTTAGTCTACTACGGGAGAGTCTCAAACCAATAGCGTAGTGTAGTGACACCTTGTACAATGAAGAACCGCTTAACTTCTCGCTTTTAGACTTGGATCAAAACTGATCGAAGCTTTTAGGCAATCTTTTCTCTCTCTTCTACAATAGAAAACCTCTTAATAATCTTAAACTTGTAAATAAACAAAAGAGTAATTCTCTAAACATAGTGTATTACTATATCAGTAGTGTCAGTAGGTACGGCAGCCTGTTGGATTAGGACCCTTTACCCCATAACTGAGTGTGGTCCTGGATCACCCTGGTGGCAAAAGAGGAGAAGTACTGGAGACTTTTGTGTGTATTGTTGTTTAAAGGCCGGCAACGCATCTGCGATTCCTCTGGTTTTGCGGTTGTCCATGGGCGGCGGTGATTGCTTCCCATCAGGTGACCCACCTGCTAGTTTGCCTCCTTCTAATATAAAAAAAACCTTCCCCTGCCCTGTCGATCTCTTCGGGACTTGGTAGGGTGTGGGAGGGTTGGAAGGGCCCACATAACCATCTTACATCTTACGCGAAAGGCGTTAACTCCAGTAAAAAAAGGCCCTATATTCCTATTGCTCATGAGGGAAGGTCTGAGCCCAGCAGTGGGACGTTTCTAGGCTGATAATGATGATGAAAATCTCTATAATTTTGTCTACAAATTTGTCGCTTTTAGATGTTGCTATAGCTTTAATAGCCATATGTTCTAGCTGGATCAGATCCACAAACTGAATCCCGGTTTCATGTGGCGTTGTTAGGTCCCCGGAGATTGGTAGGCCATACTTTGTAGCTTGCGATACGTGACTGCGCCAAATATAAAGGCTGCTGTAAGGAATATTCAATGATACTTTTGTATTTACAAGGGACTTCAGTTATTCATGTACCACAAACAAATATGAACAACATATTTAGGCAACTTTAAAGTTTACACCAAATAATATATTTAGAAGAATTGTTACATTACTTTAAAGATTATAGGTAGGGTCACACGATATATCAAACAGACATAAAACTTATCCAATGTAAGATTTATATTTTTAAATTGTTATTTTGCATTTAGAAACCTGTAATTATGTCTAAACGGAACTTTAAGGTTCAATATTGAATTTTATTGTGATACGGCACTAATGAACTATTTCTATTTATATTTCTAATGCCTAAACGTTGGTGAAACTACGCTGGCTAAATGCGTACAAGCATTTGAACATAAATACAGTTTGCAGAGCTAGCGCCCGCATTGTGGAAGGTCGCGAATTCAAGTCCCTTCTGGGGTAAAACGTTTTTTTAGGTAATGAATTTAATATCAGTGGCATCTTTGGAAGAACAGCGTCGTAGCATTACTAAAGTGCTATGACACATGGTGAGAAGATGCCTTTTCAGTATCATATACCATGTATCTAATGTAACAAATGTTTTTCTATTTTAATTTATTTATAATTCCCAAGTTTTGTATTGCTACTTTTTTTAATAGAAAAGTAAAAAATAAGGTTCAATAACTTTAAGTGCCCGCGTTTAGAAATTTATTACAAACCTCGAATAGGACCAACGCTTCGCGGTCGTGAAAAGAACAATGTACAAATTTATCGCTATGTTCGTAGTAAGTTTTCATGAATACATTTACAGAATAACACACATAAAAGAAATTGTGGCGGCCGAAACAGTTATTAACAACAGTGAGAAGCAGGGGCTTATTGTAGTGCGCGAGAGAGGTAGTTACCATAAATATGTGACGCTCCTCGGGGATAAACCACGGCTTACAGACATAAGCTTTTTTTCTAACGGCAGCGAGTGTTGCCACTAGTAGTAGTAGTTAACTGCGGGCAACGTGTTTCTGTTGTATGTACTGTCGCAAATTGAACAGGCTTCACTCACAACAGACGCTATTTATGTAAGATACTTTCAGACTATATGTACTATATCTAGTTTGATTAATCAGTATTAAATTCCCCAAAATAAATAAAAACGCAATCCTTTTTACAATTACTAATAACCGAAGCTATTTTGCAAGGAGCTTTCTGACTATGATGTAGTTTTAGTTTCAAATCATATTCTGTCTGAACCCTTTTTAAGATTACATGAGTCCGCGAACTGTTTCAGTTTCGCTAAGTCTGGCTGTCGCAAGCCTTTGACCGTCTGTCTGCTTGTCAAAGCGCATTTGGTCACTAGATTCTAGTGAAAACATAAATAGTAAATGAAAGTTTATAAAATAATCATGTGGAATCCCCTTACTTGTTACGTTAATTGATTTTTTTATAAGAAGATACGAAGTATCAGTGATTTAATTTAAAAGAACCTGCTTTACAGCAAGACTTAATAAGTACTTGTTTTTTTATCTAATAATTGTGGCTTTTCGTTTTAGCCTTACACCAAAAATGTGCAAGCCAAAAGTTTGAATTAGTTCTTACTAATAGCAGGCTTAAGGCTTAATTAATTTTTAGAGAAAAAACAATAGTTGAAACATTTACTGCTTTACAAAAAACAAAGCACTTAAGTTCTAATTTAAACTACATGTACATTAGTTGTGAAACTATAATAACAATTAGGTATGTGTAACCTTAGACTGCAGTAACGGGTTCCCCTAACTGCGCGTCTGCCGCTCGCACTTGGCCGGATTCTTTACTTTCTTCGTTCTGGTTTGGTTCTCGTCCAAGTGTTATCGTTGCGTACCACTATTATTAACTGACGTAAACTGAAGGTTAAATACTCCCGTTGGTTGGTTAAATAAATATTGTAAGGGTAATCCTTAAAAGAGCAAAATTGATCTTTTCGACATTTACAGGAATTTTCAGGTAAAAGAAAGGGGTTTATTTTTTTTACACGTGAACATTGAACACATTGAAATTAAAGTCCTCATACAGATCTATAGTCGCGTTTATTTTACATATTATTTTTCTGGTCACCTAACACAAGACCACAAAGCCATAAGACCTTGTATATGTCTATTTTAAATCTTTTAGTGTTTCATAATCATAATAGAACTATTTTTCTAAATTGTCAAAGTAGAGTAAAGAGCAATGTCGACCTACGATTTCCTTGTTGTCAGTTGAAACATTTGTTGTAGAGAGTCTGGTGTCGCTTGGGGCCGCCGCTGCCGGTCAGGCGGCGCAGGCGCAGGTGCGGGCGCGGGCGCGCGTGCGGCGGGCGTGGCCGCGGGCGCGGGCGCGGGCGCGGGCGCGGGCGCGTGGCGGCGGCGCGAGCGCGCTGCGCAGCCGCGTAGGCCCATGGAGATCCTCACCAGCATCTACGCGCTGCTCTCTGGCGGGGTATGCTCTATACACATGTATTGTCGACCCTGAAACTGTATTACCGCCGCGGCGCCGTAAAAAATAATGTTGTATGTTTAAGATACAACAAGGTGCATTTTTGCTTTCAAGTGACAGCTACATTGTCATCAAAGCGAAATTTTATTATAACGTTAGTTTTTCTCAAAACTAGTAAAGCAATTTTAATTTCGACAATGACACTTTTACAATTCACCATGGAAATTGCATATGAGTGCATAGGCTCTCGCGGGTCTAGCGTGAGTGTTGACCAGCGTATTTTGAAGAGTTTCAACCCCGACCTCGCCTGGTCGTGGTGAGGATGGTGTCAAAAAGACGTTAGAGACCGCGAACTACAGGCACACCGCATACCTACGCACGTTGTGTAGGTAACGTAGTATAATATAAACTATAGGTGGTATAGTGATCACTATATAGTGTATGTATGTAAGTACCTATGGTGCTCATTAAGCACAGCTATATATTAAAGAGTGTTTCTTGTGTTCTAGACAAACTTGTATGATTACCGCCAGAATCTTACCGTAACGATTGGTCTATCCAAATCCGCACTCCGTACCCTCGTACTCTCTCGTCTGTTGTGTATTAAGTGCCCTACTAGGGAAAGCACTAAAATATTTACGGGCCGCGAATTCTTCTTATCTTCCGTAATTAAAAACTCGTTTAAGTTGTAATGTGCCGCGATATGCTTCTGGGTGATTTAATATAGTTGCTATTTATTTTTTTGCATTTAAAGTCTTTCGATTTGTATGTTCTCGAAATTAAAAAGACATCGGATATTAATTAGTCCCAAGTTATATATAACCGTATAACTAAGTCTGTATAATTATAATAAAAAAAAATACCATCAAAAGGCATTGATAATGTATTGTTATTGTAAATAAATATTTTTCTAAAGATGATCTGGTACTCATAAAGTTAAATCAAACTAAGTGAGTCTATCGATAAATATTCCAATAATGTTTTTTCTTCTTTCTTCTTTATCGTATGCCACCTTAGAGCATTAAACCAACCATGGATTCGCTGCAAAAAAGTCTCTTTACATATTATGTTAATACATTTCAGTGTACAATTTGAAGAGTCAACTAAGTCATTCACTGCTTTATTCCGGTGTCGGCATCCAGCACTAGGCACTTCATCAAATCCCGTTTAGTTTCACCACGAATCTATAGATGGCGTTGTCAATGTTAACTGATGTCAGTGTCTCACGACTTTATTTCAATATACAGCAAGGTGTGAACCCTAAGATTGATTCGGTGGCGTTTCGCCTGCATTGCGGCGCGACCACTGCGGCGCTGCTGGCGGCGAGCGCGGCGCTCACGACACGCCACCTAGTGGGTAACCCGATAGACTGCATTCACACAAGGTTCGTATCGAAGACGCGCGCACTTCCATCTTAAGTAGTTGCAATAACCGTTGATAGATGGCACTGATTGTTTTCGTTGTGCTTTCGGTAGCGCTACGAAATAAGCGTGGTGTTACGATGTACTACGAATATTGTTATGGTTCATAACGGAGCGGTACTTGGTACAAACACATGCGATTTTCTCGCACTGTCTTTGCATAGTCCACGTTCGCGGGTTTAAGTACCCCAAGGGCTAATTTTTTATGGGATAATTATAAACTTTTGTGCTTAGATCACTAGACTAGTCATCCGGGTTTATTTTAAAAAATACAATATAATGTTAAAGCTTGTTCTAAGTCAAGGTTAGGCCTTAACACCAAATAAACTATATAGTTTTACTTAATCTAGATTATAATCCCAAAATGTATGTATCTAGAAAAGTAAAATGAGTAGATGTTATTTAAGTTTAGAATTTCGAGTGAAATGTGCTTTGCTAATCGGTCTTCTCATCTTGCCATCAGGTCATATAAAAGCGAATCACTTCGCCCGTAATAATTAAAATAAATATATCAAGCGATTATTTGAAAAGTCTGTGTTTTTTTTAAATTTACTAATTCACTTCTTACAACCACAGGGTAATTAAGATACTGTACCAGATATGAAACTTATCATTAGAAAATAAATTACTTAAGTCTTCAAGTTATTAATATAAACATGGGATATATAGTCCATATTCATCTCAGTCCCCAGTTTTGCATGATTCCATTAACCTACAAAACACTTGAGACAGTAATAAGGATACTCTCGCCAGAGGCTCTACATAGAGCCCGATAAAAGAGGCTGTTGTTATAGCCAATAAAACCTTTTGCAATCTGTTTGTAGCTTTGTAGTTGTAGGAATACAAGCTTATTATCTACAGTAAATGGAGGGAATTTCCCTTCGGCCAAGGATTGAGTTAACGAAATATATTTGTGCAAAATAATCATGTTAGTATTTTTTTTTACACTAAAACATTATTGTTTATTATAACAAATTCTACTTTACTACGTAGAACTATAAGTAAATTGATTTAAAATATTTTTAACTGCGATATAATATACAAATCAACATCACATTCACGATTTTGTTGTTTGTTGTGATTCATCAGAGCTCAACTAAATTACATATCAAGTAGGTAAGTACCTTAAAATATATCTAAATAACTATTAGGCAAGCAAATAAATTAATCAAATAACATATTTTTTTCTAATAACTAATTGATTTCTAAAGTAAAATTTTGTAATAAAGAATACAAATTACTAAATTTAACAAATGATAAATAACTTCAGGTACATATTCAATAAAAACAAATAATCTTTATCTAGTTTCATAATTTAGGTTTTTTTTTATAAATATGTAAAGTTAGGATTAAACCTTAAATAAATAAACAAATAAACGTTTACGGATCCACGGATTCACACAAATGTGTGAAGTAAACACGAGTAAATACTTATGTTGCTATATTACAAAATTTCTGGGGCATAAACGAAATTAAAAAATAAATAATCAAAACTGTTGTTCCTCCTATGCAGGGACATTCCTGAAGACGTGCTGAACACGTACTGCTGGATCCACTCGACGTTCACGGTGGCGGGCGAGGCGGGTGCGGCGGGCGCCTACCCAGGGGTTCGGGGCGCGGGCGACTCTCCGCGCCGCTACGGGAAGTATTACCAGTGGGTCGCCTTCACCCTGTTCTTTCAGGTTAGTCTTCCATCATCAGCTCCTTATGCACTGTTAGAGCAAGAGTCTTGCGGAGGAGACGGCAGCACGGGTTACTTAATCCGTCCTAGCCGTACAGCGGGGGTGGTGAATGTCATCTCACGAACAACTTATCAAGACCTAGAGGCGTCCCCCACATCCAAGGGATATATGCCTCGTAAAAGCAGTGTTTGAAGAGAACACCGCGGCTGAAAAACTGCAAGTTATCGGGATCCCGCCCAAGCGGTCTACTGATGCCCTGGGTTTTAGTGGGTCAACCATACTTTCCGGCCAACCCCACATACCATCGCTTAGTAGACATCGCATCGGTAGCTGAACGAAGAGGTGCTTGAGTTAAATGCGAGAAATCATGGGTCACCCATAGTCACGTAAGGTTACTGACGTGAACTCATGCCTGACATAAGCGTGTCAATTGACGGGTTATTTAATCTTACAGCGATATAGGTAGGTGTCTACTTACATTTTTTTTTAATTATAATTATTTCGACAACCTCCGTAACCGAGTGGCTTGCACGCCAGACTTAGGGCGGCGCTAACTCTGATGTCCCGGGTTCGATTCCCGGTCGGGTCAATCTCGAAAAAGAACTTTTCGATATTGTATCGGGTCGGGTGGTTGTGCCGTCATTATGTACCGCTACTTACCTTGAGATCAGAACATTGTATGTGATATTGTCTAATAAAACAAACTAATGACCAGAAAAGAGGAATATGGTAAATGCTTACCGGTGTGTAATCATTAAGTAAATAGGATTTGTTGTTGTTGTTGTTTGTAGTTGTTTATCACACGTACTTAGCTAAATTGTATTTTGAAGGTTATTTTTGTTTCATCTGACATATTACGATGATGTTTGAAGCGATTTGCGTTAAATATAGATTTAAGATTTAAAAACTATAACACACGTGATGTTGCTGGGGACCGGAAGGTGTGGAAAAATTGTGGGGAGGTCTTTGCCCAGGAGTGGGGCAGCGATGGCTGATATAATAATAATAATAACACAGAGTGGTGCATGCATCTACTGTCATGCAAACCAAAAATTATCACATATTTTTTTTCATATATTTTTTTGATCTTATATTGTCTACAGTTACCAATACATTTGCTACGGAAAAACAGCTTTCTCATTCACATCAATTGTGGCCTTTACTTAATGTATCAATAATGAACCAATACAAATCATGTAAGTGCCACTCAACAAATTATCTGGTAACGCCGAAGCAATGTTGATGGATGGAGCATATACAAAATGGCTGGCCACTCGGATCGCAGCAGTTAAACAGTGCCGTCGTGAACTGGCGCTGTTCCGCCTTGATTGGCCTCCTATTAACCATCACGCTACAGCTGTGTACTGCGCCCGTTGCGTATTGGTGCGATGTCGTTGGTTTTTTTATTACAAAATTTTGTGTTTTTATGTCATAAGATTGTTTTTTGGTCCCTACCCTATGGCAAACCAAAGTAAAGTTATAAAAATACTTATGTAAAAATAAAAAAAATACAGTGAAAAGTCAACCACAAAACTATATTTTTTGTTTGCTACAAATTTTGATAAATTAATCCTTCCCGTCTCGCTCGGTTTAGCTACAAGTTCAGATAATTTTTTAAAGCAAAACTCATCGTGTTATCTCTGAAAAATACATTTGTATTTTTTATTTACCATATTATAATAAAAATATAAATAAAGGTAGACAATAATTGTCTAAAATTATTCAGCATCTGATCTGTAGAGAGACAGTTCACATTTCAACATAAAGAGTAAGCTACGCCTTTGCTACGCCGTAGCGCTGGCTGCTACGACAAACCTCCGCTACACATGCCCTTGTCATGCATTGCATCACTACGCATGCACTTGTACGGTACAAGTGCGAGTTTTTATCATTACTCAATTCTGTTAACGTAAATTACAATTAGTGGTGCATCGAAACAGTGGCAAGTTAACCAACAATATGAAACAGTGTTAAAAAATGTCAACATAAAGTTAAACAAGTTCATTATTAGGTGGTTCGGCTCTAAGCCGAACATCTCATATACAATTTGTAGTTGAATTTAAATCGAAAAATGAAAAAGCTATCTCTGAGAACTCTATTTACGAACATAATCTTGACATTGAGGTTAGTTGAAGATCGAAGAATCGGAGATGAGGAACATATCCTCACACATATCAATATCCTTACATATCCTACAGATAGATAATCTTTTATTTTCTTAGCACTTAAAATTGAAATGAAACAACAAATTAAGAACTATTCATCTCTAAGTTAATAAGCGAGTCTCTAGAAAGAAACTGCAAAGTTTTTATTAGGTTGGTTAATTACAGCCTTAAGGCTGGTATTAATTGGTATTGATACCACACGGCAAAAAAGATAAGTTTATTTAGCGTGAAATGCAATACTAACAAATGGTAAGTTTATTTAGCGTGAAATGAAATGCTCCCTTTAAAAAAAGTTCACGGTAGCAAGTTACAATTAAGGAGACGATTAACAAGATTGACCACGTGATTTAGCGCGGCTTATGTCAATCCCATACATTTTATTCTTTTCGAACTTCGCTATCGTTTTCTTAATGTTACTTTGGCTAATCCATAGACTTCTGAAATAATGTGTAAAATAAACGCGAGTAGAAATGTTTTAAAATTATCCATATCGTACCAATACACAGTGTCCTCATTATAACGGCTAAATAAATAAGCTATAAATCGTCATGAATCGCCAAAGGATCACAAAGAGGCTTCCGCGCGATTGCGGCGACACACTAGCGCATTACCTGACGCCACTCGTTTCGTTTTTTTTTTCAATAAAGCAATCAATAAATTAATCACTACTAGCAACGTACTTGCCAATTAACAAATAGCTAAAGTACCTAATTATTGACGGAATTCTTACCATGTTTAAGTTTGGGTATCCAATATTACACTTGTGCCGAAATATCCCGTCAGTAATTACTCCAACGCAATGAAATGTAAAGTTATAACAAATAAGCAATTAAAATATATAGCTATATTTATCAGTTCCATAAACTATTGTTATGTTCGTCAATCCTATCTGACTAATATTATTAATGCGAGAGTATGTATATAGCATCGATCAATTACGTATATTAATTGGTAGCATCTGGCAATGGCTTCACCTGCGTAAAAATCGTCTGTCCTGTCTATCCCAAAGTCCACCGTGTATTTATAGATCTTATTACTAAAATATAACATTATGGTTACAACTGGGCACCGCCGACCGGGCGCAGGCGCAACAATAAGAGAAGAGAAGACTCATTTTTTTGCTACATCATGTATCTTTTTGTAGTTGAGATTTAAATAATATTAAGTTTATAGCCAATATTTTATGACAAAATGTTTTCTCTCATTTAATGTACAATTTTTGTACCAATTTTCCCCAATAATGAATAATTTCATAAATATAATTTCATCTGTGTTTCTATGCCCAATTTGCGTTTGGTGACGGGTTTCTAAAGTAACTATCATGTCTGATTGTTTTACTGCAGAATTAATTGACAATTGCAATTAGACATTGACATAGGTAACCTACATTTCACAAATAAAGTTATTCTATTATACAAAATAAGCGATGCATATATTATTTTAGATTATTCTATATGCCTGACCTTAAAGGTCACACGGTACTCCTTTGTATTATCTGAACAAAGGAGGATAAAGCAAAGACTTAGTAGACATTGCAGTTCTTTGGAAATAAAGCAGATGCTATGACAAATAAATCGAATTGGCTGAACCAACGTCTGTTCCACTTACGAAGTAGGGAGTGTAGTGACCACGGAACTCACCAGAGGCTTTAAAGAAGTTTTCTATCGACTATATACGATTCTCGCTTATATCTAGTTAAAAATAGATAGCCGACAGTTTCATTTTTACAGTTTGCTCTTGTTTCGTGATAAAAGATTATATTTATGAAAGTAGACAAGTCCAGATACTTCCCGTAATTATTGCTTTCAAAGATAAAGGAGTAATAATTATAAGTGACCAAAAACCTTAAGCCAAAGTAAAAATATGTTTATTACGCACAGCCACGAACGAGCATTAACACGTATACGCTTTTGATTAGTTTTATAACTCTATAACTTGACAGTACAATTTCATTCTACGTAACAAACGCCATCTGTTGCAGACTTTTCCCAGCAGAGTTTTATTTGTTCAATGCTTTTTCAGACAATTCTGTGGTTTAAATTCTTCATTCATCCGGTGTTAAAACAGCACATGACGGTTCGTCCGCCAGCCGTCGTCACCTGGCTGCCGTAACTATGTTAACGCGCGCGGCCGCCGCCGGCGGGGGCGCACGCTTTATGTATTATCTTCGAACAAATGTCGCGACGCCGAAGGCCGGTCTGGGGCACGGGGTTAAGCGGTTATATTAAAAACTTCAACTAAATGTGCTACATATGCACGAGTCACGGTTGAAGTTTGTTTTTATAATAATAATAATACAAATCATAATTATGTGCCTTAACTAAGACTATCCTGTTTTTCAGGAAAATATATAAAAAGTAAAATAAATAAATATGTTAATTAATTAAATTCAACAATACAATCATAATACAATACATATACAGTTTTCGATGGCCAAATATTTAACCTCTTTAACCATCACTTCATTGCGGGGAATGAGGCGGGCAAACTTCCGTCTGCAGTCTGCCGTCTGCCGTCTGCCGTCTGCCGTCCGCCGTCTGCCGTCTGTCGTCTCTCTTGCCACATCTGCGACGGGCCTGCAACGTATCTATATTTAGTACCTGGACCCTGCATACTAAATTTCATGAAAATCGTTGGAGCCGTTTCCGAGATTCAGATTATATATATATACACATACAAGAATTGCTCGTTTAAAGTTATTAGATATGTGGAAAACAAACAACTTTTACGCTTAATCTAGTAACATACTTAGCGTAGGAAAAAAGACAGTAGTTTTAATTTGTGTCGGGAAACGTTTTTTAAAAATATTAAATGTTTTATGGGTTAGCACTTGGCCTTCATCTCACCTGTTGTTAAGTGCTGATAAAGCCAAAGGTGGAAGCGCACTTCACCCGGAATCCTCAACTGTTGAGGCATTGGCTATGTTATCTCTAGCTGCTGAAACACTACAATGCTACTAACATTGATGTAATGGCGACATATTTAGATAAGATGGTGCTACCACCAGCTCCCATTTACCAGGCGGACAAACAAGCCCTACCACCAACCAAACCGAGTACACAAACATGTACCCCCGCTGGGAATCGAACCCGGGACCTCTGGGACTGAGACCGGTGGTCTTAACTTAACCACTAGACCACAAAGGCGGTTAAAAACCTCTTGAAAAATTACTCGTGACTTGCACCGCCGCCGCGTGTTGCAGTTTGACGATATCCAGCGCGCGTAACGCCGCGCGCGCATGTGGGTCGACACGGTGTGTCAGTGTGACAGGTTACTTATTTTGACACATTTTACGAGCTGTTTTACTGTTTTGGGCTAAATGTGATTGAGATGTTTCAAACGTCAAAGCGAAACGAAAAGCCGAATATATACATTATTCATTGGTGTTCTAATTATTTTGTCAAGATATTGGCAAATGCAAGATGACTATCTGAGGCCAATCTGTATACTACCGGTGAGCCTAACCCAGCATTATGCTGAGACTGGTACGTTTTGCCTAAAATTTGATAAAAAGTTACTTTAATAATAATATATTCTGCAAACAAGAATATGTGCAGACAACAGAATATGTGCTAAGCACATTTGGTCTGTGGTGCTAAGCAATACACCAAAAATAAAGATAATATTATCTAATAATTTAACAAATATATTAACGAAGACATTATACAAGGTGGGGACTGTAACACGAGCAAAAACTTTAAATATAGGCATTTTCAGTTACCACTATTCATATACTAGTGGTTTTAGTCCTTCAAAATTATTAAAAAAAAAGTGGATCATCCCTAACAAAATTAATCCCACCAGCACCGGACGGCAAACATTTCATTTGATTCAAAACACTCTTCACTGACATTTAGTTGATGTAGCGCCAAAAACTTTCCTGATAGTTTAGTTGACATGAACTATTTGCTGATATCACAGTTTTTCTACAGTAACTTGCAATGCACACTAATTAATTGATTGAAAAATAACCTACGACGATACCTATCGCGTTTGTGTTTACCATATCTTATTGTATTTCAAGTAGCTTGTTAGAGATTAACTATTAAAAAGCAAAGATAAAGGATAAGTGTTTATTACTTAGCTCTAGCACAACATTGTTTACCAGTACTGTACCTAATTAATGTTTTCTATGTGTTCACCGTTTCTTCTTATGCACGCGCCATAACGCGCAATCGTGTTTCGGTGGAGTGTAGAAAAATCAGTTAAGCGTGCAACATCAAACGCCTCTTCGATTCTGTTTCTTAACATTTCAACTGTGTCCATTTCCACGGAATAGACGTAGTCTTTAATGGCTCCCCACAAAAAAAAATCTAAGCATGTAAGATCGGGAGATCTCGCTGGCCATCTAATAGGACCAAAGCGTCCAATCCACCTGTCTTCAAAAATTTGTGTTAATTTTTGCCTTACTGCCACAACAGAATGAGCAGGTGCTCCATCAAGTTGAAACCAAGTTAAGCTTTGAACATTTTCTGGCAAATTATTGTAATAATCTGCCACGGTGTCATTAATTAATTGCATAAAGCGTGCGGTATTTAAATTACCATTAATAAAAATTTAACCAATTACAGTGCTTCCATGAATGGCTGCCCATACATTAAGTAAAAATCGATACTGATGGGCCGTTTGTTTCATTACGTGAGGGTTACTTCTACTCCAATAATGCGTATTTTTCGGTTCCTTTGGCCATTGTTGGTAAAAGTTGCTTCATCAGTCCATAATAATTACGCACAAAGTTTACGTCTTCACGACACTATGCCAAAAACCAATTACCAAAGTGTAAACTCACTGGGTAGCCACGTGCCAGTAAAGCTTGCACTTTAAACAATTTGTAATCATGCTGCTTCGCCCAGTTCAGGACCTTATTCACGGTACGACGGTTAATATTAAATCACGATCTGCTTTTCTAGTACTCGTCGTAGGACGTTGACGAAAATGACGAAGGATTCTTCGTTTTAACGCCGGTTTAACAACTGCACCCGGAACTCCAGCTGGTTGCGCCGCTTGTGTCACAGGCTGATTATCTCGCACGCGTTGAACTGCATTGGTGATTACATGACCATTCCTTGGGTGATTCCTATTCGGGTAGCGTCCGCGATACAAATCTAGCGCTAAACTAGCATTACCTCCTGCTTCACCATAAATTAATAGCATGTCACATAATTCACGAGCGTCGTGAATTATTCTTGGCATTTTCAATATTTTTATTTATTTCTTGATAAGTAATTTTTAAATTACCAACTTGACATTGTCATTATAACGTTTGAAGCACTGAGCAAGTAATCATTACGTTAAATAAAGAATTGAAGAATGTTTCGAATAATCTGATTGTCGCTTAAAAAGAGTTTAAACTGTGATAAAATAAAGAGGTTTGATATTAATTTACGTTACCTATTTCATTCTTAACGTAATTACAATAAGGATCACTCTTGATTGTTTGTAAGTAGTACTTCCTGGTCGCGCCCGGTACCACGTTACTTTACGACTGGTAAATGATAATATCGCAATGGAAGTTACATCGAATATGGATATTAACTTTAAATTAAATTTATTTCTAAACGACGTACTTTGAACTATTCGGACCACATTAGAGTAACTTTAAGTGCTCGAAATAATCTGCACAAGAAGTTTTTGCTCGTGTTACAGGTCCCACCCTGTATAACTTTTAATTTAGCATAACAATTATTTGAATGAATAAAAAACGATTTTTTAAATCAAGTACCAAAATGAGTTTCTTTAACTTTTTATAAAAAGAAGCTGTGTTTTGTTTCAGTGTAGACACGTGCAACATTTTTATTTAACTGAAATTCAACACGCACATTCATCTTGACATCCTTTGAAACTCAATCTAGTTATATAACGCTTGTCAAAACTGCCATCCGTGAGTGTTGTGGGTCGCTCAACTGGCAAATTAGCAAAAACTAGTTGGCTTTTATGAACAGACGCTTGCACATCAACCTATCCAAAACTGAAAAAAATATTTTGAACCATATGCCATGCCATATATCATAAAGTTCAAAGTCAATTTTGCTTGTATTTGTGTTAATCTTGTTGGTTGTCCTATTAAATAAAATAAAATAAATAAAATAAAGTCTATCGAGGAAATTTGACAGTTTGTGGTAGTTTGATGTGCAGGCTTGCGTACCTACTAGTTTTTCGTCGTTATACTATGTCTAGGTAAAAATCAAAATAAATAATTCTTAGGTTCCATCCAGCTATATTAGTTATTGGGATAGCAAAACAGCTCTCTAACAAATATTTAGATATAGCAGCAACTTGCAAACTATGTAATTTACCGCAAAACCGTATCACTGGCTGGACGACTAAATGAAAAGAAATCTTTGAAACGATTTCGTCTGAAAAAATGTAAAATAAGATTAAAAATTGATAGATTTTTTGAATAAGTTTTTTTCTTTATTGTGAATTTTAGCTTTTTGTTAATTTAACATAAAGATCAAAGATTTTGCTTGCTTTTTTTCTATCTTCTATCTTTGCAAACGAATAAGAGAAAAAAATGACTTTTACATTGGTTCAGAGTAAAGTTTCTTATAACCAATCCCACGAGTGACCCTTATAAAGAACCGTGATGATAATGAAAATCTTAGGATGGCTACAGACTTGCTTTATACAAAATAGGAATCAAGCACAATTAATTATGTTTTTATGCATAGCAAATGTATGATGTCTACAACTAAAAAAGTTTGTGCTAACTTCACTGAATATATTCCATTTCTTTATGAGTTGTGTCATCAATGAGAAGGAATGAGAGAAGTTAGGACGTTGGTCATTCACAGAGGATATATAAAGGAACTTATTTAATTAATGTTATAATGCTAAAACCATTATTAAGACTACTCGTTTTATCGTCCTTACATAATAATATATTCATTGCATAAAAGAAAAGTAATTTCTTTAAGTTATTCCCTGCACGTTTAATAAAATGTTTTAAAAATACATAATTTAAAAGCTGTACAATAATTGTCTTAAGAAAACGTCAGATTATATTACATAACACAATTTATGGTTATACATGCATCTGACCCGGTATGTAATCGGGTGCAAGTTCGAATACCGCTAGTGGACCTTTTTCAAAACTTTTTCAAATTTATATATATATTGACATTTCAAATTACAAAAGATCACAGAATGTTTTAAATCTGAAATCTTTACAATAATGGGTGTTCCCTCCCTTGAGCAAACGTCAAGTTAAAAAAATTGCCTAGATACATAATGCGTGCGGCCCGCCCGCTGTTATTCTTTTCCGTCACGTTCCATCACTCCACGGCCGGCGGCGTCTTGACAAGCCCTGACAGCCATCCAGACCCGTCCACGAGCGGGACATCAAGAAATCAACTCCCATACTTTCTTCAAACATAAATTCCCATGATAAAGTGGTTTCACGTCGAACTCGATATTTATCACCACCTTTAATATTTCACCAAAAGAAATATATTATTTTGCATAATAAAACACATAGCAGATTGATGGCTCGATACGCGTAAGCTCTCACGGCTTTTATAAACGCAACACGAACGTATTATTGTTGGAGCCCTTCCAATGTTGTAACTCGTAAATCGACAGCCGACTCCATATTTCAAAACTTACAAGGTGTAAATTATTACTTATTTAAGGGCAACGCGCCGCGACGAGAGACTAACGATAATTCTAATTATCTATCGGTCGCGTTTCATCGGCTGACCTAATAACTTCGACATTATGGTGTTCACGTAGCGCGCGCGCGTGCCCGCGTTGCACGCCGCCGCACGCCGCACGCCCAACTTAACTTTATAAATAGAATGCACACCGGCCCTGTATGTATTTCACGTAAGGAGCTTTTTCAGTGAGGCCGGCCAGTCGCCGCGCTCGTCCCGCCGCGCCGCCCGCGCTCGCTCGCGCACCGGGAGCCCGACACAACTTTTAAACAGTGCGTGACTTTATTTTTTTTATCGCAATAACTTATCGCAGCGCGCCGCCGCCCGTGCCGCCGCGTCGGCCGGCGTTGCAAGCGCGACGTCGCCAGTGAGTGCGTCCACACAAAAGTTGATTTCGGAACGTGTTAAACGTTTCTGCCGCTAATCACCGCGTGCGTAACCGTGTTTCAAAAATAAAACGTTGCCGATTCGAAACCGGAGCACCTCGAAGGTTAATGACAAAATAAAAAGCGTGCATAAAAATTATGTGTCTAAACGGTCACAGCCTGGACTCTTTCGGCTTGTTCTGACAGGGCACGTGAGTTATTGCCGCACAAAAGTATTTTTGTTTATATTCCCACTCGAAATGTCAATAAATTCATTATGATCATACCATAGCCAGTACTTATTTATATTTATTTCTCAACCATTTTGTGTTACGAATGCCTACATTCGTAAATATCATCTCTTTGGAAACAAAACTTCACAGTTAAGAGTTCACAATATTCGTTCCATTTAACACAGTTAGCATGTTATAGTTAATACTTGTTTCATAACGTATCATCTAATTGAGCTTAGAAAGTGAGAAATGTTTGCTGTTATCAATGTTCCCATGGTATTTAAGAATGTTAAAATTATATGCAGAACTAAATCTCTCAGTTAAACTAATTAGTCGCTTAACAAACCATTAGGTATATACTTTGGTATATACGTCACAATTACAATTACAATTATATAAATAATGCTTTTTGAATACTTCATAATTTACATTTCAAAAACAATTTATTTGTTTTATATATTAGTACCTAAAGATACAATTACATTAGCAATATTCTTTTCATTTGTTTTCAGACTTCATTGAATAGTTCTTACAACTACAAAAATAAGTTTGACATAAATATATTTACATTGCTTTGATCCTATGTTGTATAGTGATGTGACTGTTTTATAGATATCATTTACATTAAATTAATCACGAAAAACCTGATAGAATATAAATCTTTATTAACTTATATGTCACAACAAAATACATGCATACCGAAGGCGGGTATGCATGTATTTTGTGTCGAGCCTACATTCAGATGTGTTAATTAAATGCATTAAAGTCATTTTCAAAAGAAATAAACAATGACTTTTCCGAATCAACATACAAAATCTTCACTCTTTATTATGCCTTTACTAGTAAATATAGGTATTAGGTAATAGGTTTATAAACTACGTACAGTTAGTGTTGTATTTTATTTTGAAAGTATCCATCAGAAACAACAGACTACCGCCTTTTGGTCATCCGTTTCATCGGTGTGTTCGAATCATTCATAAATTACTCGATTAAAAACTCGAGCTTACTCGATTATAAACTTTTGACCATTATTTTATTTAGATCAACTACTTATATCGATGACTTGATTTCAATGATGGAGGCTTTTGCCCAGCAGTGGGACAATTATAGGCGGTTTACTTTACTTACTTACTTACAACTCCTTATGTTTATTATTTGGATTAGCGGTATTAGAACCCGCATCTTCAGTCAATTAAGGACAGGCCCTGTCATAACGCTGATAGCGGTTTTTTTTTTGAGAGAGATTGCTGATTGCCGCTGCGGCATTTTCAGCTTCACCGGGCTTTTGTACGCCTCTTACAGACTTATATTTTAAGGTACGTTTTAGTCTTCCTAAATTAACCAAGGCGATTGCTATATAGCCAGATCTAAGAGTAGCATAAATTAACGCGATAACTAAATTAATTAATAGTTAACATGCTAAATTAAAATTAATAAAAGACTATTTACATATCATTTAACGCAAATAATGTTGCGAACAAATTACAATATGAAAAAATTCGGGTAGTTGTCGACATTGTATAGGGCTCCTTTGGCTTATAAAGTGAAAGTAGATAGTGTTGTTTAATTTTGGCGAGTTGGATTGAGCCACGATAGCATAGTTGGCAGTGCACCTGACCCGGGTGCGGGTACTTTTTTCAAATTAATGAAAGACTTTAATACAATCGTAGTACAACAATGTTGGCCATCCTTTCTTAACCGCCTCTGTGGTCCAGTGATTAGACCCTCTAGGTTCAAATCCAGATCCTAAGTTGAATTCCCAGCTGGGGTACTTATTAAAACACTCTACCATCATCCAAAGCTAGTATAAGGCCACCGGTTTAGACCCAGTGGGCCCGGATTCGATTCTCAGCGGGGAGTACATGTTTGTGTACTCGTTATGGTTGGGGGTATATCATAGCATACCACCATATTATCTAAATATGTCGCCATAACATCAATGTTGTAGCATGGTTGTGTTCCGGCAGCTAGAGATAAGATAGCCAGTGCCTCTCTAGTTGAGGATTCCGGGTGAAGTGCGTCTCCACCTTCGGCCTCATCATCACTTGACATCAGCTGAGATGAAGCCCAAATCCCTACTCGTAAGATATAAAAAAAAGTTTGTTCTTAGTCTGTGTTTACTATCTACTTCCATCTTACCTAATGACAACAATGGAAGAATGTTAATTCTGTTCCAACATTAAAAAATAAAATAGCTAGTTCCTCAATAGATAACGATTTTGAGTGAGATAAGATCAAGTTATTGGTAGACCAAACGCTTCCACATATTGAAATCTAAACAAAATCATACAAAAATCCTACTTGTTTTAAAGATTTTAAACTACATGCGTATTATCGTTTTTATGAAACGAGGTCCCCCAATCATAAGCGGTTACTGCCGCCTTGTCAATGTCAATAGGGACCCTCAGCTAGGAATAGGCCGTACCGACCGCAACGCCAACCACCAACCACCAACACCACCACAAAACACCAGCGTAACTCGCACATTGTTTACTCCAAGATCTTTTAACTTGCTTCTAATCCCAGTAATAAATTTACTGGATCAGGATATGCCCTTTGACTTTTCTGTATATCTTGCATGTTGTCTTATAGTTAAAAGTCTAATAAATGTGTCTCATTCTTTAAACAAAACACAATAATATTTTACAGCTGCTGGGTAAGTACCTATTTCTGAATGAAGGGACTGATATTTTTGATCACTGTTTTTTTGGTTCGCAGTACATTTTTTTAAATATCTTACGGGTAAGCATTTGGCCTTCATCTCTGATGCTAAGTGATGATAAGGCCGAAGGTGAAGCTCACTTCACCCGGAATCCTCATCTACTAGGGCACTACTACGTCGGACGCTGTGGCTGTTCTAATTTTTATTTCTCAATCGCCGACTTCTGCGCTTATCCGATAATGTTTATTATAAACTATTAAGATCTTAAACATTTTATTTTAGGTTGAAGGGTGGTAGCCATCCACAGAGGTTTTATGCGGGAGCCGTACAGTAGTACACAACATTCGTGTGACGTATATTCGTCATGGCCGTTGCGAAACGGTTGGGCACGCCTGACGGCCGCCGTAGTAGTTTACGCCGTATAGTTTGGACAATGTTGACCCATATCGCGGGTAAAAGCGGCCGCCCGATTACAATGCGCGCGCGCAATCGGGATCATAATCGCGCGCCTGATTATGTGAACGCGTCTCGGAGCTAAACTGACTTTTCAAATAGTTGTATGACCTTAACTATGACGTTTAATGGGGTTAAATGCAAATGGTGAAGGATGGGTGTAATAAATATAGTACCTTTTTATGTGCCCGATGATGATTTGCATAAACCGCGGCCATAAGCTGCCTTATTCAGTCATCCAAGACGATCATGATCCAATCTATCGAAAACAGGCACAGCATCAAATGGATAGAGCAGCCGGGTATGAAACACTCCAAATCCTTCCTAGGCGAAAACGCCTTAGGACGGAGTAAGTTCATATGCGGAGGCAGCAGAAGGCAGGAGGGACGATTAACCATCGGTGCTTTGACAGGGCACTATGCCACTAAACAAATGCTTCACATAATGCACCTTTCAACAAATAGTTTGTGTAGGGCGTGTGGAGAGGAAACGGAGCCAATGCAGTACCTACTGTGTCACTGCGACTCTCTGGAAAAGAATGAGACTCCTGGGGTCGGCCTATCCGAAACCGGAGGACTTCAAGCTCTTCTCTCTTAAAGACGTTGCCAAACTTATGGCATCTATCTTTACAGAGGAGGAAGAGTGAAAGGATGGGGTTGCACAAAAGATCCCAATGGGTCGAAGTGTTACTGGGAGAGGGAAACCTCAGCTGGCCCACTAAGATAAGATCTTAAATACTCGTACATGCATTTATAGTAACTAATAAAGCCCTTACCTATATTATTAGTATTAATTTAAATCAATAAATAATAATAGTAAAATCAGGTAACTTTAGTTTAAATTACTTTTACCGAACGTTTTCGACTCGCACAAAAAAAAGGTTTTAGAAACGCTTTGCTTTCATTTGTCAATCCAATCGCGCGGCATTTAAAATGGCCGTTAATTTTGGCGCGTTTTCCCACATCTGTCAGTGTGAGAACAAATGCTCGTCGGCACGATATCTCTTTGCAAGTATAAACTATTTCTATTTTGACGATATTCTCTAATGCAAGCAGCAGAACTGTCTAAAAATTATTAAAATTTAACATTATGGCCCGATTTTTCAATCCTTAGATAAGTTTTATTCAACGAATAACATTGCCGTTGTGCCATATTTTCTAAAGAGAATCTGTCATTATGTCAAAATTATTCAATGAATTAACTGACGATTAAAATGAAACAACTTTTACGGATCTACTCGCGTTTATTTTACACATTAGTTTTAATTAATGTTTATCCTGACGTTTCGAACCCTTTGCAGGGTCCGTGGTCACAGGGAGACTGAGGTGTTGGTCGTCTCATAATTAGTTAGTAGCTTGTATACCCTCATTTAAATTAATCAGGTGCATTCCGTTTTACGCAGAAAGAGCTTACAGTATCTTTTGGTCTGGCAGTATGGTGTTGGGGCTGGGATTTAATATTCTGTATGATGGGATCCCAGGCGGGTAATTATGAGACGACCAACACCTCAGTCTCCCTGTGACCACGGACCCTGCAAAGGGTTCGAAACGTCAGGATAAACATTAATTAAAACTAATGTGTAAAATAAACGCGAGTAGATCCGTAAAAGTTGTTTCATTTCAATGTGTAGTGTTCGCGTAAACTTTAGAAAACAATATGACGATTAAAAATTCAGCCCTAAATATTTTAAAAATATTATATGATGTAAATAATTGAGTACCTAATTAGCCTCTATCTATACGTTCCCAATGCTGGACAAAGGACCCATCAGTAAATTAATGCAGCAATTGATTAGCTTAATCACCACGCATGCCAATTGCGGATTAGTTGTCACAAACCCAGGCTATGCTTTGTAAAAATCTGAAACATAGCTCGTCCGACATGGGAAACAAACCCTAGATCTCCGGATATTAAGACAAGCGCTTTGCCATTAGTCTATCGAGACGATCGAAAAACAGTTAGAAATTATAAAAAGACATTTTTCTTAAACAAAATGATAGGTTTACACGTTGATTTATACGTTTAAACATTGCTTATTGATAGATCAGTAAAATATATGCCTGCAATTTTCTGCTAAGAATCGAAAATTAACCATGTTTTCTGCAAATAATAAAAATACTTGAGTTATTGTTGTTTAAATAATTATAGTGTCTGTAACTCTTTCCAAACATCTGACTGGACCCGGCGAGATCTCGGTATTAATGTTTGTTTACGAATATCTAAGCGTACATCCCCCCGCTTCCGAGATTTATGTCAGATAAGCAACTTTACGATGCTCTGATTACATTTGTACACGTTTATAGATGTATGTACATATTTGGTTCTGACTTGAATAGACTTAGCCCTGACAATTTGATTCTATATCGTTCAAATCGGCCAATGTAGTATTTTTTGACTATTCTCAGCACTTACACTAGAGACAAGGTTTCAACTTTTATCCAAAGTTCAAATGGCAAATGGCGGATTTTGGACTGGGCATTCTATAGAGCGCTTTCTTTAAGCTTAGTTTCGGACCACGTGAGACCGTGGCATATAAGTGCAATTCTTACTAAAATAAGTTAATTTGAGAAGTAATAAGCCTTAATTTTAAATAAAACTCTGTCAGCAGTTGAAAGGTCATTTCTAAAAACAAATATTGACCATTCAGTAATATTTAGTACACAATCATTCGCTCTGTGTTGTACTAAGAACTGCTGGGTGTTGATAGGTGCCATTTCACAACAGCAAACATGTCACATTATTCCCGGAACTATAACGCCACATTAGTTAGAACAAACATTTGCGGATCGTAACGTCGTCCACCACACCAAACTTTAAACTGAAATTGTCACCATAAACCTGTATCCATTAGTTTGACATTGTTATCCGCCTATTACAAATTATGAATACCAATTTATACGACATTTATGTTAATTTTCAGCGGCCGCATTATCACGTAAATAAATTCCCTATGTATTCGGGCGAATATAAAAACTTTCTCGGAACCCGTCATTAAATATCGTGGCGGTTATTTAGAGTCGCCATTACACCGCCATTTCGCGGTGGACGACGACAAAATGGCGGTTATCGGTGTCCTTTCTGTTTCCCGCCTTCAGAGACCTCGTTAGCGATCGATGACGCGATCACTGATTGGTGCAATCGTTTGCTGTAGATTAAAAGGAGGAAAGATCCCGCTGAGCTGTTCGTGCAGAAGACGCTGAGCTTAACGATCGGTACTAAAGCTACATTTCCTTTGTATCTTTAAGTATACTGGTTACTGTAAAAGAGACTAACAAAATGTCTTTATGAAAAATTTATAAACATATAAGCAATTTTATCGTGGATAGATTTAACTATAGGTAGAAATAGCGTTGGGAAAATTTGTACGAGCGGGATTTGAACTCGCACCTATTGGCTTTTGAGGCCAGGTTCATGAGCAGACGCCATTAAGCGATTGTGTATGTATATTTGTCTGTGTCATAAACTAAGGTTTATCGATAATTTTAAATGTTAATATACTTTTGACACAAGTAGATACCTACTATCGTAGAAACTAACTAAGAAAACTTTAAACTAACGTCGATGGCTGAAATTGCTCTTTAAAGGTCGAACAGAAATCTTACACTTACATTCTGGTCCATGAAATAGTAGAATTACCAGATCTGTGGCCGTAAATCAACAATGCCTTGAACCGGGAACGCTGGAATCAGTTCATTTGCGGTATCGTACCGTGCGGAAAAAGTTTGTTCAATCGTATAGTTTAATTTATGAAAGTGGTAATGGTAAGAAGCGTTTAAATAAAATGTTATTACAATGAATCAACTTTAACGTTTATGAGAATATATTTTGAATCAATGAAAATTATTTGTGAGTATTTACGTAACAGTTATCTCTTCATGTTTCTTTTCGGATGCTGCAAGTCCATGCGAGAAGGTTTGACTCCTACAGTGGGGTATTGTTAGTCTGATGACGATCCATTATCAACAAATATATGTGTAGGGTTGGGGCGGTAAAAATAAAGGCAAACAATCACTTAAATGTTTTATGAAATCTTTAAATCGCGGAGCACAGTCTTTACAAGTCGACGCCATATTCTTTTTTCCGTTCGTTCCTTCCCCTCGCTCACTCATACATCTCGCTTTTAGAACTCACTAATTCCTTAAAGGAGGCTGGTGCTGCTATCCTACATATATTTATAAAAAGAACACAAACAGTGTTCGACACGGTAACCCACGATTCGATACCAGTTTTCATCGCTATAAAATAACGCAGTTTTTTTTGTAAATTTTGAGACATCTAGGAAGCAGTTTGTTTACAATTGTTGCTAAAGTCAAAAACATCCCACTGCTGGGTTTACCCCTCCCCACGTGAGCATTACGAATAAGAAAATGAATGAAAACGTTTTCTGAATTAGTTTAATTTTACCGCGGAATCAGTTTATTTAAGCCCTCAATCCCTAAAACTACTTTGGTCTAATCACCAAGTCGATATGCTAATCTTTGCCCGTAAAGTGTCCAATAATAGAGCAAGACAATGTCACGTCACAACATCTATCAGTAGTATAACTTCCTTAAGAACAATATGTATATAAAAAGAGATACTACTACTGGTTTATGAATTGACATATTGTTATGAATTAACGAGTGTCAAGTAAAAAAAAAAATCTGATCCCCGTATTAATATGGTATTTAATCCCGCGTTTTCTGGCAAGCACATACATTAACAAAGTTTTTTTCGGAATTAAAAATATTCACAATAACGTTAACATTGCAAATACTTATATCTTGATTTATAGGTATAAATTCTTCTGTGCGTGTGTATGTCACTGAACTCCTTCTAAACGGCTGGACCGATTTGGATGAAGTTTTCTGTGTGTTCGAGAATGGTTGAGATTTACAATTGGACCCGGTAGGTGGCGCTGCTATAGGGGTCCATCATGGGATACGGGTATTCTTAAGCAGACGAATGATTTGTCTGTTTTGTTGTCATGGAAACGGTCAAAGCGGTACGAAGTCCGCCGGTCAACTAGTAATTTTATATTTATAATGTGGCGATTCGCAACTAATTTCGAAATTTGTTAAAAGAAATATGATTGGATATCGCACTTGCTATAGACGTCGAACTCGGCTACAATCATGCTTCACCAGCTGTCTTCACATCTGGACACTGCTTCTGCTTAAAGTAGGGCTAAGCCATTTTTCCTTGACACTCCGAATAAATATTTTTCATTTTATTTTTCTACTCAACCAAAAATACGTTCGCATCACTGACAAGCGCTATCATTTAAAATAGTGTAACAAACAGTGCAGAAGTGCAATACTGTCGCGGCGTGCACTGTGGCTCGGTAAGCAGCGACTGCACCGTCTGTAAATTTAGCTGCGTCTTATTTAGAGTTGGATCAATTGGGGAACGAGGTGGGGTCGCAGTTTGTCTCGGATGGTGCCAGCCGATCACTGGATACGGAACTGTTACGGAGATCTGTTTCTTTGATATTTAAACGATGAATGGTAAAGTGGCTTGTTAGTGTCGCAAACACTGGAGAAGAGCTATTACCTAGCTATTGATACTCAAGAAACATTTAAAGTATTTAAAACTAACCTGAAACAACGAGACTTTTTATTTTATTATATATCTAGCCGAGTGATAATAACATTAACATCTGCTGTTTTTGTATTGTTATAATGTATTAAAATAAAACCATGGCATTTGCGATTTGTCCTTGAACTATTTTGTACACTAATTAATTCTACGTCAATGACATTTAGCCAAAATAATAGTAAAATCAATTGAAACAATTGAATATAATATCATGATTTTTTTCAAATGGTATAATACCATTGCCTAGTTAAACTAAAATCATGACATTTTATAGTTTTCTATACAAATTAGATTTTTTAATAACACAATTTGTATTGAATCGCTGTCAGTGTCTGCCTGCGCTTCACAGCCGTCACTTGACGTCGGAGCCTAAATCAAACATCCTACTTAAGCAACCCCGTGCCCCATCAGCATTAGCATACTGCAAGGAGTGAGCGGCGCGGTTTCATTAACTGTAGTGGCACTCGCCAAAAATTATAACGTGATAAATTTCGAGAACCATTTTCAGTGTGATTTTAATTTTTTGGGCCGAAATGGAATCGTATAACTAATACAATTCATCTCAGTAATTGTATTTAACGAGTCTTCTGGGGCCTCGGTACCTCAGCGGTCAGAGCATTGGACCGGTTATTCAACGGTCGCTGGTTCGATTCCCACTCGAGCTTCCTGGGGCTGGTTGTTTTTTTCTAGTAATATTTTATCTTTTATCTATATACAGCATTGTGAATGCAAATTTCAAAATAATAAAAATAATATTTAAGTCAAAAATTATGTGCTTTTTTTTAAAATATACAATAATGATTTTGTTCTTCGTATGGTAGTGACAACTAGTATTCAACAAAACCCATTAATCAATTTCTTTCCATCTAGTCATAAAAACTTGGGGTCAGTAACTGATTTTTGACTATAGTTATAATTGATTTCTAGCTGTCATCCATTAACAACGGAATTCTTATATTATTTTGCGTGAGCTTTTATTTGTCACAATCAAATATAGCCTATGTCCACCCTGAAGGTTCATTCCGAATATTGGTGAGTAAATCTTTGAAATCGGATGCGTAGTCTCGATTATAAACTGCTACATCCACTTACAAATGTTACCTCTATACCATATCGGTATACATGACCGCAGTAAAGTAACGCGTTAATTATGTTGATAAGAACTACATGCTGACGTTATTGTTTACTTAATGTATCAGTATTGTAAATTATAAGATAAAAAGATGTGTTAATTGAAGCCAAAACCGTTTATGATGTAAGTTTTTCTTTTCTGTGCATAACTGGTGATTATGTTTTCTTATGTTTCTAGTAAATATGCTCCTGAGATTAGAATAACATATGATTGTGAGTATGAAGAGTGTCCGCCACTGAAACCTTAGTAACACAGAAAACTATGCTTAAACAATTTCAAAAAACTCATGACAGTATGACGTGGCGTGAGTTCCTGCAAGCACAATATTTAAATCCTCGGCTTGAGTGAAAGTTAGTCAAAAAGCATTTTCTCCCCTCGAAGCGATTACAGCTTTCTCCGAACAATTAAATTTCATAAAATAATACAAACCGAAAGTAACGGCCGCATGATTCACGCTCGGATTCATCCCACGAATTATCCGCAATTAGAATAGTGTTCCCGTTACATGCCGTCTCTATTGCCCCGGGAAGGAGGGAACAAGACAAAAGAGGAGATAATGATATTTTTATGAAGAGTCTATATCGACTCTTCGATTTTATGTCTATGCTAATCTTGGGAAACCACGACTACTGGGTTATATTTTGTGAAGTTATTTGGACTTATGAAATAAAAGAGCATCGATAACTTCGTAATTCGAATGTCATTAGAAACAAAAGCGGTTTGAATCCAAATGTCGTTTATCCCCATTTTCTTTTTTCCACAGACCATAGGTAAAGCTAAATACATGACGCAAGTAGGCCTCCAGAGGCGTTTTACTAGGCATTTTTATCAATCGCCGGGTTGGTCGAACTATCCCGTCTGCGATATCGATGCCGCGGGTTTGGCACACAATGACTATAGTAAAAGCTCTGTTTATTATGAGACTAGCTAATAGTGTGATTGTTGAAGGTATTCTAACTATTTAGTACTATGAGAATTATCTTAAAATAAATGGGATCAAGAAACTACATTGTTTATTTAACTCTAGAAAACTTTTTACTTAGTATGGCTAAGCTATGCAACCTCAACTTTGGAATAGGTTTTAAATTTTTAGGAGATCAAATCCTTACTTCACATATTTGTAAAGCTGGGACGACAAACCACCTAACCACCAAACACCTAATTAAAACACTTCCATTTGACCTTTTGCAGACCTAATTACGTTTTGTGCCAAAAACTGTGTAAGAGTTTAAAAACTGAACCGCTTGAGATGTCAAAGACGATTCGGGTGCCACTCGAGCATCGGTAGATAAAGGCCGATGGTCGAGCGATAGCGTGGTCGGACCCTCGTGGCGGACGCCCTTGGCTGTACAAAATATTGAGATGTGGCCTTGATTGAAACGACCGACGGCCGTTAATGCTACTATCATTATATGAATTGGAGTTCGCCTGTATATGTTTTAATAGTGTATTAGGCGTGTCTGCTGTACAATAAAGAGAAACATCACTAGGACACTAACTGTTCCTTTATTTTTATTGTACTCTCTGAAACTTCTGAAATTTGCTATTCAATCTTATATATAGCATCGTTATCATGAGTTGAATGAATTATAACAATTCTGACTAAGATAACATCGCTAAAATAATCAACTACCGAGATTTAACTGTAGATACAAACGCCACCACATCAACATAACATTCAAAACTGACAAACTTTAATAAATGTTTAACCATATGCCATGTTGTACATAAAGTTCAAAGTCCATTGAGGAAATTTAACAGTTTGTGGTAGGTTGATGTGCAGGCGTGTGTACCTATTTAAATTCTTATTATTTTAACTGACGATGAGTGATGATGACTGGTGATTTCATTGTTAGTTGAAGCAAATATTCTGTTAGAATGTCCAGTGACGGACTTTGACGAAATGGTGGTAGATAGCGAGGCGGACTTAGAACAAGCCTTACCACCAAACTACCGCCACCAATCTTACTAAAAACCACCAGTACCAATGTACCAAATACTTTATTGCATGCGACAGTTTCTTTACTTAAACAGAATTTTAACTATTAGTAGTCAATAAAAATACCTAATTGTAACATCCATAATTACTATTCATACAACAGTCGTATCAAAGTCATAATCTGACACAACATTTAAAAATACCTCTATTGATAATAAAATATTTCAATAGCGATATTTAACTTCGGTGTTACATCAAAAGAATTTTACACAGGCGATCATTAAAATCGTGTAGATTAAATATATCGTCGCTCGCGGCCGCGCGCTTATAAATATGTCTGCTCTTTCTTTTTCTTCGTTAATTACTTGAACTAGGGACTTTCAAATTTATCGTCAGATCAAACGAGAAGAGTTTTATGAACAGATGAAAAATCGGTTGTCGTTTAAATATCGTATTTAGAGAAATAAATTTATGATTCATTATCGCCTTAGTACATACAAGGCATCCAGTGTCAAGCGTCCAACAATTATGAAGGTCAGGTAGACAAACAATAACTTCAACCGTTGCTTATAGTTGTTTATTCCAGCACTAAATTCACAAACTCCAGTATTATGTTTTGAATACTTTTCACTTCGAGAGTCAATCACCTAATGCCCACTTGACTCCATAATTAGTTATTACGAAGCCGCGAGTGAGTTGAACGAATCAATTGAGTGACAGATTAACGTGGCGGGAAAAATAATGTCATCTCACTAACAAATTATTATGGAGTCAATAGACAATCTTAAATCAATACAAATTAAAACATAGTAAGTTTATTATGCACGCTAACACAATCTTATCCACTTATCCTGCGTTTTTGGTAATCAGTTAAAAGTAATTGGTGCTTGCAACAAGCTTTGACATTAGTTCATCTGTGGACCTGACTTGATCCTTCTAGAGTAGCCTGACCGTTTGTCTACTTTTTTATTCTTACTTCGCAACAGGTAACCGCTCAGCCTTCATCTCAACACTCTCTAGGTGATGTAAGCACATTTCACACGGAATCCTTACCTCTGAGGGACTGGCTTTTACCTCTTATCCAAGTGTCAGGTTTCCTTCTTATCTGAAGAATCAGTGCTAAAGCTGGGCTGGAGACTTGTTCATTAAGCCGTTTCCTCTTTAATTTTATCCTAAATCGCTATAAGGCCCGCCGACAGCGCGCACACTCCGTATGTTCATATAAAGCTATTGTAAACAAACATTTTTCGCCCCGAATACTGTTTATAAATTAATTAGTACAAACGTTTACATTGTATCGGAACTGGGCCACGAATCGGAGGCGAATCTCTTGGAAATTAGTTATTTATAATCTTCGGCATAGGGGTGAAAATGGCATAAAAAATTTGATGTTAGTACACTTCTGAATAATTCGGTAACAATTTGACACGTAAACTTGGAATAGCAAATTTAGCAAATTAGTAATTAAGCATGTTCCAAGTAAAGTGGTTCAAGAAGATGGTCGATATCCTCCCTGGTTTACGCCACCGCTGAAAAAGATTATCAGAGAGAAATTGAAATTCCATAAGAAATGGAAAATTTATGGAAGGCGAAGTGATTACGATACATTTTGTTTACTTCGTGACCGCCAAAAACGCGAACAGCATGAATGTTATGATAAATTTATTGACAATGCAGAAAATATCATAAAGAAGAACAGCCGATTTTTCTGGTCATTCGTGAAGTCGAAGAAATCGACTTCAGAACTTCCAGATACTATGTTTTTGAGTCATGATTATGCGTTTCACGGAAGAGAGGTCTGTACTATGTTTAATAATTACTTCGGTTCCGCTTTTGATCCCCCTGTTCAGGGCTGCTTATCTTCACCCATTATACACAAAACTAGTCAGACTGTGACTTCTATCGGATCTGTAGATGTCACGATGTCACGGTGTCACTGGTAGAGAGATATCTTAAGAAGCTTGATGTTGCGAAAGGATGTGGACCGGATGGAATTCCATCATTTTTCCTAAAAATGTGTTATAAATCACTAGCATTTCCATTGTATCTGTTGTTTAAACTTTCTTTAACATCTGGTATAATGCCTATTGTCTGGAAACAGTGCCATGTTGTCCCAATCTTTAAGTCTGGCGACAAACACAATATTCAGAACTATAGGCCAATTTCTAAAATTTGTATTATCCCTAAATTATTTGAGAAAATAGTTTATGACTGTTTTTCCATTACTTAGGCCTACTATTGTGAATCAGCAGCACGGATTTATTAGTAAAAGATCTACTGAAACTAATTTATGTGAGTTTGTGCATAGAGTTGCCACATCAATGGATAGGGGTTGCCAGGTGGACGCTGTGTATACTGACTACTCCAAGGCCTTTGATAAAATCCCACACTCTATATTATTACATAAACTTGGAGGAGTTGGTATACATGGCGATCTGTTGCGCTGGCTTGACTCTTACCTTAGAGATCGTAGTCAGGCTGTTACGGTAAAGGGTTACTGCTCTACATTTGTCCCGGTACCCTCGGGGGTGCCGCAGGGTTCTCATCTCGGTCCCCTATTGTTCAATTTATTTGTTAATGACATTGTCATGATCTTTAAAAATTCAAGTGTTTTTATATACGCTAACGATATGAAAATTTTTAAGACTATCACCACGTCCTTGGACTGCACTTTACTACAGAATGACCTGAACGCACTTTCTGAGTATTGTGATACTAATTTATTAAACCTTAACCCCAAAAAATTTAATGTTATCACCTTTACCCGTAAATCTAAAGTAATTAAATTCGAGTACAAGTTATACAATAAAAATATTAATAGGGTCTCCGAGGTGAGGGACTTGGGGGTTATTTTGGACAGCAAGTTAATGTTTATAGCTCATTTTGACCACATTACCAAAAAGGCGTTACGCATGCTTGGATTCATAATGAGAATAGGTAGAGATTTTAAGCAGTGTTCTACTCTTGTGCTCTTATACAACTCTTATGTTCGAAGTGTCCTGGAGTATGCATCTGTAGTATGGAATCCAGATTATAAGGTACATATAGAGTCTTTAGAAAGAATTAATAGATGGATGCAAAAACATCTATCCTATCGATCGTTTCGAGATAGACAACAGCCTATTAGCATTCCTCCTTTGGTAAATCGTCGTATTGAAAGAGACCAAGTTTTTCTTTTTAAAGTTTTGAGAAACATCATTGACAGTCCATTCCTATTAGAGAGTATCGGTATAAGATGCCCTCGGATAAGTTCTCGCCTTAATAAATTATTTTCTTTACCATCTACCCGCACTAAATATGTAGGTAATACCTTTTTATTTAGATCTCGTGATGTATACAATAAAAAATTCACATCAATAGATATATTTAATTGTAACGTTTCAAATTTTAAAACTAAGATATGTGAACTTTTACTTAATGAATTAGAATAGTAGGTACTTAGATTAACTAAATTCTTAATTTAACAACTTTAAAAAACTTTAAGAACTGTCTTAGAGTCCTAATATTTTTTATAAGTATGTGTTAACTAGCAGTGGAAACTTTATTGATTACTGTGTGACTTGTGTGTAACATCTTTACTTTTTTGTATTGTTTGTTTCCCAAATAAAATAAAATAAAATAAAAAAATAGCACTGTTGATATTCAGTTGACACGTGTTCTATTTTAAATGTACACCGTGCATATAAACAATTATACTTTCCAGCCGGCCCGCATGAGGAACTATTACCTACAAAGATTTGTAAAACTAAGGTTTCTCTTTAGCTAACTAGACTAAATTGGCTATGTATGAAACGCACATCCAATAACGTTATTGAAATATGAATTAATAAATAATTAACTAATTAATTTAAATTATCCTTGTCTTTACAATATTATAGCCATTTATACAATTCACAACTGCTCAATAATATTTGGAGTTGGCAACACTTTCCATCAATTTGCTCATCTGCTTCTGCTCGTGCAAGCCTTTTTTCATGCTATCAATGTTTGGCCTGTCAAATGAATTTGCTAAAAAGGTAGCAATCTTAAAATACCATGTTAAGTAAGCTTTTGAAAATACTGAAGAAGAAGAAATACGTTTATTGGCACACACTATAAAATTACACAATATTTACAATAACAATACAAAGCAAAAACAAAAGACAAAGTCAACTAGGCCCCAGCCTCAGCAAAAAAAACCTTACTGCTTATAAAATAAATAATACTACATTAAAAATGGCAATGGCTAATTAAAGAAGTAATGTATTCCAATAATTTGAACATGACAAAAATACGAGTAGTTGCCCAGAATTGCATCTTTATGGAAATTTCGGTTTTGGCGTAAATCTAAAAATATCTCGCAAAAGTAAATTAAATACTGTCTTCAATCTTCAAGGAGTAATCTAGCCTGAACGCCCCGATTACTAGACTAGACTGAATACGTACAATACCTTATTAAAAAACTATACTGGTTTATTGATGACTCAAACAAGATCGGAAGACATTGCCAAGCAAAACAGCCATCTTCAAGGTGAAGTGCATAGTGAAACCTTTGCCAGCCCTGCTAAGACAAGATTCAAAATTCAAAAATTCAAAATTCAAAGTCATTTATTCAGTTTTTTAGTCTACAAATAGCTCTTATGAACGTCATTATGCCATCGGTTCGTAAGTCTACTCTGGGCGGGAGACCTAACTGCTATTCTAACATAGGCTACACCATTTAATATTGACTATGATAAAAATGATTGCCGCCACTCTATTCTGGTACGTAGGAAGTTTGTAAGTATTTATAAATCGGACTCGGAATTATGTCCGAGATGTTTATTTTGCTGTATCGAGAGAAAACGCATCTTCATTGAGCACCTCTCGCTTCATAAATCCAACACTTTGCGGTTTGGTTCATTTGAGATATGTTGCGATTGTGAAAGTGTATAGGAGTATACATTTTTAATTAGATATTTTTTTTCATCTTATCTATAACACTTGGACATTACATACAGTTATTACATATACATTACATACAGTGAGCCATCAAGCTACTCACACTTTTCTATTAACACACGTGTTAATAAGAAGATTCTGTGGCAAGACGTTTGACGTTTGAGTGCTGCTCGTGAATTTATTGCATACAGATAGGTACGTAAGAAAAAGTAAAAATAAAAATAACCGCGCTTACATCTTGTATTTCCCTTAGAGGTTATGAAAGGTACAAAAAGTGCCTACAGGAAATGATTAAACGAATTATGCCTACCGAAATTTACTTAGATACCAGCTTAGATACCAGCTTTGTATCAGCTTTGATATCAGCTCAGATATCAGCTTAGATACTAGCTTTAAAGGCGTCTGCATGCGGTATAATTTTAAGCTTATATTATTTTTTAGTACTTCTATATTGTTGTAAATTTTGTTTTAGAGATTGACTACACCACACTCTTTAACTTCATTCTTATTATCCGCAATAAATTTATGAGTTACCAAACCACCATGTCATGGGGTGCGGGTTCGAATCCCGACGTTTACAACGATTGTCTTTCAAATTGTAATGTATTCGCTAGAAGTTTGCGAACAAATGTATAATCACATAAAAAAGAGCACTTAAAATATCCATATTTGTCCGCTTGCAACAGTGAAAATAAACTTCGAGCCGTTTATCATAACATCGAACGGTTGTTTCAAGCCTCGCAATATTCATTATAACTTAATGGCCGTCAGAAATAAATGCTAAATGTATCGTGGTGAAAGCATGCAAACGGATTTGTTGTGTACTTCAGTTTGTGTATGTATTGCAATGGGTAAGTTACAAGAAAATAAATAAATGAAAACTAAAAGAAATAAATATTTTATACGGATTGACATGCCTTTCATGGATCGATTATCGTAAAACCACTTTACTCGTGCACACAGGTAAACTATTACACATTTCATTAAATCAAAATGAAAGTGCAAATATTTTTAGGGTTCCGTAGTCAACAAGGAATAGTTTCGCCATGTCGGTCTGTCTGTCTGTCTGGCCCCAGTCTAGCTCACAGACTCTTAGTACTAGAAAGCTGTAATTTGGCATGGATATACATATTAATCACGCCGACAAAGTGTTGAAGTAAAATTTTGAAAATTTTTTTTTAGGTTACCTTCCCTACACGTGAAGTGGGGATGTAATTTTTTTTCTTGTTTACCCCTTAGTTTGGGGTGTCGTTGGAGAATTATGCGATCGTTTACACAAACGCGATTCTTCCTATTCGTGATTAGCAATTTCATAAATAAAGCGGGTTTGTGATAAGTTTTTTGATTGAGGCATCCGTTTGTGAAAAAATTCACGGTAGTTGTATATATGACGAAGTTAAAAGGAAAACTATCACAGATAAGTAGGCTTTACAAGTTTACGAGTAACAGTCGACCAACTTATAAAATGTACTTGGCGCAGTACAAATTCCTTATTGGGAACTACTTAAATAACGTTGTCAGGTGTGTGAAACCGGTAGTATCTACATTTAAGTATATGAGCCATCGTTAAATATATGTTCATAAAGTCCTCTTCTCAGAGTCCGTGTTATTGAGATGGTCTACGGAACCCTACACTGCGCGTGGCCGGTTTTTAAACGCTATTTAAAATTAAAGAACAGATAATAATTTCCCCTGAAATAGCTACGAGCAAGAATAAAAAATACCCTATAATATTTCTGCGATATAGGTAAAAACATCAGTAAAACAAAGTAAGACTTTTTTAGCCGAATAAGTATATTCCAGTCTTAGTAAGATTGTCAAACTAGAAGTTTAGTATCAGTCATACTCGTTGTCTCAATAAATAAATAAATAAATTAAAAAAAAACTTTATGTGACAAAAAACTTTTCAACCTACTTACCCGATAAGAAATAGCTTAGATCAAGTAAATATTTATAAATATAGTTAGGACTGGAAGAAATAGCGGGCTCAACGTTAGCTGCGAAGTTTTCGTATGTCAGCGAGCGGGCGACATTAAACACAATATTGTGAGCGTTAAAGTTAGGTCTAACTTAATGTGTAACTTAATCTTTATAGTCTCGCTGGATTGCTTGCTGCTTAAATAAAAAATCTGTAACAATAAATTTACTAGCATAACAACAGTACACAGAAATATCCTTCAAGTATTAATTGACATGTATCGGGAGACCTCATGCATGTCATACTTTCCCTTAATATTCATACAACCCATATTACATGGATCAAAAGGAAACTTAACAATTTTTTTTTGCTAGATTTTGTTCAGGTTGGAAATAGATTCGCTTTGTTGTTTCTTCCTTTAATATCTGATCTTGCGCATCCTCTTTTGTGACATCCTTGACTCGCATGTCGTCCCTCACTATTATCAAGGAAGTATTCAGAGAACTGAACAGAACAACATTATATTATGAACCACTTTTGATCGGCACTATCTTGTTGAGGTAGAAATGACCAGCGTCTTATTAACGAAAGATTTAGGGTGAATATTTATCGCTATTTTCCATCAAAAAATAAATAAGACCGTAATGATCACAAATCACGAAAAGCAACAAAAAAAACTATTGTCACCGATAATTTATTTTTTATTTTTCTTAAAAAATTACAACTACAGAATACAATTCCACACATTTTCATAAGATCATAGACGAAAGCAATAATAATAATAGTATATAGCTAGGTAGGTTGGAGGTAGCAGTGAGACCTATATTGCAGCAGGCTTTGATCAATATATACTAGATACTAGATAGATCGCGAACAAAAATGCATGTCGAAAGTGGTCCTGTTTGCTCATACCAATACATTATTAAACATTTAAATTTCGAAATCTGAAGAAACATTGGATAGCATCAACAACTTCAGCTTACTGTGAACCTTAAATTTTAAATTTAAAGACTAAATTATAAAAAAAAATTATAAATATTTAATTTAGCTTCAGTGCAGCATATAGCACATGAAAACAAAATAAAATTTACTATAGCGTTGTGTTATCAAATTTGTGGTATTTCATCTGCAAAGGTGAATCTGCATGGCCATCGGTTGCAATGACCGTTGGATAGATGGCGCACAGTGCCGCTAATAAGCACTCAAAAATTAAAAAGCAGTGACAAAATTCAGCGCTTACGTCGGCTTTCCCGGTAGCATAGCGGTCAGTGCAGCCGCCCGGATTGCAGAGGACCTAGGTTCGATTCCTGGCTGGGTCGGGTGGGCGTTTAATTTTTTCACTGTATTTTATAACATTTTATAAATATTTAAATTAAAGTTTCAAAATATTTGTACTGGATCGAAGGCAGCAGGTGACTGGTATAGCCTGCACGCCATTGTAATGAATCGGTGTCAGCGACCTTCTACTGATATTCCCTTAGTTTTCAGCCGAACCCAGCTTTAGTATACAGTAACCCAGCATTGGTGGCCTTCGGTAACAGGGCAATAGTCCAGTTGCCTCTCAGACGTCCATTAAACGTTACGATTACTTGCGATGGAGTGTTTACGCCATATATCAATATTGACTTGGTCCGCGTCTGGATTGCGTTTATATGGCGGGCATAAATACTTCCTATTTATTTATTATTGGCCGAAACAAATTGAGTACTAATGTTAGGCTATTTATAAAGTCTGCGAGGGATTTAAGGCCATTGACTCGCTGTGAATTATATACGATTGCAAAGTACAGCATATCATAGTGTATAATATTTCATAAGTAGAGTTTTAAATTGTGTAATTTTTGACTACATGCAGGGCCGTCTTTAACCAATTGAAGGCCCTGGGCACTTACCGATAATGGGGTCCTTAGGCTACGCTAGATTTTAGTAAAACAGGCAAAAGGAGTAGATAAGCAAAACTAGATTTATTCATCTGGTATTTTTATTTATTTGCAGCCAGCTAGAGTTCCCACTGCAAGGCCCCTGGTTTATTTAAATTAAAAAGCAAAAAAAGTCAATAATAGTTAATAATTCTTGTTTCGCAAAACAAATATATTTATCGGTAATATCGGTTAGTGATCTGGCAGGAACAAGGGGTCCCATCGATTGCGGGGCCTTGGGCACTTGCCCAGAGTGCCCAATGGTAAAGAAGGGCCTGACTACATGATACTTAAGACAATTGGACACTGACATTAAAAATAAAACATACTATGTATTGAAATTTTTTTTTTTTTTTTTTTATAATTAGACAACATCACATACATTGTTCTGATCCCAAGGTAAGTAGCTAAAGCACTCGTTTCATGGAAATCAGAAACAACGACGGTACCACAACCACCCAGACCCGACACAATATCGAAAAGTCCGTTTTCGACATTGACCCGACCGGGAATCGAACCCGGGACCTCAGAGTTAGCGCCGCCCAAAGTCCGGCGTGCAAGCCACTCGGCTACGGAGGTCGTTTAGATATATTAATTGCAATTAAGTGTATAAAATGATCATAACTAGGTACATGTTGCTTATATACATTACCCATTTCAGGTATTGCAATTTTCCTTATTGATTTGACATTTTCCATTATAGTTTAGATCACCTTCGACGTATTAGACAGTGTGACGCTCAAACCAACGTCAAATATACCAAAAACATAAGAATGTCTTCTTACTCGAATGTCTACTGAGATCCTTCTTAACTTTTTTAAAGTCGGTTAAAAATTAGCACTTTGCCGGCATACAGCTTAGGTGTAAAGCGTAAGATCGTACGCGGCGCAGCGCTCGAGCGCATAAACCTATTACATTCACACCAAGGAGGATCAGATGTTCTCAACAGGCGCATTACACCGCGCGCGATGCCGGGGAATCCTTTGTTTGTTTTTAAAGTACACACACGTATTATTTGTTAAAACAAACCAGGTAACTACTGAGCGCAGGGGAGTCAGGGAGGCAGGGTATGCCAGGGGAATCTGATAGAAACCATTTGGTCACAATAGGCGTAGCTGTCTGTCATCTGGACTCTGCTTCAGCCTAACATCAGGTAGAGTGGAGTCATTTGCCAATTGTACAGTAAAGAAAAAGTCTCCACCATCTTATCTGTCATCGTTCCTGAATGGTTCAGGATTACAACCAAAACGCGCTTTCAAGCCAGTAGTCATAGTCAGTTACTATCAGGTGAGCTATCTTTAAACACTAAGTTCTTTTCCGATGTAAAGTATGTATTAAAGTTTATAAACTTACTTTTTACTTCGTTATAGAGTCATACAATTGACGCAAAGAGCTTGATACTGCTAACGGTAGGACGCTGAAAGCACGGTGCGCAGACGCCGTGTCTGAAATAGCAACTGGGTTAATACACTTTTTCACCAACTATAATTGCCCAGCGCATACCACCATAGCGAATATGCCTTATGTAATACTACGAAAATATTAAAAATCATTAATTTTATAATGTACGATTTTATTGGTACGATTACTTAACTTCGAGTAGTAAGTTTCAAGTTAGTTATGTTTTAATGGTTCTAAATGGTAGTAGTAAGGACGAGTTTATGAAAACTTTACGGATATATAACTAATTTTATTTACAGAGACAACGAAGATGTTAATGTTAGCACGTTATTTTTTAAATGAACCTTACTACTCTTTAGGCATGAAAAGTTTGAAAAGCCATGGTAGCATAATTTGAAATGAATCTGATCTAGTATGTCATAGGGTGCGGAATGAAATTGTTTTTAACTGACTGCAGCTTACATAACTGTAAACATTTTACCTATAACGAAACATGGATTTTACATCAAATGAAATCTCCAGTTACTCGCAACAGTCAAAATCAAATTTTTGTTTTATAGATGAAGCGAAAGAAGTGATGCCATTAAACCAGTGATCGTGATCGTCATTTTTTACTTTAACCATTAATAACAGGGGTCTGCAGTCTGCAACTGACTTTAGTCTTTAGCAACAATTAAATACAGACCACGTGCTTCATAGCTGTCATCTCGTGAAATTCCGACGAAAATCTATGTGTTTTTTGGCGAAGACAATTTTGAATCTGGCCTTAAGGTGGCGATCGCTGGTGCTACTTACTACCCTGTAAGCATCGTAGGAAGTTGCAAGAAGTGATCGCTATCTACCCCTATGGGAGACAGGCGTGACTGTATGTATACGAGTATATCAAACTAGCGGCCCTAAATTCTAATGGTGAAAGAATTTTTTAAATCGGTCCAGTAGTTTTTGAGATTATTCGTTGCAAACTTTGTATTTTTGCAAAGTTTTCCTCTTTTTAATATTAGTATAGATATAAGATTTATCCATCTGTGCATGCCCGCAAGCCGCGCAGAGGGCGCTCGCGCAGCTCCGGATCATTGATCGGCACGATCGATCTGGCACGCGATCAGACAGATCCATCATCAGCCGTGTCAGCCGCGCCTCGGTCGACCCGTCTGTCCCGTGTTACGCTGAACTTCATATGTCAACATGTGTACTTTACCTAAAATGTCTAGTAACTAAATACTTACCAACTTACTTTGTATCTCATAAAATAAATAAATATTATATCAACTTACATAAGTCTAAATAAAATTGTTTTTTATATCTGTGAGAAATGAAATAAACGATTTTTATTATTGTATTTAAATGTATAGTCGTTTTATACTCGTACCATATAGAAGTTGGTTCATCTACGTTGGTTCTGTACGATTTGCCAAAAACTTAATAGCAAATAACAAAAAACACAGAAATAAATTCCGGTATTCAAGAAAAGAAATACTTAAAATAAGCAACACAATCCAGCCTTAGTCATAAGTTAATTTTCTATTCTCAGTTTAATGTAAAAATTGGTGTAGGTAATACCATGTTCAATTAAAATTATGATATTCGGTATCATACTAATGATTTATAGTAACTAACAGTCTGTAAACACTCAAATAAACTTCACTACGTAAAGGTACGTCAAATAAAAACAACGTCTTCATTTTCACACATAATATTGATGGAAATCAAATGAGCTCGCTGCATAGTAAGCCAATAAATGATTTCCGTTGGCTCATAGTCCAAACAAACCGCCTTCCAAACGAATCTGTTAACAAAACATGGCGTTGAAAGTGTACTCCGATCATTTCTTAATCTACTTAAAGTATTGTTGAGTTTATACAATCTGTGAGGAAATTACATAGATGTATTTTGTGCTGTAAAATAACGTTACGATTTATAAACAAATTAAGAGACTTCATTCAACCGGTTTTCAGTTCAGCTGTTTGAAAGAACGAATGATTCTAAAGGAATTTAAAAAACTAGTATCAGTAATCGTGGTTAGCAAGTTATTTATTTATTTTTTACTAGTTGTTGCCCGCGACTTCGTTCGCAAAGACTACAGTAAAAAAAAATAGTAAAAAAAAAGTATCCTATATGTTGGTCTGGGTTATGGTCTGTATATGAGGAAAGTTTCATTAAAATCCATTCAGTAGTTTTTACGTGAAAGAGTAACAACCATCCATCCATACTTACAAACTTTCGCGTTTATAATATTAGTAGGATTTATTTTCATTTCATAGGTTTTACGCATAAAATCATCATCATCATCATCATCGGCCTATCTTAGTCCAAAAAAAAATAATAAAAAGAAATGTCAATGTGTAATATAGTGATTTTGTAAAAGTAAGAAATACCATTTTTATTTAAAATTTTTAAATAGTTTAATATTGGCTGTAACATAACTGTAACATAACTTTTTTAAGGTATCCTAGCCATATAATATAACCCGTGATCACGACCGATGCCCTTCTTGTGTGTACCTACTTAAAATGTTATGCCTAAAGTAGGGACTACAATAAGCATTTCAAATAAAGATATTTATCCTCTCTATCTGTGTGATGTTAACCCACCTAGAAAGCATATTAGGCATGAGTAGTCTAAGTTTAATAGTAATTAAAACACGATTATTCGCTTTCAACCCGAGCACCTATCCGTTTTGCTACAGAATTTGCATTAAACCCAGTTAAACTTTATATTTATTAAGAAACGCGAAAGTTTAAAACAATGAATTATAGCTTCTTTTGTCACCTAATCTTTACTTTGCCATTGAGTTGGCGATTTGAATGTCGCAAGATAATCAATAGTCTTAAGACGGCCGTACTGCTAAGGTTTCTGACTTACACCGGGCGGGAAGTAAACAGACTGCCCGCCAGCCCTGTAGCGGGGCCTACCGCCGCTAATCTGCTTACACACACTTTTCAAAAGATAATAATAAAATACAGTAAGAAACTGTCATGTTTCACTGGCAAATATAAATTTGTAGGTACACTATTGCAAGGCTAAGTTTGATAGCTTATTTTTTTCTTTTTATTTTCAAGTGCTAATTGCTGCACTGAAGCTAAATTAAATATTTATAAAATTTATAAAATACAGTGAATAAATTAAACGCCCACCCGACCCAGCCAGGAATCGAACCTGATAGCTTAGTAAATATCTATAAGTTTAATACGTGAAAAGGAAACTCCATGCCCCTCATTAAGCACATTGCGCGCAATGAGGGTTGTGAGATTTAGCATAGTTAACGTTTGAATTGAGAAGGAGTCTTGCAATATAAATTTTATGTGTAACTAGCGGCCCGCCCCGACTTCGCACGGTTTGTACTTTTTTGAATATAGCCTATATTACTCAGCGCTAATGTAGCATTATAATGGTGAAATAAATTTTTAAATCGGTTCAGCAGTTTTTGAGTTTATACGTTACAAACATACATGCAAAAATACAAAGGTTTCCTCTTTATTATAATATTAGTATAGATATATGTAACATTGCATTGTATAAACATTGAATATATTGTGAACTAAGATCGAATTTTAACCAATGGCCGACCACTAGTATAGATAATTATCGAACATTAATAAAAATAGTTAACATAACGGTATACCAAACCTTTGTAATGGGGTTGCTGGTGAATAACGGTTGAAGTTAGACAATGAATTTTTCTTATTCTTGTCTTTGAAAATAAGCAGTATTGCTTTAAAAAGTTTAGTAGTTTTCAGCTGCGATAATACAGACAGACAGACAAAGGCTTCAAATATAGAACCTCTCAGTATATAACTTTCTTTTTTAAGGAGACCAATTCAACACCAATAGTCTTTTGTCCATAATAGCTAAATTAAGTGGTTACGAATGAATATTATCTATTTTCTATAATAGACTCCAATACATTGATAGCGTCTTATAAAGGGTTAATTTTTATTTTTAATAGTTTATAGTTAGTATTTATGTTGCTAAATTTTATCTAATTTTATCTTATTTAGTACTGAAACTTTACTTTTGATAATGATAAATGTACTGCTTTTAATTTGACCATGCTGTGTACAACTGTAACCTTATTTAATTACGTATGTAAATGACTGTATTCTGTTTTGTGTATCAATAAATAAATAAAATATAAATATATATATATTTCTTAAAACTTCCAATCACATTTAACGTGAATAGCTGAGAGAACATTATATTATGAAGTTATGATATTGCTTCGTAGATAGATCGTCAAGCTAGACTAACAAAAAACAAACTCGTATTCACAATCATTTCCACAAGTTATTTCCGTAAATATACGAGTGAGATACACGGATGCATCTCATGGCATGACTGTGTGTAAGAATTTCAAAAAGTATCCGTTTATTTTCAATAACTGAAATAGAATATCCATTGAAACCGATCCAAAACGTTAGTGTTCCGGATATGACAAATGTAGCCGGATCCGGAGGAATCCGGGTAAATCACGGAGTAGCGACGCTCGCTGTGATTCACGAACGTCACGGCTCTTCAAAGAGATTATATTTACTTCCGCATAGTTTTAAGTAATTTTCGATCAAGTGAATCAGCGTTCCGCTCACGGATGCAAGCACGATTATTCACAAACGATAACAAGACGCAGTGTTTAAAAGTGTTTCTCATTAACTTCATTGCAATCGGGAATCACCAGGAAACGATGACTCAAAAGAGATGTATCGAGGGTGGCCATGTTGAAACAAAAGTGTTGACGAGCGAAATTTACCATGACGCCGCCGTTACGATTGCACGTGTTTCCGGTCAAATGTAAATCCTATTTTAAAGGCAGCAGGATCTTACAGACCGCCAAGTGGCTCATCTCTGTGTCATGCGTTAATTTTCAGCTTTGTTTATGTGTTTTAAATTAGCGCTTCGCAGTATCAAGAAACGATATAAAGAAATCTCGCACTTTTGTTTCAGTGTTTAATACTATGTGTATATGGCGTATAAGCCTTGCCTTGACTATTTCAGAAGATAAAGGCTAGACCTTTCTTTCTTCTTATCCATTTATCGCTTCGGTGTCCGAGTGGCAAAGGCCTGATACCCGAAGGTCCTAGGTTTAATTGTGATCACCAACCCGCATTGAGCAAGCGTGGTTTTTAAGCTAATACCCGTTAATTGTAGCGATGACTTGATTTCAATTATGGAGGCTTTTGCCCAGCAGTGGGACTGATATAGACGATTTACTTTACTTTCTTTACTCTTGTTTTGAATATATGGTAAGTAAGAAAAGAAGCTTTTCCCACTTAATAAAACTACACGAAATAAAATTAAATGGGGCATACCCCACAGCCTATTATAGAGTGAAGTTCGTATGTGGCATCCCATGTGGTATGGTGTGAGCCAGGCATTGGGGCTTTTGTACGCTGATGATGATATGTGCCTCATACCTGTATATGACTCGAAGCAAAGACAAGCCGGAAAGAGATGCACTTACTTTACAAACAACATCCCATCGCAGTCACAGTCTCGTATATCCTTTCAAAAGTATCCACCTTTCAGAAACCTTAATATTTCTCTAGCGTATACATTCGACATCCTAAAGTAGGTGCAATATTTTACAATCGCAAATAGCTAACCGCGGCTGCAGGATCGGCCACAGACAACATCGATCACGCGATCGGTGCGATGCGTGCCGCCCCGAACGCAAATAAACCCGAGAACGGAGAATCGAGCTCTGGTCCGAGACGCCGCCGGGACGTCCGCGAGCAAACTCGAGTGGTGCTCATCCTAATGGACGAATGCGAGACCAAATATGTATTGCTTATTTATGTTTACATTGAAATATAACTAGTTTAACATATTCACGGTCCATTAAATCAAATAACGGTTACATCGTTTGTGACCATCATTTTATTTTGTTTGCACCAAATATGGGCTGTGGGACTGTGACCCGGTTAAAAGACTATGTGCTTGCTTATGCGACTCGACCTTTTCAATTACCTTTACAAAATGTTTTTGTTTATATAATTTTAACGCAAATTTTGTTGCGAAACAAATTACAAAAACACAATGTTGAAAAAATTTCCACGAGCAGGATTTGAACCTGCACCCTTCTGACATACCGGGTCAGGTGCTCTTCCAATTGAGCTATCGTGGTTCTAACCAGCCCGCCGAAATTATTCAACACTATTTACTTTTTACTTTGAAAGCCAAAGGCACCCATTCAATGTCAACAACTACCGTCATTAACACCCGATCATAATATTTTACAAATACTAAAGATCAGTTAAGAAGTAGGCAAGCTATTTATAAAATGTTTTTGTTTATATAATTTTAACGCAAATTTTGTTGCGAAACAAATTACAAAAACACAATGTTGAAAAAATTTCCACGAGCAGGATTAGAACCACGATAGCTCAATTGGAAGAGCACCTGACCCGGTATGTCAGAAGGGTGCAGGTTCAAATCCTGCTCGTGGAATTTTTTTTTTAGTATTTGTAAAATATTATGATCGGGTTTTAATGACGGTAGTTGTTGACATTGAATGGGTGCCTTATTGGCTTTCAAAGTAAAAAGTAAATAGTGTTGAATAATTTCGGCGGGCTGGTTAGAACCACGATAGCTCAATTGGAAGAGCACCTGACCCGGTATGTCAGAAGGGTGCAGGTCCAAATCCTGCTCGTGGAAATTTTTTCAACATTTTGTTTTTTTTTTACCTTTACAAAGTTGTAATTTCGGAAAGCGCAGGAAATTGTAGATGAGCTTGTCAGTGGAAATATATTTTTTCTTCGGAAGCCGTCGACAGAAATCAAGCTTAAACTAAAGTTATTAAATTGGAAACTAGTTAATACAAAAGGAGTTTAACTTTCATGATTATTAACCAATTGCTCAACCACAGATCACGCGGCGATGCGTGCCGAGAGTGAAGACTCGAGCTCAGGGCCGAGACGCCGGGACGTCCTCGAACGAGCTCGAGCGGTGCTCACTTTTTTTGTACATTTATTTATATTAATATTAAGCATTGTTAATGCAGGATAACTATTTATATCTACTACCTTGAAAATATATGTAATTGTAACAGTACATATGTTCATATTAAGGTAGACAGATGTGTAAACATTTACCAATATTATTACAGTTACGTCATATAAGTTACTTATACTCGTATAAGTCAGTAAGACTAATGGCCACACAAGAAACAAATAAAAAAAAGACTGTTAAGAAGAGGCAAATCAACGCGGTATTCAGAACACTAAAAGAAAGAAAGAAATAAACATTTGACACGTCATAAGATTTAAAAAAGAATACATGAAACAACGTATTAATAGGTAGCTAGTTCATTTGTTTTTGACTCCGCGCGCAACATCGATGGCGTATTCCTTTCACCGAGCCAACGACACCGGATGGCATACGTTCGGCAGCGTCCCCGTCCCGCCACAATTGGCATTTTTATGAGCGTTTAAATCGTGCCCGCCCTTACCTCAGCACGTGATATACGCCACCTTTTGATCCAGCCCCGTAACTCAGGAATACGTCCCCCTTTGTTTGTAGTTCGGCATTTTGCAATGAATGACGTCCGGTCTTGGTAGACGTGGTTTTGGCGGCAGTGCACGGGATGTTCCGCCCTTTTGTGTTTGGTACAATGGAAGCGATTGATTCGGTACCTACTCATTTGTAGTGATTGGTCGTCCGGTTAACTGGTATTAAATTGGTAAGTGTAACATCACTGAGACACTGCTAATGCTGATTTTTACTTTATATATAAATATAAACTGTATAGGCACTGTATGAAGGTAATGTACACTATATATTATTTTTGTAGATAAAAAATTTAAAAAATTTACTATGCCATCGGTTTGTAAGTCTACTCTGGGCGGGATGTTGTACTGAGAAGAACCGGCAAGAAACTCAGCAAGTGTTAAGCTCATTTCTCCCTTACATAGCTTGCCCTATCATAGCAGAATACGAATCAAAACATGCATTTACTTATATTTATATATACATATTTGGTCGGTAATAGGGCCCATACAGAACCCGTGTGGATGTCTTCTACTCACATATATTTATTTGTTTTGGTTCGTCATCTGCCTAGAAACGTCTCACAGCTGGACATGAACATTAGTGGGAAAATAACCACCACGTTGGCCCAATGCGATTTTTTTGATGCTTCAAAAGAAAATTTGATATGTACTTTACTAAATTGTATTGATAATAATGACAGACTTTAAAACTAGTTTAATGGCCTGCTTTAATGGCCAATCTGGTGATCAGTCGACACTATATTTCCTCCATTCCCGAAGCAAACAAATGCAAAGGTAAATAAAATGACCACAAGTCCTTTACAGAGCCGCGGGATTCCTGAAATTAAATGTTCCAATTACTCCCACTTAGTAGCTAAATGGAGATGCCTAGGCCGAATTTGTGAATGAATAATACTATATATTTATACCGCCTGTCAATTGGCACAGCTGCCAGGGCGGTGCGCGGGCGCACCGCAGATTATAACAGTGACAGATACTAGTGTTCGGTGAGATGGGCGCGTCGAGTGTGACCTCCGTGGTTTCAGTTACATTTATCATTATGAGAAATAAACTTCCCGCCAAATTGGAATGCTAACTAACAAACTAACTAACTGGTTGTCTGGAAGAAATCGCTTTAAAATTCCAAAAACATACTACAAGATAAAGCGAGAATTGAAAATCGAGCCAAATTGTAACGATGCAATTTTTTTTAATGTTCATAATATATTTATAGTGTTGCAATAAAAAAATTATTCATCTATCTGACTGTTTGATCGCGAAAACTACGCATCTTTATGTATACGACTCAGGTCACTGGTCACCAAAAATATATCTTCTAAGTTTATTTCTTTTTAATAATTTCTTCGCTGAGGCGTGGGCTAAAAGTACACGGCCAGACATTTTTTCAGCAATATATCTACTACTAAATAAAAAAAAATCTACGAATCACTAACGAGATTCGCTTCCAATTCCGTCCGTGAAATTAATTTGCCACACATCCATAAACTTTACGGACAGTTTCATAATCCTCATTATGTCGCAGACAGCCTCACTCAGCTGCGATATTCGTTATTGTCTCATAATACAACATTTACATTTCTAAGACAACATCATTGGATGCGACAGACGCCTTTCAGACGCTCATTTGTTATCTTTAACTGTAAATTAAAGTGGATATTTGATTTTCCTTGGGCAAAATCTAATCTGTTTAATCTTTATAACATTAAGTCGTTTTTGTACTAACAATCTATAGATTCATGATGTCTGATCTTTTTTGTTTAGACAATTTGTTATTTTCAAAGTACCTACCAGCAAACTCATTTGTTGTTTTTAACATAAATGACGTGTCGTCATTAAATGTGTTTGAAGCTTCTTCGGGAAATGCTTAGGTTGATTGAAAAAAAGTGTGTTTGTTGTCAAATAAATTTAATTCAATTCATTGTTCTTTATTTGCGAGAACTCGTGGTTCTTGCCACGTAGAATAGCTGACGTGAACCCATTGCTAGCTCAAGCGTATTGGCTGTCTGGAAGACTTAACAGGACTAGCTTAAAGAACGTAATTTTCATCCTGTTTAGATTCGGTTTGAGATATGGTAGTCACAAAAACACAATGTTGAAAAAATTTCCACGAGCAGGATTTGAACCTGCACCCTTCTGACATACCGGGTCAGGTGCTCTTCCAATTGAGCTATCGTGATTCTAACCAGCCCGCCGAAATTATTCAACACTATTTACTTTTTTACTTTGAAAGCCAAAGGCCAAATTTTTTCAACATTGTGTTTTTGTAATTTGTATCGCAACAAAATTTGCGTTAAAATTATATAAACAAAACAAAAACATATGGTAGTCACTTGCCTGAGCAATGAAATGTTAATGATTATGATGATAATGATGATAGTGATGTTATGAAATGTTAATGAAAAAGAAAAATCAATCAAAAATCAATCAAAAGAAAAATTATTCAAGAAAAATCATCTTATCAACAGTCTTATGTTTCTATGTATGCATACAATGGGGTTTATTGAAAGTTTGCACTTGGACAAACTCAACTTAAACAAATGAACTCTCTTTGTGGCAGTCCGTTTGGGACAAAGTTAATTAAAGATCTTTATATTTTTTCCAACTCTTATAGGTAAGTGGGCTCCAGCTAGTTGTCTTACTGCCGTACTCAGAGACGTCAATTAAGTTTTAATGACAATTAAGTCTCTTGCTGTCACTTTCTTATGTATAGTACTAAATAGAGAAGGAATGACATTTAATTTAATTGACGTCTCTGAGTACGGCAGTTAGTCCAAACTGCTAATAACTGTTGTGTTTGTAGTAAACAATGGTGACGGCCACCATGTGGTCAAGAGGTTAGCGCGCGAGGTGATTACCCTCCATCAAACAAACACGTTGTGTTTTGTGTTGTATCTGTTATATGCTGATAACCTGCATTGTAACTTAAGTTACAAAGATAATTAATGTAAAAGATAAATTTTGCAACTACTATTTAAGTACACCACAACGTGAAATATAGTTCTAACTTTTTTGCTAATAAACCTTTAAAGGCAGCGTCATTTTATAGCAGGATAAACGTTATTACATATAACAATAAGGATAAGAATAAGAAACATTTATTGACCTGCACAAAAACAATTACAAACAAATGAGAAAAGATAAAATTAAAATAAAAGAACATCACAAAACAACTAACACAATTTCAAATAAATAAAAAATAAATGTATGATGTGCAAGGCCAACGGGTAGCTGTCTCAGCAATGCTTATACAAAAATAATAAAAAGAAATTGATAACATACAAGTAAAGAGATAATGAAATTCCAAAATTAATGTTATGGACACTTGATAGTCAAAAATTCGTTATGACAACCCTAATTTTGTAGTAAATAAGAGATCCAATACCGATCACAATAGTGTTGGCAGATCAATGGTAAGTGGTTTACACCAAAAGTTTAGTTTCTAGTATAGACACCCCGAGTTGCTTCCATACAAATACACATCTATTTCCGGCGCTCCCCACAGGCACGCCATCTCAGCGTTCAAATATCTCCATTTGCATATTCAAGTTCAATTTTACTAATAGTTTTCCATTTTTGGTATTCATTTATAACCTAAAGTGAAAATCAAAAAGTTATATTTGATGCGAACCATTTGGTCCGTATGAAAAGTGTTCCTTAGCAATTATCACAGTTAGTGAGTTTAGATAACAATAATAGGTAGACACATGTATATTGTGTACATGGTAAATAATTTTTTTATTTATTATTACAAGGTACACCAACAAGTTGACATGCAAATTTTCGCAGGAAAGTAACAGATCATAAGTTTAAGACGTACATGAAAACCAATAACAGGCATACACAACATTGTCCAAAAATACACAATAAACAAAAAAAATGCAAATAAAAAAAAAAAATTACAGTAAATAAAAGCAATTACATACTTAACTCAATTATTATTATTATCAAAAGATAAATAAAAAATTATACATTACACAAACAGAAAGAAATTAATGAAAATGACATTCAATTATTTATTACATTATAATATAATCAAAAATAATATATACGAAGCAAAGTAACTAAACGATCTATGACTGCTGAGAGGAGCTCGATGGCGCAGTGATCAACGCGGCCGGTCTGCGAGTGCTGAGGTTAACCTACTTTCGTTAAGGCCGGTCATCGGATGGCTTATAATTTGTGTTGATATTCTTTTTTAATGTTACTAAATACCTATTGAAAATATGTTTTAAAACATTAATACATATGTACGAATATGTCGCAAAAAAATCAGTCACTCTCGGGACAAAGTCTAACAACTACCGCCACAAGATTCGAATCGACCGCCACTCAAAACCTACCGACTGCTAATAATTTATGTTAATTTACTAAACTATACAAAGATGCGAGTTCCAAAATAAATAACAGAATATGGAGTTTAGTAAGTAGTTTTGGAGAAGCGTCCCCGGGCTACCGCCAGCGCGGCCGCCGCCGTCTGTGCCGAGAACAAATCCCAGCCCAAATGTTTAATGAGCACGCTCGCAGAGAAATGATAAGTTAAAAAGTAACATAATTTATTCCCTTTTGCTAAAGTTGAATATTCGCTCGAAACTTGCGACTAGACTAAGCTTTAATACCACTACAGTATTGTGCTTCCCATTATAGCAAGTTTGAGTATTGTTTATGTGGGAGGGCTTATCCCACATAAACAATACTCAAAATGAAGATGAGAAATGGGACGTATTTAGGCTGGTGTTTTATATGATCTGGTTTAGATATTTGTCATTTTAACAATCACTACTACTTAACCTTAAAGCAATAAGCTTTAGCTTCATTGTTCCCAATAAATACTGCTGTATTATATTGTGATGTATTAAAAATAATGTAAAAATAAATAAAAAATAGAAACATTACTATAATAGCCATAACAGCACGCACTATAACAGCTTTATCAAGGAAAATTGACTTCCAAACCAAATCATACAGCACTATTAAACGGAGTCATCAGAGGAGTGCGCGGCGGCCATTTGTCAAAATTAAATGGTCAAGACTCGTCGGAAGCACCAAATGGCGCGTTTTATTTACGACATGGCCGCCAGCCGCTTCCGGTTTGTAAACGTTTGATAAAGTGACGTATCATAGACTGGAACGATTGCGTTTTGTTACGCCGCGCCGCGAGTTCAAGATTATTGATATCTTTATTCTGTTAGGTTTATGAATAGGATTGAGATAAAACATACCATAGTTTGTTTTGTTGTGAAGGACTTTGTAATATTTTCTTTTGTTAATGTGTCTGAATTAAAAGTATAGTATTAGGTATAGCATAGCATAGTATAGTAGGTTAGTATGTGATTAGTGTTTTACGTTTACGTGTTTTACTCAAGGGTTCGGAATTAATTAACAACCTGCTAACAAATATTATCAAATCTAACTAACTAAGAAACTCTCTTTTTCTCTTAAATAGTTCGTCCAAATTCACAAAACAAACTAAATAGTTTATTATTTAAAAAATAAATAAAAAAAAGCTTATGTTTTAACTCTACTACTATGGTTTAACGGGTCTTTGCGTTAAGTAGTCATTAGCTATTGAAAATATTTTTTAGTGTTCCTTACTTACATAGGTTAACTTATCAAGTTGATTGCAAACAGTACATAGAGAAAGCCTTAACTTATAACTTATAACTTATAGCTCTACGTCACAAACAAAGCTCTGTCGTCAGTGGCCTGGGCCACAGTGCATTTTAATAAAGCCCGGGCTTTTGCCGGAAATGTGAAAGGTAGCCATCTTTGCAATGTTCAGTGGCTATTTATATTATTCCTTGTAGCTATCTGCTATGTACTTATCATCTTTTGTCTTCACTATTAGCCTTTAGGCGTCCTAAAGCTTGGCTTTCTCTTTAGACAATATCAAAAAGGGTACAAAAATTAGCTCTTATGAACGTCATCGGTTTGTAAGTCTTCCTAGGGCGAGCCGATCCGGTCTGAACCCTTCGGAGAATCTAGTAGGCCACGGGGACACGCACCAGTGCGTAATGCCGTTCCCTCTACAAAACCTCCGAAGGTGATTCGTGTCACACGGCTTGAGGAACCCTTTAAGTTTCTCACCACCCCCAATCAAGCCCGGTGAAGCTGAAAATGCCGTCTAACGCAAACAGCAATCTCTCTCCAAAAAAAAATCACAGGGCGAGACCTTGTACTAAAAAGAACCGGCAAAAAACTCAGCTAGGGCATTTACTGGAGATCAGGCCGCAACCCTCTTTGCTAGCCTGATGCGGATTGCCGCTTATAGGCACCCTGACTTCTATGTTACAATAACCGGAACCAAAACGGTTCAAGATGCATTCTGAGCACCGAAGATATAATTTTACAATTTCTATTTTGTTGTGTTCTATTTTTTCCTAGGTCCTTTTCTCTACAACCGATTAAATAAAATCGGTGACATATTTCCCCTTAGTTATACCAACTGTAAGAACAAAGTATAAAATATTTTGCAACCCATGTCCTATGAAGATGCAGAGGAGTTACTTGTGGTAATAAAATAAGGTTTCTAATCTATAATTATTGTTGGGCTAGAATTAAGTATTATTATAGTTATATATTTCTCTTGTAATTCCTTTAAAATTTTTAAAACTTTAATTGTACTTAGTGTACTATGTGGATTTAATTGTAAGTGATGAATTGTGTTTTTATTTCATTTAATTTTTCTTTCTTTCAATGTACTAGCACTATGGTCGCCTGAATTACAGGATTTTCCTAGTTCGGGCAAAAATTCAATATGTTTTATCTATAAGAATTTATTTGTTCCGTTTGTATGTGTGATTTTATATGAAAAATAAATTATTATTATTATTATTATTTTTTATACTATTTCTTCTTGTGTAACAAACGATAATATGAGGTAATAATAGATAGAGCATTTTTTGATATCTTACGGTTAAGCACTATGGGTAGGTACTATGGGTTCATATGTACTAGTAACACCTTATTCACTGGTTGCCAATAAATCTATTGTATTGTATTGTAAGCATTATTAACATGAATGAAAGAAAGAAAAACAAATAAGTGTTTTCCTCTATCTCTCTCTCTCAAGCGAATAAAACAAAAGAGCTGAATTTAAACTGGGCTTAGTTTCGTATTCCTTCCTCAAGTATATGTGAGGTACATCTTACATCTTCACTAAAACATATAGGGAAACATATAATAGGATATATTAATATATATCTAAAGTTCGTACGAGTACGTATGTCATAGATATAAATAGCCCTTGATTACAATGCTATCCGATGACTGACAGAAATCTGGTATTCGCCTTTTGTCTCTTCGCTATGTAAAGTACTAATGAGTGATATTCGTCAGATATGTACGATTATTTTTACTACAGCTATATCTAATACGTATTAATATGCATATACATAGGTAGATAACAAATATACAATATGTAATATAATAAACGATAACACCATAAAAGTAATTTGTTAAGAATTAGTTACTGGTTTAGACATTTTTAAAAAGGTACTTATTTTCCTTCTAAATAAAATTTAGATTAAACAAGGAAACCTTAATTTGAGATCTTTAAAAAGAATTTGCAAGTAATGAAGATAATTAATAATTTAACGAACTAGTCAGTTATTGATTGAGTTTGATGCCAGAGTTGAAAATATCCGCACTTGATTTAACGATACCCTATATGTAAGGTACGCTTACTTCTTAACAATATTGAAACATGTCGACACGCAGAGTATTAGTCGTTTAATAGAGAGCCGCCCTCGGGGACCCGCCCCGGCCCATTGTGTTCCCGAAAGCTATCACTCCACAAGTGACGCGAAAGGTATTTGTTACTCGACGCACAATAACTCCGAAGAAAACATACTTGGCAATATTTATAACACATTCACGCTTGGTTACCTGCCTCATATTACCTACTACCTATTACCAAAAGAAATAATTAAAACATCACTAGTCCTTTATTTTAAAAAATCAAATAGGTAAATGGTACTTTTAACTGAGAAGTTTATAAATTCTTACTTTATTTTGTTTACCGATAATGTAAATGTTAATTCTAAAACCTTTCAACCATCAGTTTTCATTTCAATTTTCTTCCATGAAAAACCGATTACAAACTATAAATCTTTATTATCTCTTAGATAGGTACGATTTGGATGGGATATATGCCACCAAAGCTACTATTTCAGAATGCGTCGAAATATGCTTTAACTTAGACTCGACAAGTTAAAGATTTATTATAGCGATCACTTGTCAAATCTTCCAAAAAAAATGTTTCTTTTAGAATTTATTTTGTAATATTTTGTTGTAGATGATTTGTATGCCTTGATAGCGATCAGGGCTGTGGTGGGTCGGCAGTTGAACGGGCAAATGCTCGAGATAAATGCAAGGAATCGACGTATACCTACTTGAGACATAGTGCCCCTTCAATGGGTTAGTAGAACTAACTATATGTATAAAACCTAACCTAACCTAACCTAAAAAAAATGAATTTCAAGTACAGGCAAAGAGTTCCTTCCTTTCAAACTTAAAAGTTTAATCTATTAACATTGATGTTATGGCGACATATATAGATAGGATGGTGGTAACTAGCTAGGCAAAACAAGCAAGCCCTATCACCAACCAAACCGAGAACAACCGAGTACACAAACATGTACCCCCCCCCCCCTCCCCATGGGAATCGAACCCGAGTCCTCTGGGTCTAATACCGATGGTCTTAACCACTAGACAAAGAGGCGGTTAAATCAATCAACTATATTTAATATGTTCAATGAGAATCATCTTATTATTATTTAGAAAAAAAACATAGTTCAATAAACGTTACAATACATACATAATTACATAAATAATTATGTAATCTGTGAAAGAAATAAAGACAAAAAGAGTGTTTTTCATAGTTATACTGAGATTCTTCCGCGTCGAGTGGATCAATTTATAAGTCCGCAAGGGAATTAACAGATATTTATGTGTTTCCGCACCTCATCTCGGCCGTTCAAGGTTCTAATGAACTATTTCCCAAATTTATTGTCACGATTTGATTTACGTCCAACATTTGCAGTATTTGATGAGCCGACGGCCGCGCTTTTGTTCGTGAAAACTTTATGTGGGTTAATACGAGTATCATAATTTACAATTTCATTTACAATTAAAAGACCACTTACTTTTTTCTATTACTTTCCTAGTGTTCTCCGCTATATATCCATATCTATCGAGAGGGCTGCATACTGAGCCGTGGATAGAAATCATGACTAATTGAATTTGCTACTGACAGTAGGGTTACTTAGATAATTTAAATATTAAAACAACTTTTACGGATCTAGTCGCGTTTATTTTACACGTTGATTTATATTATTTTATCCTGACGTTTCGAACCCTTTGCAGGTTCCGTGGTCACAGGAAGACACAAACAAAATAAATTAGTTACTTTGTAGTTGCTGCAGATTAGCAGCCGCTATATAATATTATCCTATTATAATCAAACGTTAACATGTAATCGATTACACAAGGTTCTCGTTCATGCATCCTGATAATCATCGTTCCGATTTTTTCAAACCGTAAATTATTTTATTGTGGACTTTCGATCAATAATATGTACTAGATTCCCGATGAGCACTTGAAATACGGTACGCGAGTTTGGGACCACGGAGCCACAATGAAGTTTGTGGCCATGACAGTAAATTAAGTACAAATATTTTGCAACCTTAATTTAATCTTTATTTTTAAGATTTAAGGTTCGTAGTAAACTGAAGTTGTTGGTTTTTTTTTTGTTTTTTTTTTCAGATTGTGTCATTCGAAATTTAAATGTATAGATGATAGAGATGCATTTTTTGCACACACTATTGAGCGAAGTTGTGGACATTTTATAAGGCCCGTCTCTGCTTCGCACGGGCGGAATTTCTTTTTAATATAGCCTGTTATACTCAGCGCTAATGTAGCATTCTAATGGTGAAACAATTTTTTAAATCGGTCCAGTACTTTTGAGTTTAGTCGTTACAAACATACATACAAAAATACAAAGCTTTCCTCTATAAAATATTAGTTTAAATGATTCAAATACCAGTAAATAGTCATTTTCGTTTCATACTTATTATACTTATCGTTTTGCTCTTCCTTTTCTGTTGTCGCCGCGGTCACTAGTTTGACATGTTGTTACTTTTCTCTCCTTCTACGAGTGTTCATTATAATTGTACGTTATTAAAAAAAGATTGCCATGAGAAAAGAAGAAAAACTCTAAAAAGAAGTACTTGCAAGGATCAAAATATAACGGAATGAGGCGATAGGGAGAAGGTGGACTATATTTAGGAATAACAGGCAAAGTGAAATGTACAATTGTTCATAATGAATAGAAGAAGAAAAGAATAACACAAAACAACACGATGACAATCAAAAAGGAGAAAAAAACAAATGAAGATTGTCAACAGCCTATGACTGTCCCACTACTGGGCAAAGGCCTCCATCATTGAAATCAAGTCATCACTACAATTGTCATCGGTTGGGAATTGAACCCGGGACCTTCGTTCGGGTATCGGGCCGAACGCTCTGCCACCGAGGCGTTAAAAAAAAGAGGAAAATTGACATGAGAAAAATAGACAAAGTAAAAACCTAAATAAAAGTACTTACTCCGTAAAAGATTCACAAAACTACTGTTAAAATGTGTCAAACAGCAAAATCATTAAAAATTCATTCCCGATCACGTGCCTTCATGCTCTGATAGGTCCAGAGACTACCGCCTGTACGTCGATCCGAAACTGAACACACTGTATTAGAATAGAATAGAATACATTTTTTAGGCAACAAAACCTCAATAGAGATATAGATAGCTCAATTGGAAGAGCACCTGACCCGGTATGTCACAAGGGTGCAGGTTCAAATCCTGCTCATGGAATTTTTTTTTCAACATTTGTGTTTTTGTAATTTGTTTCGCAACAAAATTTGCGTTAATATTATACAAACAAAACAAAAACATTTTATTATCAGAGTCGTTAGATGTCTTTTTTAAATAATAAATAATACATATGGCATATAGGATGCGCCCTACCAAAAACGCATTATGGCTGTGTTTCGAGTTTTTTCTGAAACTATGGCTAACTTATATACATATATATGTAATAATAATAATATATACTTAGGTATATTTCAGCAATCGTTATAAAATTATGGTTCGTTTCTAATTAAAAAATAAATACACCGTTGTAACGCAAACAGTACTGTCACTCGTACAAATATATCACAGAATTCTCACAATAAGCGTTCGTCTGAAGCGTCTATGATTTAATATTTGTTAATATTCCAACAGATTATGAGTGCGCGTCGTGACGGCTCTTGATTTACGGCGCGGGAGTATGTTTGTTATGGCGACTCGAGAAAAACTTCTTTGAAGGCCTCCGACGATTGTTGGCGTGATCCGACTCACCTGTTGCCGTCATAACTCATTGTTTACTCATCTTCAGTTTTAAATGAAGAAAAACCAATTTAGAAAAAAAAATTGTATTCTCGAAATTGGTGGGAATCCTCCGAATATCAAGATAAGTGGACATATTGAAGGGCAAGGGCTTTACCAAATGGGGTGAAGTAGAACATCCCCGCTACACACGACTTTACGGTTACAAAAGTAGTGTCAGAATATCCATAAGTAGAACAGATGGAAATAAAAATGATAATGTTTTGCCAAATATGCTATCGTAGCTAGCTATAGTTAGTATGCTATAGAAATATTTTTAACACAATTTTCAATTTGTACAAAAAAACTTATTGACTTTTACTAAAGGTTTTGGGCTGTACTGACAGTAATAATAATAAAAATAATATTAATAAAATGTCTTTATTTCAAGTAACATGAATTATTTTACTTATTATCATAAATCAATTGCTGTTCGTTTGAGTCGCTAAAACTCGAGAACGGCTGGACCGAAATATTTGTGGAAGTTCAGGGAAGGTTTAAACGGTGAGAAACATAAATAATAAGTAACGGAAAATACTAAAAACGACAATTTAATTTTCAAATACATAATGATTTGTTTGATTTGTTGTCATGGAAACTGCCAAAGCGGTACGAAGTCCGCCGGGTCAGCTAGTTATCCATAAATGTTAAAAACAAAAACTCTAATAAATATGTTACAACTGTCCTGCACATAAGTTTATCAATACATCATCACCAGCTCATTTTATGTCCCCACTGCTGGGGCACGAGTCTTCCCCTATGGATAAAATCACCACAGGGAGAACGGGCCATAAACCACCAAGCGGGCCCAGTGCGGATTGGTAGTTGTTAACGACTGCTGATGCAGCAATGTAAACACATATTACATAAAATAAACGAGGATAAATAGGATCACAGTAACAGTTGTATCTGTACTAAAGAAAGGTTAATATAAATATCTATGCAGTTATACGTGTTAACGAACGGTACAACTCGCATGCTGCCCAAAGACATGTAAATTATTTTTCCGCAATAAAGCACTGAGTTTCATACGATTTATTGGTAGTAAAAAGGTGATGTAACTATTCATTATAAACACTGAATGCTGTTAACCGAAATTGTTACGTAAATTAGTTGGTAGATTGCGGATCGCGTCGGCGATGTCTACATTTTAACACTTAAAAACAAAAAATATTAAAATTATAAAAATGAAATTGATTACTTACGGAAATTGAACTGAAACATATCAAGTAGTTCATCTGCTTTTGTGCATCGATTGCAAAGGCTTTTGTCATTATGCTCTAAAATCTAAACACCAATGTATGTTGTTTTTTAAGTTTACGCGAACACTACACATTCAAATGAAACACTATTAACGAATCTACACGCGTTTTATTTATACTGACGTTTCAAACCGTTTATATGGAGACTCTCTGTAAGAATAAAGCGAGAATAGTAGTGAACAGTGTTTAATTTCAATCACGAATGTGTTCTATTCGCACGTGAATTCTACTCAATATACTCTAAACCACAATTTCTGAAGTGAACGCGAAAAGTCAACGTCGTCGCACTTTGTCAGCGTTATCTAAGATCGTTACATGTTAGCACGGTGCTCCGGTCGGCGACGCACATCATAAACCAGCTAATCTGGCCTCATTACACAGCTCTCGGTACTCCCAGCGCGCCGTTACCGCCCGCCAGGCCACATGACCGCAGCCGCGGCGATGCGCCTCTCCCCGCGGCCAGGTGACACGCACCAACGATGAAACGGAGAAAAAATGACACAGACCATCTCCTTACTAAAATTCATAAAAATACCGAAGAAGCTGCAACGCAGACGAAGTGAATGATGATTTAGGGAAGAAACACTGCCGCTAAAGTGCCTTACGACAACGAACGACAAAACCAGTAGTGAATTAATTCAGTGGTGCTTGGATACAATAATAGAGTAGAAAAAATAATGTTAGTGAACGGTCCAGGACAGTCGACGGAGCAAAGACTCAAGCGTTTACAATGTTAGACGTTTTCCGCGGGTTAAAAAATCTTATTAAAGTGAACTATGTCCACATCGACTCGCCGGTGTTCCGCCTGCACTACTCTATCACGGTGATCCTGCTGATCGCGTTCAGCCTGATCGTGACGACCAGGCAGTACGTGGGCAACCCCATAGACTGCATCCACACTAAGGACATTCCCGAAGACGTTCTCAACACCTACTGCTGGATCCACTCCACTTACACCCTGAAGAGTTTCTTCAACAAGAAAGTGGGGGTGGAGGTCCCATACCCCGGGATCGGGAACAGCCGCGAGAAGGGCAAGGAAGACATGAGCGACAGGAAGATATACAAGTATTACCAATGGGTGTGCTTCTGCCTATTTTTTCAGGTGAGTTCTTTTTTTCTATTTGACGTTTATTGTTCTTAGGTGGAGCGGCGGGGCGGGCCACACTACGCTGCGCTACGCTACGTCTACTATGCAATATAGTATATGCATATTTCTCGAGCTGCATTTACGTTACATTTAAAGTTTTTTAACTACACTGTTTTATGCTTTAATACGCGTAATCAAAGAAAACATATTTATGCTGTTTTTTTTTACTATTTTATATTATTACACGACCCTTGTGATATAAATTACTGGATATTACACATTCACAAAGGTTAACATTTCATTTACACAAAATAAGATGTTCTACCATTTACAAAAGTACAAGATGTCAATGCAATTTAAATTAAAAATCTTAATCGCCCAACGTTACGCGCGGCAACTAACTATCAATCCGGAACATCGGGTGGCTTATCCACACACTTTAATTAATATCCCCGATTATCACCTATGCTGAGACCGCCAGGCGCGCGCCGCCACCGCCGCGCTAGCCGTCCAATGTTCCGATTATACAATTGTTGGAATTTGTAGGAAATCGCCACGTGATCATCATAATTAATAATCATAATATTTACAGCTGGTAAAAACAATAATATCACATCTTAAACTACTTAACTATACAGCCATAGCATGCAAACATTTTAGTTATCTAAAAATACTAGCGGCCCGTCCCGGCTTCGCACGGGTGGACATTTTTTTTTAATATAGCCTATGTTAAAATGTTTTTGTTTTGTTTATATATAATTTTAACGCAAATTTTGTTGCGCAACAAATTACAAAAACACAAATGTTGAAAAAGTTTCCGCGCGTATGTTACTCAGCGCTAATGTAGCATTCTATTGGTGAAAGAATTTTTTAAATCGGTCCAGTAGTTTTTGAGTTTATTCGTTACAAACATACAATAATACAAAAATACAAAGCTTTCCTCTTTATAATATTAGTATGATAAATTACTATCCTTCAACGGTATCATTACACATATTTTTAATTTTTTTGAGAGAGTTGGCTGATTGCCTCGGACGGCATTTTCAGCTTCACCGGGCTTTTTTGGGGGCGGCGAGAAACTTAAAGGGTTCCTCAAGCCGTGTGAAACGAATCACCTTCGGAGGTTGTCTAGAGGGAACGGCATCACGCACTAGTGCGTGTCCCCGTGCCCCACTAGATTCTCCGATGGGTTCGGATCGGATATCGCTACAAGTACCTACTATACAGTAGGTACACATAGATTGATGTAGAAGCGTATTTTTACGAGAGTTTGCTGATATACAGTGGGGCGTACATATTATTGTGCTGGCTTTGGTTGTTGTTGTTAATAGCATTGTTGTATTTCGACAATTAGAGAGCCTCTTTCTTATTGGTTAAGGAATCTGGGTAAATAAGAAGTAAATACTTACACTAATATTATTAAATATTTGTTCATAATAGCGGCAGCATGGCCGGATGTCTACATTCAACACTTCCTGACGGTTACATACATTTCACGACATCAAAAGCGATTTTATGTGTGGTGTACCGGGTTTGATCCACCCATACACTCGGCAATAAAACTGTAGCATCTGTCACTGCTGATGCTGTGAATATTGTTCGGTACAGGCACGTGCAAAGAGAAAAATACTTTTGAAAAAAATTTACTAACAAAAAAGTCTACGTAAAGGATTTTATGTAAGAATGTAAAAAAGTTTTTACAGGCTGTATAACAGGCATAGGAACACCTGCGCCAGAAATAACACTTTTTCAAATAAATACACTCGTATTTTGGGCGGCCATACACGGGCAGCTTGAAGCAGTCAGCATCGACTCTAGCTGCCTGTCTATGGCCGCTGTAACAATCTGTGCAAAGACAAAAGTCAAGCATCTAACAAAACAAAAGACAGCAGTTGAGACATACAACTCAGTAGTGTCCACGCCATGTCCCCAGTGTTTGTTTTGCAATGTTTTAATCTATTTACACGTGCGCAAGAACGTCTGCACATAAAGCGCGTAAAACAGCAAACCCGCCAGGTGAACCGGCGTGTCGCAACGCGTAAACAAAGCCGACAGCGCTACAACGGCGCTATTATTAGAGGACAAGCCTGCTGGTTTCGAAATTTTTATTACGCCCGCCTATTTAACGATCCGATAAACGAGCGTACCTGCTCCTCGAAATGCTGGCATTCGGATGTGTTTTGGGTGATCGAATGTTCAAGGTGGACTTCGATGATCGTCTGAACGAGTCGTCATGGCTTCTGTACCGTCATGTGCGTAGGAACAAGCAGTTGATTAATTTTTCACGTCAATTTCAGAATTTGTTAGGCGTTGATCATCATTTGTATGAGTATTGTAACACTGTAGTATTATATGTTTTATTATATTCATAGTCACTCCTGTCTCCCGTAGGGGTAGGCACACTTCTTGCCACTTGCTGCGATCCTTACATACTTATTTTACTCTTATTAACTTCTTCATAGATGCTCGCCTGGTTTAAGGTAATACTCTTGATCTAGCCTTTCTTTAAAATGTCCAGGAGATTTATGTAAAATGATTATATAGAAATCGATACGCAATAATTTAAAACCAATTTGTAAACAACTTATACTGATATAATAGAAACCAAATGAAAAAAGTGATTTATATTTTGTTAAGCAATTAATTTATTTACATGGAGACAACACCTCACAGTCGAGAAAATAGGGCTCTCAGGGAGCTCCCATTCACCACTCAATGATGCGGTGTGATCATTAGAACCCAGGACATCGATACTAAGGCAAAACAATTGCGTTTTTACCGTACACCGCTGAGCGCATTGCGTCAAAATATCTGTACCACAAGCACACGCCGCAATGTAAGGTGACCAGTTATTTGTATCGTTTGTTTTTGGAGTAAGAGACCCTTGTGAGATCAAGGAGCTGTTCTGAGGTAGACAGATCTATAAATTGTCGTCAGATGTCGTTAAGCATCGATAGTTATATGGTTGAAGTGGTATTAGTTGAGATTCATTTATCTCATGTAATTGCAAATTTTACTTGCAGCGTCGCTACTACAGACTTGCTTAGAATAAATGGTTAGTATAAGTTTTAGGAGGGGTGCGACATTATTGCCCTCAACCAGAAGAATCGTGATTCGTTATCTACAATTAATATACTACTATAATAATATAATATGCTGTAATAATAATAATTATCAATTTATTTATTCTCCGGCAACAAAGTTTTTACAAACAGGCCCATATATATATCGCGGGCTTCAAGCCAGAGGGGCGTACAAAAAAAATGCGTTTTTTTATTATATCAATCATTTCTAAGTTTATCGATACACCACCTGTTTCTCTTAACTGTAAGTAAATTACTTTAGAAGATATTAATAAAATACTTTTAAGCGTATAACTGAAGTCTGATATTATTTTCATGCCAGAAAGTCGTACCGCGGTCGTAACCACGAATGACGAATTCTGTATCGGAAATTAAATCCTAAATATTCTTTACGTCTGTCTTAGAACAAAACTAATTTTATATATTTTTGACAAGCCAGACGGACGTGTAATCTTTAAAAATGATAGAAATACTGCATTTAATTATATAAAAAATATTTATTAATGACATTTCACGATACTTGTACTAAGTTCAGGTGTTTTTTTTAATATTTCATTGCATATAAAAATTTTGTGTTATACGTCCTTCCAATAAAAGCATTTTCTGAGAAAAAATTACATACGGTTTGCCTAAAACTGTCGAGACAAATAGAAGTAAGTGCAATATTGCCAGTTTTTAAATAATTACAAAAAAAAATAGCATTTCACGTTATTACAGAAGTACTTTCATAGACACATGCAAATTTTCAGTTAAAGAGATACATTAATTTTTTGTCTCCTGAAGATAGGGGTATTGCTTATACGCCCCTCTGGTTTGAAGCTCGCAATATATATATACCTTACAAAGTAACACATACATCCTAATATAAACAATTATTGTTAGTGAATAATTGGGGAAGGTTCTAGGTTCATGTAAGAGTAGCCTCAATATCCAGCTTTGGAAGTGCAGGTTGAACATCAAAGTGAGGTTTTCATGATGTTCAGTTTTGGAGTACCTGAATGTAGTCAGCTAGGTGCACTTACACCTTATTAACTTCAAACCTTAGCCAATTTATCAAAGTTATTACACAGTTAACTACACAGAATCTATTCCGTGGTTAACTATGACACTTTTGTAAGGTTAAAAAGTTAAAAAAAAAAAAATTTCTTCTAAATAATACAAATTACAAAAACACTAAATGTTGAAAAAATTTCAAAGAGCAGGATTTGAACCTGCACCCTTCTGACATACCGGGTCAGGTGCTCTTCCAATTGAGCTATCGTGGTTCTAACCAGCCCGCCGAAATTATTCAACAGTATTTACTTTTTACTTTGAAAGCCAAAGGCACCCATTCAATGTCAACAACTATCGTCATTAACACCCGATCATAATATTTTTACAAATACTAAAGATCAATTAAGAAGTAGTAGTTGTAATTTGTTTCGCAACAAAATTTGCGTTAAAATTTTATAAGCAAAACAAAAACATTTTATAAATAATACAAGTTTTTATTAAAATTATATTTTCCATTTGAAATGTTTACTAATATATACTACGAGTATAACAATAAGTAATTAGTAGTTATGCTTACGTATTATTTATGCTCCTTGAATTAAAAGAAAGGTTTTTTTCTCTAATATAGGATCGGTAAATTGTCAACCGTACCAACATGATGCAATAAATAATCAAGACTATGACTATGACTAACCATAGACGCAAGAGGTTCAACAACAAGTTCTTGCAATTATTCGCAAACACTGCAACCACAGACCAAATATGTGACTGCAACTGTCTTAGCCGATAAAAAGTTTCAGAGATAAGCATACTTCCATTTTAAAATTCGTTATTGTCGCAAATGACGTCACTTACGACGAGCATCTCCAAACATTTCCGCTCTCCGATAGGCAGATAAGGTTGTTTCTTGACACTTGAGCTCCAGCACCGAGGAGGAGAGGCGGCGATCTTGGCAGCGTCCATTGTTTTTTGTGGCGACAACGCGCTCGCGCGGAAGACATGCAAATTACGACATGATAATAAGGAACCGCCAATGAGGGTAAGGCGGAGTTACACTCGAGTTGATTTTTAATGTAGTAAAGAAAGTAAATAGCTTATAACTGTCCCACTGCTGGGCATAGGCCTCCATCATTGAAATTATCTTCTCGATGCCTTAGACGGATTGCAGCGTCGCGCTGTACGTATTATCGGCAATGCAGAGGTAACTAATACTCTCGAACACCTGCAATTGCGTAGATATATAACGTCACTCAGCGTCTTCTATCGCTTATATCACGGCGAGTGCTCTGAAGAACTCTTTGACCTTATCCCACCTTCTCCCTTCCTCCATAGGAGTACACGTGCTGCTCTCCGGTGTCATCGCTTCACTGTCACACATATCCCATCGCGCACCAAGAAATTTGGTGATTCGTTTCTTTGTCGCACCTCCAAAAGATAGAGTAGTCACACGTTTTCCCTCTTTCCTATGATATGGGGTCCTTCAAACGAGGCGTGAAGAAGCACCTTGTGGGCCGGCAGAGTGAAGTTGACTGATGCTGCTTTGTTTTCACGCTGCACCAGTTGTCTTCGCGTCTGGACTCCATTTCCACTTAGCATCAGGTGGTGTGGAGTCATTTGCCGTGCTAAGTATAAAAATAAAAATTAAGTCATCACTACAATGGATGGGTAATGACTTAATAATAATAATAATAATTTTTAATACGATTGTGAATAACTCAAGACATTTTTTATTAATGTAAAAGCTTTTTAGTCATTCCTTAAATCTAACTACGGGAGATTAAAAAACTAATGTTTCTTTCTACGTATTCTCAGCTAAATCGGCATGATTAAATTTTACTACAAATAATCAACCATCCTCTAGAAGTTCGAGTGGTAATGTGCATCTGAACTATGAGTTATTGAAACGCTGGTTTTCAAACCACGTTTGATTGAGTGGCCGCAGTAGCGCCCTGACAACTAGAATGTGCTTCAACACACTGATGATGATTTAGAATTATTATTCTTTATTGTTATTTATTTATTTTGAATCACACTGCGAGTACCACAAAACTCGGATTCGTCGAGATCACAACTCATTGTTAAAATGGTCATAGCCGAAAGTTTTTGTTTACGATCGCTCTGATAATCGGACACTGTGAACACAGCTTTACAGTAGTCATCAGAATAAAAATGTACAACGTAACCCGCGTCGCCGGTCCTTAATACGAGCTGATTAGCATTCGCCCGCCGGACGCCAGCGGTCGCCAAGACCGACCTAATTTTTACATTCGGAATGGGTTGTTTCGCCCCATCCCCCCTTTTCTTTCGTCATTCTTTTAAGACATCCGGTTTAAATACTTTTCGCAACTATCGGTTGACATCCAGATCCATTACATTTCGAGATGGATAGCCAGTTGTTTTATCCAGTTACTTTTCGATTCGTAAGTTAAATCGAGCTAGTGGATCTCGATAGCGGATGTACAAATGGTTGGCGTAGACTTTTGTGGGTGTTCGAACTTTATAAGAGCTTTATTGTGTTTGTATTAGATGCGCTTTATAAGTTCAACAGATACTTCGAAGTAGAGTTATAATTGATAGAAGGTGCATTATGAATAGTTAACTCTTAAAGAAAGAAAGGAATACATTTATTGTTACACACTAAGTACAACAAAAAATCATTAATGAATATTTTTATTATTGAATTATTGAATTGTATATAAAATTATAGCCACTTACAATTATTACTACTAAATCGGTAGTCGAATTTCGTCTTTTAAAATATTATTTTACTGATAATTAGTGAATAGTCCATAAAGATAAGCTAGCTAATACCTACGCTTGTCAAAATCAAAGTCAAACATTTATTTGCACAGGTACATTGAGATGAGCGACAATGTTCAACAGCGTCAACAATATTCTGCCTTAATTTTGTAGGCACGCAAATGTCAGTACAGTATAAAATATACAACACACTTATATAAATGCAATTTTTTAATTTAAATAATTATATAATGAAATGTCAATAGTAATACAAATTATTAATCTAGGTATGTACTACAATTATCAATTAATATTGCAATGAAGTAGTTAAAAATAAATGGACTATAATTATAATTTTTTATTCATGTACTCACTAATGGAGTAAAAGTTGTGCTGTAAGAGCCATTGAAATAACTTTTTTTTTAAATACATTTTTGTCTAATGACTGATCAATAATTTCCAATGGTAGTTTATTAAATATTTTGATAGCCATATAGTAAGCATTTTTTTGAAATAAACAATCATGTCAAAAGTATCACTTCGAATTCATAGCCATTGGCGAGTTTCACCCGTAATAACACGTGTTGTGAGACTCCATTTTTTAATTTCTATTTACCGTACAATTGAACCCTTACTAATAATAATAAAAAAATCTTGAAATTGACTGAATGCTATACGCGAAGCCATTAATTAAGATAATTAATTAATTTTAAATTAAATAGAATGATTATTGTATGGGATTGTCATAAACGTCATTGATACGTATCGTCAATCCCGTACAACAATCATTCTATTTCATTTCTATTCTATTGGTCTTCATGAAGCTGCGCTACAGCTTCATGTTAGCGTTATGCCACTTGCCTAGGGGTGTTGTTCCGACGCTTTTATCACCTATTGTCAATGTTGATTGACACTTATTAGTACTTATTATTACACACATGATAATAAGAAACTGTTAATTGACTAATGTATAACATTCATACTCGTGATGTCTTTTTTTTTTTAGTTGATGGCATTGTGCGATTAGCACATTTAGCCAGTGTCAAAGTAATTTTTTTTGCAAGTAATACACAAATAAACAATATTTCCTTTCAGTATGATGATGATGATGAATGATGATAGAAATGAGAAGTGAGAAATTATATACCCCTCAACCCCTCGAGTATCTCAGTAAAGATGTGGCGTTTTACTAATTCCTCGGCCGGACTTCTTGAGAGAATTTAAAAAGTGAAGTTGCACTGTTTTGTTTCATTTGCCAACACTCATGCGCACTTAAGAACACTTAACGGTTAATAATCCACCATTATTTCACATTAACATTCGACATAACACAAATTTCAGAAAATAAAACAAAACCGCAGACATGACTTTTCACTTTCCCGCCAAGAAGTCGGTGATGTATTTAGTTAAAGTAAGTCTGACATTGTTTTTTAAACTTTTACATAATTATTGTCTCACCACATCCAAAAAAAACATGATATGTGAGCCAAAACCTCTGTAATCAATCCGTTAAGTGGCCCAATTATCGTGTCTCGTTGCAAGGTGCTAAGCCAGGTTAATTAGTGGCGATAACCGCGGGCGGTCCAGTTTGTTTTCGTCTAAGTTAATTTGCGTTGCTAAAACTGGCACTATAGATTAAAAATAACGGGAGTTATTCTCAAACGTTCTATGTAGGTACCTACTTTTTAAACGTGATTACATTCTTACATTGTCTTGTTTTAGAATGTAATGCCAGTATCACACATTTAAAGTATATCATACCACAATATCTTAGTAAAAGCAAATTAACTATTTGAAGTGCAGATTATGAATATATTATAATATTATTATTCAAATAAAAAAAATCTACGAAAATATTTCAATTTTTTTTCGATATATAGAAGAATTTACTTGTTATTGTGGACACAGGAATAGATAGCAAAATGTATTCTTCACAACCCACTCTGACAGTTAATGTAGTACTTACGATTACGGTTCAAATCAAATATTTTTAGTATGCATGTTTTAGAACTATTTTCCCGTTTCGTATAGTTTCGGATTTTCTGAAATTGTTCACCCTATATTTCAAAACTATTTTTTTTACAAATTTGACATACATTTTAATATTACATACATGAAATTACATAATCAGTAACCATTGAACAAAATATAGACATAATATATATTTTTTTAAAACCATTTCCCTTTTCTTAGTTAGGGCCGCTATAACGTCAAGTGGCGAGAGGGCGTGACCATACATAACCACCCTCTTAGGGCTCCGCTCTAATCATCCCTGAGCACCTCTCCAGGTACGCACTAAATTATCATTAACCATACGAAAGATTGAGGAGCTACTTGCGTAGTGAATAGTGTTGGACGATCGTAAAAGTTAAGTGTCTTTTTCATTGGTCAAAATGGTAGGCCTAAAATTCTGTGTTTTTAAGTTTTTATGATATCTGATTATGACGTCAAAGCTGAAGGCACTTCACTGGGAACCCTCAACTACTGAGAAACTAGCTGCTCTATCTTTAATTGTCGAAACAACAATGCTAATATAATTTTTGTTATGGATATCCTACATAAGATCGTGTCAGCTAGCCAGGCGAACTTAAAAGCTCTACCACCCACCAAACCGAGCACAATAATTCTCCCGTCGAAGAATCTAGTAGGGCACGGGGACTAGTGCGTGACGCCTCTACCTCTAGAAACCTTCTGACGGTGCTTCGTTTCGCACGGCTTAAGGAACCCTTTAAGTTTTTCACCCTACCTCAAAAAAGCCCGGTGAAGCTGAAAACGCCCAGAGGCAATCAGCAAACACTCCAAAAAAGCACAATAATATGAACCACAATAATAATAGTCCTTTTAACCCATCCAGAAAGCTGAAACACATATTGTGTTAGGAATAGGTTCATATCAGTAGACCAACGGACCTATGGGGGTTGAACCATGATTTTTCACATTTAACCCATCTAAATAGACGTTCGGGTGATTCGGCTACCGACGCTGGGGGTTGAACCTTGATTTTTCGCATTTAACCCATCTAAATAGACTACCGACGCTTAGTAATAGCCTATAAACTGTCCCACTGCTGGGCAAATGCCTCTTTCATTCACCGACGCTTAAATATTTTAAACATTATCTAATATATCGCTTACAGAATACAGCCATATCTCGCCAAAATCTCTATTCTAATCTTAGAAATTAAAATCCGACCAGGATATATCGGCGCAGCTTCGGAGGCGGTTTTTCCGCACACAATGCCTGATCAGATAGCCTTATTGTCCACCGCTCCCAATTTGCGGGCCTTACGAGACCCCCGGGACCGGGTTCTAATCCCGGTTAGTGCTTCTAGTGCATTATGTGCGTGAAATATTTACTGCGGACTAAAATTGTTAGGTTCGCTACGTGTTAAGTAGGTTTCCTAGTTCTTTATTTGAAGAATAGGTATCTAGGACTCTTTTGTTAATAAAGAATAACAAAAGAGTCTAATAGATAATTGCGTAAAGTGTTTGATATTTTTATGACCAACTTCATTTAAATATAATAATTAAAGGCATTTTTTTAAAGACTGAGGTACTAAAGAATGTCCAACGGATCTGTTTAAACAATTACTTTGGCGTGGTACTTAACTGAAAAGTTATCTTTGGCTCTACTACACTCTTCTAGTAAATTTAGGGTTAGATAAATTTAATTAAATAAACATAAATAATATAGGTAAATTTAATCTGAGGAAAACCGGCACCGGTACCGGCTTTCATTTTATTTGATGGTACGCTTGAAATTTTGGAAAATATTTACAATTCTTCACTTATTATTATTAGAGATTCCTTTTTACTAACTTACCTATAAATATTGTATATTTATGTATTACTGTGAATTGTAACGGCTTCATAGATAATAAAAAGGAACTAAAACTATTAAGAAACTAAAAAATGGCGTCAAAAAATTCCTCCGCGTCGCTGTCGACTGGTAATGTGCCCAAGAGACTGGCGGCATTGCCACGTTGTATGGCAATGCTTAGCCTCTGGCCAAGGTAAAAGCCAGCCCTTGGGTCATGGGTAGTGTCAACCAGCCGTTTGGAGATGTCAGTAAATAAAACATGAGCACTTGGACCCCATGGCCCGAGGGTTTCAACCCCAAACGGCTCAAAAATATAATTGCCGATAAGGTTATTACCTTACCTATAATGCTAGAACATATAATGCTAATGCCATTCCACAAGTAACATGCCCCCTAAACTGTTACTAAAGTTTGATAACTTATCGTCAGTGACTTAGTTGACACTTTGCTTTTCTGCGAACACTACACTTCTGATTCCATTAAATAAACCTAGTGCGCATACGCCCCTAGTAATCAAAACATCAGAATCTAAAACAGTGATCAGACTACTAGACAGTCGCAGCCAATACGATAGAAATCTGCAGCAACATCCATCAAAAACTAGAAATTGGTAAATTATTTGAATAACGCCATGTGAGAAAAGGTTTAAAGTTTTGGCAAGGACATATCTCCCATGTTGCGCTCATCGTAATTTCCGCAGAATTTCAATTGTTTCATTGTTATATTTCGTAGCGATACATCATAGTCTAACAAAGACAGAAGGATGAGCCAATATTTTTTGAGCTCTAAAAAGAAATAAACATGAAACATTGGAATAGATAGATAATACTTTTACTGCAACACTATAACATAAACATGAACAAACAATAAATAAATAATTTAAAAAGTTACCATTTGGTGGTCTTATCGCGTTTAGCGATTTCTTCCAGACAACCAGTCGGTTGGAGAGAGCGAATAAACTGTAAGGTCAGAGATGAAACTGTCGAATATGTACAAAATATGTAATATGTAAGTATGTATAGTATTTGTAAAAAACTACTAAGGAACTGGCTGCCTTATCTATAACAGGTGGAACCGACTTAAATAGGATGGTGGTATCTGACCAGCTGGCTTTTCAAAAAGCCCTACGCCAACTAAAGCGAGCATAATTAATGGAACCCGGTGCTTCTGAGTTTGGGACCGGAACAGTATTGGTTCGTTTCGATAGTGATGTTGATTCTAATGCAACACAAGAATTCAATAACCATATTAATTTTTTACTAGAATATACTTTATTGCAGGTACTGCTTACATTTTGCTAGTGACAATACAATACATAAGTAAATAATTGTACTATAAAATGTAACCACGGAATGTTCCATTAAAGAAAATGTCCACCAATCCATATGCGAACAGATCTAATACCGGGATTAGCTACGAGTATCAAGAGAGCGTTAAGCCAACGAGGGCGCAGAAAATGTAAGATTCGTTTATTTCGATAAAATATTATAACATCGATGCATCAGTGAATGCAGAAACACTTGATCGTATGCGGCGGTGGCGGAGTGTAAGCAGGCGCTCGTATCGCCCGGTTATTATTAAACAAGCGGTTCTTAACCTCCCGTGCACTTCGCGATTGGCTAACACGATCCGTTGAGGTCTGATACACTCATCAGAGTTTCCAAGCTTCAGCCTCAGGTGCTAAGGAACTAAGCCATGATGAAGGCGATGTAAATTACTGTTTAATCGTTACGTTGCATGTTAGGTATCTTTGGGGGAGGCCTTTGTCCAGCAGTGGACATCTTTTCGCTGAGATGATATTGATAGTCACATATTGTTAGTAATTATCATTCCAAATTTTCTGCTTTTGCTCACAGAGAAAATAATACTTCTCTTAAAAACTCCATATTCCAAGCTCTAGTTCAATAATTTCAAAAATATAATTTCCGCCTTAATAACTTTTCTCCCTCAATTCACTCTCTAAAGTGGCTAAATTTCCAAAAAAATATTGACGTAATGTAACATAATTCCGTACTTTTAAATAGATTAAGTTTATGTTGGTTTCTTTGTATATTGACATTTAACTTAAATTTTTCATTGATCTACACGCCAAAAATAGTCCTGTTAACTCCTAAAAGTAAACATCTCGCGGCCGAAATGAACTCACGTCGCTCTTAGTATCTCTGCTCGTTCTGCCGTTCACTTAAGTTCCAAAGCCTATAATTAAACAGTAGTTAATATTATTGTAATCCTTTAAGTCCCTCCAGAAAAATGAACTTGTAAAAGGTGAGTGTGGTGCAACTGACCAATCTCGCCCGACGCCTTTAAACAAGCTTTGTAATGCTAGGGTAGATTATATATTGCGTTGGTACTAATTCCTAAACCACTTCCTATAACGTCGGCGGCGGCGCCGGCGATTTCCTCAATCCACTCCGTTGCGATTGAGTTGTATCTCAACGTTATTGTGGCTATCTTGAACTACTTTATTCCCCTACCGATTCCTAAAATATGCTACAGTTATTGGATGCGATAATGCAACGTACGCAACACTGTTATTAGTGAAACGTTTGATCTGGGCCGGTTGCTTACGCGGTCTGATATGTTGATATACATTTATACCGTACTACGTAACAATATATGGAAAGTATTGCCCAGATTCTTGTCGGTTTTTATACTGTAGGTACAAAACAAAGTCACCTGCCATGTGGTCGGAAATTTTTCATAAAATATACACCAAAATGTGATTTGCTTTATAACAGACAAGGTTTTATGATCTTTGTGAATGATTAAATAAACACTTTAAAGATTGTTCTCGGATTACGTATAAATTGCTTCTACAAGTATTCACATCTGTAAAATTACACACTTAAACTTAATTTTACTTGACTGGTAAAGCCAATGATTTATCACTAATACAATATCTACTATTCTATTGAGTATTGAGTATTGAGTACTTTAAGATCAACATTGTTGTGCAGTAGGTACTCAAATAATTATCGGCTGTGCAATTTTACAGCTAACCCATAACACGGTACCCACCATGGCTATTTTATTTACTTAGCAAAGTGTTGACAACTGCTAATATTTATTTACGCACAATGGAAGTTACGCACAAGTTAAATGGACAATCAAACGGGCTGTGTGTGATGTGATGCCAACTGTACCTACCTCGCATACATATTTCTTCTGAAGCAGTAAATTCAAATAAGGCTTAAGTTCTATTATGAACTGAAACAAAGAGTTATAAGTTAAAACAGTGCATCATATGGGGAACTGTGCTTGATAAACCTTTATATGCCAAAAATGTACACTGCAATGGCTTCAACTATCATCTGAACGCAAATAATACTAAAGGGTATTCTAAAAAAAAGCAGAAAATGTCCTAACAAATGTCTTCCGATTCGAACCCGATCCGATCCGAACCCCTCGGAGATTCTAGTAGGGCACGGGGACACGCACTAGTGCGTGATGCCGTTCCCTCTAGAAATCCTCCAAAGGTGATTCGTTTCACACGGCTTGAGGAAGTTGCCCTTTAAGTTTCTCGTAGCCCCAAAAAATTACCGGTGAAGCTGAAAATGCCGTCTGAGGCTATCAGCAAACCCTCCCAAAAAAACGGAGGAGTGGGAGATTTGGTATAGTTAAAGTTTATACGGAGAAGAGGTCACAAATTATAATATAATGTGAACTACGGTCGAATTTCGACCTCTGCGCGACCACTCGTAAAGTGTTTAAAGTATTTTTTTTCTGTCGTCTATTGTCAGATGATGATGCATCGAACGCACATCGAGTACCAGAACAATTGAATAGACACAAACACAATGGCACATTATCCAACAAAACTTTTGATTCGGAACTAATCGAAGAATGCAGCGATTGGATCGCATTCATCACACATGACGCGCCGCGCCGCCGGCGCTCGTATCGGCACGCTCCGATGATTTATAGTCTGTGGACGTGGACGTGGACGTTATAGTATGTTATTTCCATTCGCATTCGGCGAACTGTCTTGACATATGGAATCTGAATAGCACAAATAGTATTCGCCTTGCCTATGAAGTTTTGTAGCTCTAAACTACTAGGGCATATGCAAGATTGCTTAATCTTGGTGCGCAGAAGAAGAACACGACAGATCATGTCGTTCCAAATGTCAGGAGGCATGGTAGATTTTGTTTCTGCACATTTTTTGGTTACGACAGCATAATACTTGTTGGAGCATCAACCTAAACAACAGTCTACACCAGATACGTCTATTGTAACTTTAATTTCACGTGCTAAGTTCTTGCAGACTGCAATGGAACGTCTTTAATCATACGATAAATATTCCAGTGCTGTGTCTTAGTGCGCAAAATTTTAATGAATGCTTTTCAAAGTAACACACACACACCCTCACACACATAGTATGTGATGTAATACAAGCCTGGGGTATGCTGTCTTCTATCCTGGACTTGTCATTTGTTTATGCTAAATACGGACAGTATTCCACTGAACTGTCTCGTCATGCGAAATGTGAAATGCTATGAATAGATTTTGTGTCGTTCGTCTTAGTAGTAACAGAACCGGCTTCCTTGGAAAATTTAGGTTAACCAAAGGTCTTTTGTAATTGACAGCCGAAGTAATGGATGAAATGCTTCCCGAACAAGCTATTTTCCGCTTCTGAAATCTCACCAGATGTTTTGTCTCATTTACATCAAAATGTCATGTCAGCTTTGAGATTTGAAAATTATTATAACGAACCGCTGTAAATAGACGAACATGCGAGGTGTACACCAATAGCTTTACGCCTAACGTTTTCAGTTTAACTTCATAATAGTTATAAATACATTTTTTCGGACTGATCTTTAATTACATAGCTAAATGTACTCCATTATAGCTGCAATGTTTCTACATTTCTAAACACTCCATACTCAGGTCAGAAACCAGGCTAACATTATCTGGGCGTGAAAGACTCTTCGTTTTCCTTCCAGAGCGGTTGACGGGTGTCAAGCAATTTGGTGGGTCGGTCACATACCATCCTGTGATTAACCCCACACCCGTCCGGGTTCTAGCAACAACCCGGTCGTCCGGTCAAGGTTTGAATCCGAATTCTGCAAAAAAACTTTTGGTTAAAAGCTAAAGTTGATCGACGACTACAAGCAAAAAGTTAAACTTTACATCAATCCCTCATTCAAAAATAAACAGCATAACTGATGTTTTCTCTGGATGTTGCAGACTTAATAATTTGTGATTCCCTGTTATTATTTAGGCCATCGTTTTAGTAATTCCAGGAAGCGTTGAGCGCAGATAGAGTACTCTCGCGGCTGTGCTCAAAGAGCGTACCGTTCCAAACGTTATCTGGACGTTTAAAAGCTTTAAAATATTAAACATCTTCAACATTTTAATGCAGACTTCACTGAGCTACATTCATCTTGTCCGATAAAGACTGACATGTACGAAGTTTCGATAGCGGCCAAGAAGGCGATATATCTAGTAGACCCACTTTTGGGGCTGGTAGCGGGCGTTTTAAAAATATATCACCGGCCAGCCGGCTGTCGATACGACACGTAAATATTTATGTCTGTTGCTGGAGCGGTCCTGGCGCGCGATCGCCTTGTTTTAAATAATCAGGTGCATGTTACTGCGACGTGATTTTGGAGCAAATCTTTATAGGTCCGTTCCCGTTCTGGAGTTACGGTGCAAGATTTAGATTTGTACCCGACAGAAAACAAGGTGGTGCTTAGATATTTTTCTGGGGATTGTGTTAAAGATGAGATGAAAAATAAACTTTTCATTTTTGGGTCTGTACATGTCGTTGTGACTTCATTTAATGGTATATGTATATATACCATGTGGTATGTATATATATATATATATATTCCGTGCTTGTTCCACGGCTCACCGTGAGATAATGAAAGCGCTCCTCAGAGCGCTTTCATTATCTTGGACTGCATCGGCAGCCTACCATCAGGCAGGATGTGGTCACTATGCATGCCAATATATATATAAAATAAATACTTTTTAAATCTTGTATCATGCGTTACTGAAGCTCTTTGCTGAAGGGCACGTAAAGTAATAGGGTTAAAATCAATGTTTGATGGGTGTTGACAATAGCTATTTTAGATTACAGAAATAGCGCGTTTAAACAAAAAACAAGGACTTCTTGGCGGGAAAGTGAAGAGTGACGTCTGCGGTTTTGTTTTATTTTCTAAAATTTGTGTTATATCGAATATTAATGTGAAATAATGGTGGATTATTAACGGGTATATCATTTCTCACTACTCATTTCTATTATCATTAATCATCATCATACTGTAAGGAAATATTGTATATTTATGTATTACTTGCAAGAAAAATTACTTTGACACTGGCTAAATGTGCTAATCGCACGAAGCCATCAACTAAAAGAATAAAAAAAAAGTAAATAGTTTATTTTGGGATGTTTAATTGGGTTGACATAAGGGTTTTTATAACATATTTTAAAGTAACAATAAAACGATTCGCCGTGGCCAGACTTCGACGTCAAAACTTCCATTATATATTCAACAGCCGAAGGAGCAAGCAACATTTCCACAAAATGATCTTTTAAAATATAAAATAAAATGACTTTAAGAAATAAGATGGACGGAGATACTTTTTGGTAAACCAACCTTAAAATTGGTTAGCTTGAGAAATATAGTCGAAATGGCTGAAGCCGGTTGTTTAAAAATATCTGTAGTTAATAAAGAATGCTTTCGTTCGGTGTTTTTGTAACGACATATTTTTACAAATTTATCCTATCCTGTATAGGTCCGAAAACATCTTACGTACTTTATAGAAACAAGTCATTCTTGTAAGCAGATACACTTTACAAAGCCAATAGTCATAGCAGAATATAATTTTCAGAATTGTAAACAGTTACTTATATATGAATTTTCATAATATGTTTCAGTCAAAGCTGGAATAAATCTTGTGCACTTTGCAATAAATTCAGAAAATAATTCATGCAGTGCGGCGGTGGGTGGCACTTGCGTTCGGCCGGGCGCGTGGTGGCCGTGAAAAGGCACGCATCGCGACAGGAGGAGCGATTAAGGGGTTGGGACAAGCGATGTTCTGAAAGCGATTGACAAAAGATTAACCTCTCGGCGGCGAGCACTGATCAGTGCCTTATGTTATTATGGCTATATATAATTGTACGCAAATTTAGATGCGAACAAATTACAATTTGAAAAAGACAAAGTAGAAAAAAACCGGTCGTTAATTTTTTTCAAAACTCTGTCTCTTTTCAAATTTAAATTCTATTGTGTCTGTATTCACAGCAGGGGGCAGGTTACGTTACGACTAAACGTCTACTTCCTAACAATTGTCTTGCTTGAATAGGTAGTTTTTAATTCATTATCATAATTATATTTCAGCCCGTAAGCCACCTCCTCTTTAACACGATAATTTTTCCGGTCCCGTGCGAGTTTTTATATGCCTATTTTATATGGTGTGTTTCGGTTTAAATTATGTAAGATTCAACAAAATAACTTGGCATCGTGGGAGAGTAACTAATGTTTCAAGGTGACAACACACCTTTGCATATTCATATACAAAATAGCTAATTTTCTTTTTAAATCCTAATGAAAACCTATCTTTTTAAGCGTTAGACGGCGCAACGGATTGATACATCGCATACTTACTTAAAAACGTTTGCCAGAGATACTTTTAGTAATCCCGTTAGACTAGATATAACAAACTTTCCAGGTAAGCATGTTCCAACGGTGCAGTGGTTACATCTCCACTTAACACCTGGCGAGATCTCGGTCTAACCTTATGACCGAGATTTAAAAAAAAAATGTTTTTTGTCGCAAGTCGCCCATGTCTCATTGCTTGCACGGCGCCACGGGCAGCGGCGTTGACCGCTGCCGCTGCCAACTGAGTCAGAGCCACGGTCTTGGACCTTGCCTCACCCACAACAATGCTTTAAAATAACTGTTACGTTAACACGATTAACGCCTGCTTTTAAAAAAGGGCAGAAGGTTTCTTGACCTATTTAATAAAAATAAACTTTACTGTTAATATGTGTTTCTTTGGTAGCTACTACCAATATGAAAAAGAGAATATCTCTTCGATGCAGATGAAGTCGTTATGAAACATTTGAAAAACAGGTATTTTAATGACTTTTATTTTTGCCTGGAAAACAGGATAATCCTAGTTCAGGCACTTGTGTATTTTTGACATTATATAGTATGTTCAGTATTCTGGATATATTGTTAAAAAAAGTTATTCAATAAAGACTATTGTTATTATTATTATTAATGTCAGATTTGGACCAACCAGATTGTTTTGCTGTACACCAAAAATAAAAATAAAACATTTGACAAAAAATAACTACATAAAAGTACACGTAAAAAGACCGATCTTATCAATAAGAGTGATCTCTTACAGACCTTGGGATGGACAAAAAAGATTGGTGTTGAAAATGGGCTTGTCATCCCGTTTGTGCACTATAAATAATAATACAATAACGTACACCACAGAAAAGTATAAAAATAAACGTGGTACGTACAGGCACAAGCACTAGTCTAGTTTACACTCCTATTCCATTATTCGATAGGCTTGCTTTTGACTACTATCTCACCTGATGGTAAGTGATGATGTAGCCTACGATGTAACATGCTTGCCTAGAAGGTACCGATTCACTCGTAATTTGAAGACCTCCAATATTATATTTAATAGGAAACACAGACTAAGGCAAGGAGATCCACAGCTTTGCAAACGCATGGGTGGAACCTCTACTGTATAACTATGGCGTCGCGCAGTTTGTCTGGTTGTCCTGTGATAGAAAGGTGATGGAGGAATCAAAATGAAAAAGTTTCATTATTGACATGCCAATGCTCGTGACTGTACAGGACAGGACTGGGGTCTTTGCCACCATTCGGTATGGTCCCTACCATTATTAGACCAGTTTTGTGTCTGCCTTTTCTAGCATCTTAAATCAGTGCTGGCTCACCCATATACATATTGTCTGTACCCAGAATTGGCTGTGTATTAAAGTTAACCCTTTCGAAGGCGCTGGCAACAATATGGTCACCAAATATTAAACCACTTGAACAATACACGCCAGAATATGAGCTTGATCGATATAAGATTGAAAGTTGTAATGGACTCCATTACTTTGGAGAGCAAAGATTACATTCAAAAGCAATGAAAAATAAAATCTGTATATATTTGGTTGCTTTTTAATATAAAATCTGTAATCCTCGCTAAAGGTTTAAGAGGAATTTTGTAACGCACTCAACATACCTAGAAATAAAACCAAAACAAAAAAATTAAATGATCGACACTTTTGATCAACTGATTCGTGAATTTAGCGACAATTGAATGCAGACCACCTGCCTCCAAGCTGCCATCCAGTAAAATTTTCATTCTATTCTATTCAGCACATTTTACGTCCCCACTGTTGGGGCACGAGCCTCCCTATGAACCCAGTGCCCAGTGCGGATTGGTGGTTGTTCACGACTGCTGATGCAGCCGGGACCAACGGCTTTACGTGCCCTCCGAAGCACGGAGGAGCTCGATATGATACATTTTTGGTCACCCATCCGATGACCGGCCTTTGCGAACGTTGCTTAACCTCAGCACTCGCAGACCGGGCGCGTTAACCACTGCGCCATTGAGCTCCTCAATTCGATACCTATTTATTTGTTTTAACGTTGCAAAGCGTCCAGTCCACTGCCGCTTAAGTTTCTCGATTTGATTTCCGAAACAAGTTATACATAGGTGGGTTCACCACTCGAAACTTTATATTCATCACTGAGAGCAACAAAAAGCAACTTATTCGTGCGACAAAGTTGTGGGCACAATTAGTACCACTGCAGTACGCCGGCTGACCGTTGCCAACTTGACCGGCGTAATGGATACTTATGGAACTCGAAGGCTATTCGTGTTCCGCTAATTTGTCATTTACTGAGTTTCACCGAACCACACAATCGTAAATTCCTCGTGTTGTATAATGTACGCTTCTATATTTAAGGTGACCTGCACCAAATGCCACTAACCACACTAATGAGATTGAGGTAATAACTAATAGGTAATTAAACTTCTGCAAAGACCAGGCATCGGATAGGTGACCAAAAATGGATCTCGAGCTCCTCCGTACTTCGGAAGGCACGTAAAGCCGTTGGTCCCGGCTGCATCAGTAGTCGTTAACAACCGCCAATCCGCACTGGGCCCGCGTGATGGTGTACGGCCCGTTCTCCCTATCCATCCATAGGGACGGCTCGTGTCCCAGCTGTGGGGATATAAAAATGAGATATAAAAGTAATTAAGATTTGAAACAAAATGTCTCATTCAACCTATACCACCACCATACTATGAGACTATGCAATAAATGAGACTATGCAATAAATGAGACTATGCAATAAATGAGACTATGCAATAAATGAGACTATGCAATAAATGAGACTATGCAATAAATGAGACTATGCAATAAATGAGACTATGCAATAAATGAGACTATGCAATAAATGAGACTATGCAATAAATGAGACTATGCAATAAATGAACTAGAATTGGAATGTGAACTTCAGATTACAGACAGAAATGCAATATAAATAATTGTTTAGATACAATTATAATTTCACATTGTTTCTATACACCTATATTTTTTGCATTATTTGATCTCGCCCGAATTTCATTATGCCATAACATAAGCCCGTGAACAATGATGAAGATAACAAAATAAAATATTATTTTTACTTTTTATTTTCAAGTTAAAAGTTACTGAAGCTAAATTAAATATTTATGAAATTTATAAAATACAGTGAAAAGATTAAACGCCCACCCGAAGCCAGGAATCGAACCTGGGTCTTCCGCAATCCGGGCGGCTGCACTGACCGCTATGCTACCGGAAAGGCTGACGTAAGCGCTGAATTTTGTCACTGCTTTTTAATAACAAAATTAGTCAACTATTTATTTTTCACACAACGACAGTTCAGTGTCCTGTAGCATTTGGCCATTTAAGTTTACAGGTGATTCGTTTTCACTGACGACCTCTAAGTTTTAAGTAACCTAAGCCATATAAGTTAAAGCTTTTAATCCAGCAGCCGTCATTAACTTAGCCTAAATCGCTTTCACATATACTTATATTCATAAAAACTCATGAATGATTACCGTATTTTAAGCGTCCCTACATCCTACTAAACTCATAGTATACAATATTAAATTGAAATCTATAAGTAACAATTAAAAATTACTCAGCATTGGCCCCTAACACCTTCCCTGTAAATGCCACTAGCCGTCTTATTAAATTAAATAATAAATATTAGACAACATTGCATACCAACATTGCTTTCAGCACTTGTGTTATGGAAATCAGGAATAACGACGGTACGACAATAACCCAGATCCGAGAAAATATAGAAAAAGTTACTATTGATTACCCGACCGGGAATTGAACCCGGGACCTCAAAGATTTCAACACCTGAAACCGGCGAGCGAGCCACCCGGGTACGGCGGTCGTCTAAATAATCGTCACATAAAAAAATAAGTAAAGGCTTGGTACAGAAATTAATAAAAAATGTTACACAAACAAGAGCGTGGTTCTTAAGTTAAAGAAGGAACATATTCCCTGTTCATAATATCTAGCCGGGTTGCAGTTACAAAAGTGCGAAGACAGCACTAAGAGCCTCTTAATCTTTTCGTGTGAGCGAGTGCGCCGCGGACTGTGAGCCGATAGCGAGGCACCTGTTGCGGCCGGCAGGCGCCGCGCCGCCAACGGGGGTAATCTCCCGCGACAACTATTCAAAGGAAAGAGTTACGTACGCCACGACGAAAAAATACTTATAGAACGATTAAGAATATTAACGTTTTCCCAAAAACGGTTCACCGATAGTACTGAGTGAAAGGTTTATCCGATCCGGTCTGAACCCCTCGGAGAATCTAGTAGGGCACGGGGACACGCAATAGTGCGTGATGCCGTTCCCTCTAGAAAACCTCTGACGGTGATAAACGAATCACCCTTAAGTTTCTCGCCGCCCACAAAAGCCTGGTGAAGCTGATTTGACCAGTGGCAATCAGCAAATTCTTAAAAAAAAAGCGAGGTTTATTCACAATTTGATCACGTTAACGAAAATGAGGACTAATACGAACTAGTTCCTAATGGGTGCATTGTGCAAGTTTTATTTGTCATTCGATCACGAATGACAAATAAAACTTACGACAACGAAACGACTAGGGGAGTTTCACCCGAGTTCTTGCCGTAATAACACGTGTTGTGGGACTCCATTTTAATTTCTATCTACCGTACTCTTACTACTAATAATAATAAAAATACTTGAAATTGGCTAAATGCTAAACGCGAAGCCATTAATTAACGAAACGACTAACGAAATCGAAGCGTTACCTGGTTACAAACGAGAAAAGATACATTTTTGAAATACAAAATGTCGTTTTCGTTATTATGATCGAATGGTGAATAAAGATCGCAAACGAAACGGCTTATAGGCGTCGTGAAATAAATATTCGCCAGATAAAAGTTAAGGTAGACGTCATTGGGGAAACGTCTTCCTGTAAAAAGTATTTCGACGTGGGCGTAGGTAGCCCCAAAGGAGCAAACGAACTCCGGCTGGCATATTCGTCTCAGTATTGCTAAAGACAAACCCCGAAACAACTACATGTTTGGCACTCCCGAAAGAAGAACAGAAGTCAATCGCTAATATATGGGCGGGGCTAAGTTAAAAATATTCCTATTACGAACCGTTTACACCATAAATTACAGCACCATACATAAAATAGTACAATTCCTTTCCGTTGGTGGTTAATTAAAATTCTGTTACGGGCGGGAACAGCTACAATTCCGGCCATTTACATATTTTTCCTTTTTCAAACAACCAAAACTATGTAGAGTGTTTTGTTTTCGTTCCTTTTATGTACAAACGAAAAGTAAATTATTTAAAATTTAATTAATCGGTACGCAACAACAAATTATGAATGCTAATCTAATTAATTCTTCTTAATTATGTATGGCGCACCATACGTTGTGGTGTCAAATTATAATACAGTTTTTGACAAATAAGCTTTATTTAGCGACCATTTTACAACTATTACAATAATTACAAACATTATTACAATTATTACAAAATCGTGCGTTGCGTTTACATCAATTCATTTCGTAGCAACTTCGTAGCAGACTGCTACGATGTCTGATTTAGCTTGAGCTACGTTGGTTTTAAAATAAATTCAGTTTTATTTGGTTATCTATGTTATTTGGTTTTGTGATAGTTTTTAATCGATTGTGTCTCTGTTATATTTAGAGAATTAGCCGCCAAAGATGACAAATAAGAAATCTTTTATTTTCTGTTTCTGTTTCTGATTTCCATGAAACGAGTGCTTTAGCTACTTACTTTAGAATCAGAACAATGTATGTGATGTTGTCTCATATATATATTATATATAGGTACAATAATTGACATAGCATTTAGGTTATAATTCTTATTTTTAACCTTCGGACATCTTATCTTATCTTATCTTAGTGGGGCCTGCCGAGGTTTCCCTCTCGCAGTAACACCTCGACCCATCGGGATCTTTTGTGCAACCCCATCCTTTCACTCTTCCTCCTCCGCAAAGATAGAGGCCATGAGTTTGGCTACGTCTTTAAGAGCGAAGAGCCTGAAGTCCTCCGGTTTCGGATAGGCCGACCCCAGGAGTCCCATTCTTTTCCTAGCCAGAGAGTCGCAGTCACACAGTAGGTGCTGCATCGACTCCGTTTTCTCTCCACACGCCCTACACAAACTATTTGTTGAAAGGTGCATTCTATGAAGCATTTGTTTTGTGGCATAGTGCCCTGTCAAGGCACCGATGGTTAGTCGGGCCTGCCGTCTACCGCCTCCGCATATGAACTTACTCCGTCCTAAGGCGTTTTCGCCAAGGAAGGATTTGGAGTGTTTCATACCCGGTTGCTCCTTCCATTCTCCTTCCATATCTCCTTCCATTCAACCTTCGGACATACTTTTTTATACATTCAGGGCACATTACGTCTGGCAAATACAAAAGGAATCCCTCGGTGCGTCCGACAGACGCGTCGGTCGTAAAGCGGCGGGCGCATCTATACACATTTATGCTCCAATATCTGTGGCGAGTGTTTGTCTTTCTTTATAGAAATCATAAAACGTATCGCTGAGCTGTCGCTTCCACGCCACTGCGTGGGCGGTAAACTGTGCACCGAACAGTCTAGGTCTTGTGCAAAACCTTTTTATATTCGAAATAACTGCAATCGTAAATGAAATGACGTGATTCTTGACAGCTATCGGTACACCACCGTAGGCATGTAACTTTAATCACATTCCAATAAAAGTGTTACCTACTTACCTACTAAAACTTAGAATTTTGTCAATACTCTACGGTAAGATATTGAATAAATAAATGTGTGTAGGTACCAATAATAAAATTACCCTTTATATAAATTACCTTATTTGCATGCTGTCTTAAACACAACAAGGATATTTTAACCTGACCGGTGACCTAGCATTTCCAAAATTGCTTACCTAGCTTGAATAACTAAGCACAGCGAGAACGAGCTCGTCTCCTTTCGTAATAGAGGAAAAGTAACTAAAAGAACGGGAGGGAAAACCCCTTATTAAGTGTCTTGCCAGCTCTTCAAACGACAAGGTCTCCCGCCGTGCAAAATTATATCGTTCGTAGTTACGAACAAACGCGACGACGTTTATTATAGCAGTCAAAATTGATTGAAACATACTCACATAAATATGATTGACAATAATTACGAGAGGATGTACGTACATGTTCTAAAAATGTATATATACTATTCCAACAGTTCGCAATTATCGAACTCATTTCTATTGGCATCTTCACAAACAATCCATCAGCGTTGCACACCGGCGAAATACTGGACCATTAACGTCCCGATGAAAGCACCAATATACTTCATTCTCGTAAACCTTTACGATACTGTCTAGCCAGACGAATTTATACACGCCCCAAGGTGCAGTTGCATTTGGAACTCTATTCCTATTGAAATAAAGCTTCCGTTTTTCAAGGTGGTTCTAAAAAAGTTGCAATAAGCTAAATGTCTGTTGATTCGACAACGGTTATTGTCAAATTTTACGGGCCTGGTAGGATCCGGCCACGTGTATAGTTTTCCTATCGGGAACCTTGTTCCCGATTTCACTTAACGAACTACGCTTTTAGTATCTACGTTTCTTTTAAACTGTAGGTATACAAATGCAAAAGATAAAGTTTTATTCGTTTTTTTTATATTATTTACTTATAGGGATACAACAACTCCATCGTGAATAAACAACCCGAGCTGGCCTCAGGCGTTGTCTCATAAACGTGCTATTGTTTAGCACAAGTTCCTAGCACAAGGGAATATTAGATGGTTTGCCAACCATTGCCACATTGTAAGGTGGCAAGTGTTGTTGTAACCTTTGTTGTTGAAACAACAACAACCTACAGGTACAGCGCTTTGCGACTGTAACTAGCTAGGAAAAGAATGTGACTCCTGGAATCGGCCTATCTGAAACCAGAAGGCAGGCTCTTTGCCCTCAAAGACTTTGCCAAACTTATGTTAGTCAATTTACTGAGATAAAAAAATTAAAAGGATAGGTGCACACAAAAGTTCCCGATGATGAGTCGAAGTGTTACTAAAAAATCCACTAAGATCATACAATACGAGTATAACAGAGTCCCAAGTTTTAACATATTAACAATTGTTGCAGGCAATGCTGTTTTACGCGCCCCGCTGGCTGTGGAAGTCGTGGGAGGGGGGCAAAATACGCGCGCTAATGATGGACCTGGACGTGGGGGTGTGCACGGAGATCGAGAAGAAGACCAAGAAGAAGCTCATCCTGGACTACCTGTGGGAGAACCTGCGCTACCACAACTGGTGGGCGTACCGGTACTACCTTTGCGAAGGGCTCGCCCTTGTCAATGTTATAGGTAAGAATAGAATAGAATCGAATTGAGGAGCTCGATGGCGCAGTGGTTAACGCGCCCGGTCTGCGAGTGCTGAGGTTAAGCAACTTTCGCAAAGGCCGGTCATCGGATGGGTGACCAAAATTTATCATCTCAAGCTCCTCCGTGCTTCGGAAGGCACGTAAAGCCGTTGGTCCCGGCTGCATTAGCAGTCGTTAACTACCACCAACCCGCAGTGGGCCCGCGTGGTGGTTTATGGCCAGTTCTTCCTATCCATCCATAGGGAAGGCTCGTGCTCCAGCAGTGAAACATAAAAATGGGCTGATGGCGATGATGGTGATGAGAATAGAATACTTTATTGTGTACACAAAAAACAAAATACTTAAAGACGTTTTTGTTTTTGTTTATATAATTTTAACGCAAATTTTATTGCGAAACATATTACAAAAACACAAAATGTTGAAAAAAATTCCACGAGCAGGATTTGAACCTGCACCCTTCTGACATATTATTTTTTCAACATTTTGTATTTTTGTAATATTTAAAGACGTTAAAAAAAAAAGTAGTCGTACCAAGGAAGTCCTCTTCCCGATCCGATCCCAACCTCGGAGAATTTAGTAGGGAAGGGGTCACGCTGGCATGATGTTATTCCCTCTAAAAACCCTCTGACGAAGTTTCGATCATGCGGCTTGAGGAATCCATTAAGCGCCGTCCGTAAGTGACAAGTGTCATATATTTTATTTGAAATGTCTGCGTCCATATTTATTTGATGCCGCGCGGCCATACAAATTTTGTATGGGGAATTTAACGTGTTAAATGTAAAAATAATAATTTTAAAAACTGCTCGTTAAATTGAAAATGTGAGACGGACGATTTGTAGTTTAGACCATTGGTGATTGTTTAGACAAAATCAGAGGTACATACAATAATTTAGTTATACTATAAGATATCAACTAAACGCTGCCACTCGTTTCATGATTTTTGCCCAACTTTAAATGATATTTTATGATAAATGATATTTGACGACCTCCATAGCCGAGTGGCTTGCACGCCGGATTTTGGGCGGCGGCGCTAACTCTGAGGTCCCGGGTTCGATTCCCGGTCGGGTCAATGTCGTAAACGAACTTTTCGATATTGTGTCGGGTCTGGGTGGTTGTGGTACCGTCGTTGTTTCTGATTTCCATGAAACGAGTGCTTTAGCTACTTACCTTGGGATCAGAACAATGTATGTGATGTTGTCTCATATTTAAAATATTGTAGAAAAAACTGTAGTGTGTTATGAATTTATGGATCGGATTAATTGTAAACACGTTCCCTTTGATACGTAATATATATTTTGTTTATTTAATACGATAATATATTCAATTATATCAACTTAGCCGTGACTGCATTTTTGGCATTTTTCGGTCGGCCCACCCTTAAGTTTCTCGCCGCCCCCAAAAAAGTCCAGTAACGCTGCAAACCCCGCTGTCGGTGTAGCAGTTACCATTCATCTCTATCTTTATATGTGTTACGGCTAATAGCCGAAGTGCGGCTACACCTAGTTTTAGCCACAGCTCACATCTTCTGTGCGTGTGTATGTCACTGAGCTCCTTCTAAACGGCTGGACCGATTTGGATTAAATTTTCTGTGTGTGTTCAAGTGGATTCGAGAATGGTTTAGATTTACAATTGAACCCGGTAGGTGGCGCAGCTATAGGGGTCCATCATGGGAAACGGGTGTTCTTAAGCGGTCGGTTGATTTGTTTGTTTTGTTGTCATGGAAACTGTCAAAGCGGTATGAAGTCCGCCGGTCAGCTAGTTTCTAATACTCGACGTTTGCCTTCTCAATTTTATTATTCATAGGATTTTTTTGGACTTGAAAGATTGCAGCGTCTGTGTTTGTGTTAATAGGGTGCTGGATTTACTGGGTTCTGACAACAAATAATAAATACCAGGAGTTCTGAACGACACGTCTTTATTCTTCTATGAACGCCGAGAGCGAGACATAGCACAATATTGCAATAGTTGCCATTAAAAAGGTGACAAATATAAGTTAATTGTATTATTAATGTTGGCAACATCCAACAGTAAGGTACAGTCATTTGTTTAATTTATGGACGAGAGGGATCGTGATAGACGATAAAACTAAAGCCGTAAGCGCATTTCACCCGCAAATGTAAACTACAGATAAATTGAATAGTAGCTGTCTCCTAAATAATGGATTTACTCGATCTTATTGTAATTATCTTATTTGCGACATGATGTAACTCCATTTTTTTTACTTCATGTCAACATTCAACAAAATCCTTTATTGCGCTAAAAATTCATAAAAAGTATGTACCATACATAAAGTTTTTATGGGTGGCACCAGTGTTCGAGAGGCACCAGTGTTCAACACATCTAAACTTAATCATTAAAAAATAGCTAAAACTGTTTTTTCAACTTTAGCAACCTGTTTTTTGAATGGGTATGTGTAATTGTACTAAATAAAGATTTTTTCTATTTCTATTTATATAATTCAATAGAGGCCACCTGGCTCATTCAGTAAATTTTCAATTCAAATTCAAAATAATTTATTCAGTTTAGGCTACAACTTAGCTCTTGTGAATGTCACTATGCCATCGGTTCGTAAGTCTACTCTGGGCGGGAGATCTTGTACTGAGAAGAACCGGCAAGAAACTCAGCAAGTGTCCAGCTCTTTTCTTACAGCGTCAAAAATATTGAAAAATATCATAGCACGACACTTTTCATCACAAATAAACACAAAAAAATATAGAAGACAACCACATGTAAAAAAACAGAATAAAAAATCTAAGATAACAAATTTACATCAGGTGGTACTATATGCCATTGTGGAAATTGAAACAATTTCCACAATGGCATATAGTACCACTACAGTACTATAATAAAAGTCAAAAATTGTTTAATAAAAACAAAGTCAAACTATAGTGAATAATACTAAAAATATGATAAGTATGCAATTAAATTCTATACATTATTTTTAGGCGACAAAAACTGGTGCCGAACAATGGGCTTACTGTGTTGAAAACTGATGCCATGATAATTAAATAAGTAAAAGTTAAATATAAATTGGCAAAAACCTAAAATACTGAATTTAATATTTAATAAACGCAGCTCTCAATGGCACTTACTCCACTGCGGATCAGATACATTCCAATACGGAAATTCAATTACCTACGTACCTACCTGAGTAGCTCGTGCTAGCCGTATCTGCATATTTTATCATTTCTTTAAGTCGCTGATCAAGAAGGAGCTTTACTATAAACTTGATATACCGAAGACTAATAAATAATTACAAAAAAACAATGTTGAAAAAATTTCCACTAGCAGGATTTGAACCTGCACCCTTCTGACATGTGCTCTTCCAATTGAGCTATCGTGGTTCCAGCCCGCCGAAATTATTCAACACTATTTACTTTTTTACTTTGAAAGCCAAAGGCGCCAATTCAATGTCAACAACTGACGCCTTTGGCTTTCAAAGTAAAAAAGTAAATAAAATTGTGTTTTTGTAATTTGTATCGCAACAAAATTTGCTTTAAAATTATATAAAAAAAACAAAAACATTTTACTAATAAATAACTAACGACTAGGATGCAGTACTTTGGCCTTTATTGATGAAAATGAAAAAAAAAATTAACCAAAATTGTGTAGCAAGTGCTGGTTGTTGTAAGTTGGGATTTTAACAATGGGGTATTACTCCCTTTTTCGATAAGTGTTTTAAATTACAACGTCATAATAACTTGAAAAAAATATAAATAACACGCAGCGCAACAAAAATCTAGTTTGTTTACTATCGAAATGACGTCTCATTGGAACCATTAAGGAGAATAAGCGTTTTAGACATTTGAAGAATATATTTAAAAATAAAAAATTTCAAATTGAATTATAAAATTTATATTTCATTTTTATGAATAGAAATCAACATTTCTCGTTTGTTTCTTACAAAATCTATCGTAAATACGTATTCTTAGATTTTTTCTTACATGGCGCGAAATATCCTATTAGAGAAGTAGGTAACGAGTTACGAATTTAAACTTTAATATTGAAGCGAATGAAACATGACTTTCCTATCATGAATTTCAATCAACACTTTGTGTAATATTTTATTCAGTTGTTGTGCAAAGTTGTTACAGATATACTTATTCATTTATATAATTGTGTTATATTATTTGTACCTTGTGTTTATTATTTGTACCTATTGTGATTGTTTGTATCTTGTTACTGTTGTTACTCTTGTTGAGTTGTGATGCATTTGTTCGCATGGGCCTTGCTGTAGGTACGGTTTCACCGTAACGCGTCAGCAAGGAGTCCGCGCACGGAGCGGGTGCGCTGTAAAGGTTTTACGTTCGTTTTAATCCGAACCCTTATGATTTACAGGGCGGGGTAGTTGGCGATTCAGGGCAGGAGCCGCGACAGATGGGCCTCTGATATTCCCAATGTCTTGTTAGGTGCGTGTAGGGCCGCTATAAACGCGTTTCCTTTGTGGCGGACAAAGGTAGAAAAAAACTCCTTAATACTTTTATAACAGTGATGGAAATTGTTTTTAAGTAAAACGGGAAAAAAAAGAATGTCGTTGTCTTTGATAGTTTTCTTTTTATAAATATTAATATTGTATAAGTAAAGCTTGTCTATTCGGAAATGTTCTATAGTGTTCGTAAAAGTAATATCGTGAGTCAGTAATGTAGTTAATAACTATTAACCTCAAAAGCTCACTTGGTACCTACGTAGTTTCCACGTACACGTGTACGTACGTACACCTGTAAGTGGAAAGTGGCAATATTTTGATTGTCTTTTATGTGAAAATTTCATTTTAGTGGAAAAACAAATTTGTTAACTTTTAAGCACCAATTTTACTCCCATCTTCAATCTTAATTTCTACTTTTTAAACGAATGCCTCTCTTGGCGATGTAGCATTTTCCATCCATCTTTATCTCAAGCTAATTATTTTACCTTAAGACACAACGTTCGCCTTATTATGACCTAGACACATACATGTTATTTGGTAAGACCTGTATAATCCCGAATATGGCAGATAAAGCACAGTGCATAGAACACCGAAAAATTAAAAAATAAACATGCCTGAAAAGCACCTTATGGCCGAGATATTGAGAATGCTTATCTATATACATATAATGACTTGCCCTCTGATTGATTCATTATCGCCGAGCCGCCGCTGAAGCTAATTAGATGAAATTTGGACTGTAGGTTGAGTGACATAACCTGCCACTGAGAAAGGATTTTACGGAAATTACACCCTAAAGCTGTCAAATAGAGGGTGAAAGTTTGTATGAATGTCCGTCAGTTTTGAAGTAAAATACGTAAAAATTGGAATTTGGCTTTATAAAACGTGTCTCAGGAATTTTGTATTTTTTCCTTTACAGGAGTAAAAAAGGGATGAAGGTTATTTTTTGGAGAAATCGTTATTTTTTTAGTAAGAACTATCAAAATGTATTATTTAAATCGATATTTAGATCATTGAATAAAAATAAAGAATGACGTGTTTTAGCATTTTTTGAAAAACATCCCCTAAGAAGGTGAAATAGGGGAGGAAAGTTTGTACGGAAATCTTTCATTTTTAAAGTTTAATCTATGCGTTTCGGTATTTGGCCCGGTAAGAAATGTTGAAGTGTTTCAGGATTATACCACCGATACTTAATACTTTATAAAATTTTGGCTTTTATTAAAAACAATCACAAGTCGTGTAGCCCACGTGAGCAAATCCGCGAGCAAAAGCTAGTTACTAAGTAAAATTACGTGGCAACCTTCGGTCCAGCTTGTTGCTTGTTTAAGGTGGTTTACTTTATGGTCCAATCAAAACAGAATTCAAAAAGTGTCAGGATTAGGTAATCAAAAATAATGTATTAAAATAAATTTGAGTTTTTGTATGCAAAAATAAATCTTCGATAAATATGACTTTGCATATTATCACGGTGCTCTTTGAACTTGGTAACTATGATAATAATAATAGCTAGGCATGTTTCGGAATTATACACCTATTACCAAACACCCTGTGTTTTTCATTTAGAATCTGAAGTCCCGCTGATTTCGTGGCCCCACCCGTAGACAGCACGCCCAGCAAATTTCGCTCGCACTGTACGCGCCACTTTTGTTATTGGATACGCGGTGCCACTGCAAGCAAATGAAAGCCGATACAGGCATAAAACGCACCATTGCTGAGCCATTTTGACCCTTATATTACAAAGAGCATATTTAAATGTTCAATAAGTTCCAAGAGCGTATTTGTATGTTTCCTTTATCAGCATTTAGAGAACAAACCATTGACATAACATTAATTTGCAAAAAAATCATCTATAAAATAAACCTTTGCATTTTGAAAAAAGTGCTGGAAAAGTTTCTACGAGCGGGATTCAAACCCGCACTCCATGAGATACTGGGTCACGTGCACTGCCTTAATGTTATCGTGGCTCTGTCCACCCCGCCGAAATTAATCAACACTATTAAATCTTACTTACGACTACAACTAAGTAATCAACATCCGATCCTAATATTTTTACAAATATTAAAGATGTACATTTATTTTTATTTATTCACAAATAAAGAAAATCGTATTTGTATGAATTCAATTAATTTACTATCGCATCTTAGGTATTTACTCATTTCTGAAACATCCACATCACATCTGATCCAAGCTTATTATATAAACAAGACAATAGAGACGAAACGAATGCTATCAACGCGAAGAGATACTGGGCCTCTCCACGGCTCTCAAAAACATGCAGCGTCAACGAAATGTGACAAATAAAAATATCACGAGGCCACGGTTTGTGCCCGTCACGCACATTTTGGCTACGGGTGGCACTCGTACATGGCTTTATTATCTACGTGGATGGAAGTATATAACTGTGTAGCCGTTAAGTTTCAGAGATAATCTCTCAAAGATTATTCTTCAAGAAACTACATAGTATTAACACACTATTATATATATATTCAAAGTATTATTATCAGCACTCACAACTTCCGACAATATAATGGCGTTCTAAACAAATTTGGTAGGATTTTAGACCTGGTTTTATCTAGTGAACATAATATATCAGTTAGTGAGTGTGATGATCCGTTGGTGCCTATTGATCCCCACCATAGCGCCTTAACCATCGTATTACCCCTCCTACACTTTGACCTCTTAAAAACGGCTCCATCCACTGTATACCATTACGGCAAAGGAGACTACGACTCGATCAATTATGAAATACAGGATATTGATTGGACTACAACTTTTTCAAGTATGTCTCTTGATGATTGTACGTCTTTTTTTTACAAAACTTTTAATAATCTCCGCGATAAGTATATTCCATCAAGAACGTTAAACCACAGCTTATTTCCCAAATGGTATTCCCAGTCATTAATTAAAGCCATCAAAGAGAAACGGAAATTCGAACGAAAATATAAAATTTACAAAAATAGATGTGATTTGGAGTCATACAACATACTACGTAAAAGAATTAAGAAAATTGAATCACTCTGTTATCAAAAATATATTTCGTCTGTAGAAGATTCCATTCAAAAAAACCCTAAAACATTTTGGACTCATATTAAATCAACCCGCAACTCAAATGGCATACCCGGTGTAATGAATTACGGATCTGATGTCGTGAACTCGGGTGAAAGTATTTGTAACGCTTTTTCTAATTACTTCCAATCAACATTCTTACATCCTGACTCACCTTCCGCAAACAGTCAATCAACTTTGCTGCCATCTTCTTTAAACTTGCCTGATCCCGCTTCTGACATTTCTTTTGTTGAGATTGATATAACTGTGGTGCGCGAATTACTACTAAAGTTGGACCCTTCTAAATCCGCAGGCCCTGATCATATTCCTGCGCTCTTTCTTATTAACTGTGCTGAAACCATTTCACTACCGATTACCCTTCTTTTTAAAAAATCATTATCTTTCTGTATTGTCCCTAATGTCTGGAAATCAGCTTTTGTCACCCCAGTTCACAAAAAAGGACCAAAAACAGACATTTTGAATTACAGACCCATTTCCAAACTCTGTTTAATTTCAAAAGTATTTGAGAAAATTGTTTACAATCAAATTTATGCTACACTTAAAAATTCGTTTAATGATTTTCAGCATGGTTTTTTGAGGGGGCGTTCGACAGTGTCTAACTTGGTATTGTTAAACGATAACCTTACTGCTGCTATGGATAAAGGGTTACAGGTTGACGTTATATATACCGACTACAGTAAGGCATTTGACAGAATTAATTATAAGCTCCTTTTAATCAAACTACAAAATATAGGTATAAGAGGCGATCTGCTCAGGTGGTTCTCGTCATACATAAGTAATCGTTCACAGGCTGTGGTAATTAGCAATTACATATCTAGCTGGGTTTCAATTCCTAGCGGTGTTCCCCAGGGTTCACTGCTTGGACCTTTGCTTTTCGTTATTTTCGTGAACGACATTAATTTTTGTCTTCATACATCTAGTCTTCTCTGCTTTGCAGATGACATGAAAGTTTTTTCTGCCATCTCTTCTCAGGAAGACGTCGATGCCCTTCAGGCAGATCTGTCTTGTCTTGACCACTATTGTTGTCTTAACAAACTGGACCTCAACCCATCTAAATGTTTTTCTGTTACTTTTAGCCGCAAGAGGGACATTGTACAGTCTTCATATTGTTATACCCTAAAAGGTCATGCACTAGAAAGAAAAACTCATGTCAAAGATCTTGGTGTCATACATGACACTAAACTACTATTTGACAGTCATGTTGACAGTGTTGCAACTAAAGCCTATAGGGCCCTGGGATTTGTGATGCGTAGTTCAGTGGGATTTGCCAGAGCTAAAACATTAAAAATATTATATTGCACATTTGTTAGAAGTCACCTGGAGTACGCATCTCAAGTCTGGAACCCGAATTACCAGGTATACATTACTCGTCTTGAGAACATACAAAGGAAATTTTTGAAATTCCTGTGCTACCGTATAAAGGATACTTTTAAATCCTCCAACTACCTAAATATATGTACAAAACACCACCTTTTACCTCTTGAACTAAGACGCGAGATAGCTGATATAACGTATCTGCTTAAAATTGCCTCGGCTAAGATAGACTGTCCCCAACTTTTAGCTAAACTCTCGTTAAAAGTTCCTCAAAGAAATTTTAGGAGTAACCCTACCTTCTGTTTACCGAAAGCGAATACCAATTATAGGCAGAATAGTTACTTATGGCGTGCGCGTGACAAATTTAACTTACTTAGCAAACAGTTTGAGCTGGACCTCTTCTATACCAGTGTACCATCAGCGAGGCGGATGTTGAGCGAGCGGTTCTTCGAACCCACATAATATTCTTTACTAGATATTCTGTTGCGATAATACCAATTCGTTAATAGTTTGAGCGAGGTTAATAATGCGTTGCTTAGTGCTTCTAGTTTTAATTATTATTAAGTAACTTCTATCGGTGAGAACCTATTAGTGGTTTTATGTGTATCACTTGATGACCCTATTTAAATTTTGTTAACCTTGGTTTTCCTAAGATGATAAAATAAAATAAAATAAAATAAAATTACACTGTATTAACCCTCATTTTAAGTTTATAACTACTTGGATCTAATTGTGCCTACATCTTAAGGTTCGCGGTTTGGTTTAATGTGAAAGTGTATTACGAATTATGGAAGGTAACTTGTTTTGTAAGCCTTAGTTAATAAATCATTATAAAAAACGAACGAGCCTTACAGTAGTCGCATATGATGTGTAACATTTGACATCTCACCTTTTGAAATCAATATTACAATAGAAAATAGAATATAGAATTAACAATGACATATTTATCAATGATCGTACTTTATTGAGACTTATTATCAACAGTAAAAATTTCTATTACACACGAAATGGTTGAAATCATTATTACAAAAGAAAATACAATACCTATAGAATTTACAATTACGTGTATTTTTTTACAAATCTTATAGAGAATGCAGTAAATACACATTATAAGATATTTGACATATCAAAACGATGACACAATATGTCACATATAATAATAATAAGTCTTGTTCTTAACATCGATTTAAAACTTTAAAAAATGGCGCGCGCTTGCGCGCTTTCCCGACTTCATGTCACACTGTTACGACCTACTTCCGCCACATTTCTACGAAATCATTCCCACAAATTGTATACATAGAAGGCGAGCGGAAAGATGTTACACATCAAAAAATAATAATAATAAGCGTGCTGGCGTTTTGGAGCATTCTGAGAGCCTACAAGTTTACATGTAAATTAATAAGTAAATTAGAGATTGTCTAGGTAGGAAGGGCGAAACCATCGATCGCTGGTTCAACTTCCGTAACAATCAAATATTATTTTAAAAAATAAACAAAATTGGTAGGCACCAGCGTTCAATACAGTTTTCGTCGTTAAAAAATAATTTAAAATTCATTTAAATTTGACGGGGTGACAGCAAGGATATAGGAGATCTGTATTCAGTTGTTGCTAAAGACTAAAATCAGTTGGGTAGTGAGCCTTATTTTTAATGATAAAAGTAAAAAATGACGATTACTGGTTGTATTTGTGTTTATTTTGTATAGATGGTTCAAATATTTAATAAATGTGTACAAAAACTAGTCATTTGTCACAAATTACTTTGTATGAAAATAAGAAAAAATCATGTGTAATTTATGTTACGTCCATTTTAAAGTAATGACAATGTTAAACATAGCAACGTATTCAATGACACATAGATTTGTCTGTATTCAGAGCAAAATATTTGTTTATTTATATAGTATATTGTTATTTACACATTCCTTTCAAAAAAAATAATATCTTATTAAAATAGTCTACACACCGCAGTGGCAAAACGATAGGGTTTCCCAACTCTGTGGTTGCCAGTAGCCTGTGGTTGTAATTTACGATTTTTACCCCAAGATAAACCTTGAAGAAGACAAACAATAAGCTTTTATAATGTTCCAGGGCAAATGTTCCTAATGAACCGGTTCTTCGACGGCGAGTTCATGACCTTCGGGCTGGACGTCATCGCCTACATGGAGTCCGACCAGGAGGACCGCGTCGACCCCATGATCTACATATTCCCAAGGTGAGCCTTCCATACGCCACAAGACGTGGTCACTGTTATCACCATTGTTGTTAGTGTACAGCTGAGCATCAATGCCAAGGCGGAAAAAAGACAGGGTCAATATTAAAAGAAGAAAAACAATATTGATTCGATTATGGAATCTGTAATATAATATTGGCAATTTTTTATTACCGAAACCCAATTCGAAACCTTTTAAAATTATTAAAGATACTTAATAAATCTTTACAATTGATTGTGATTGCTGAGGTTAAGCAACTTTCGCAAAGGCCGGTCATCGGATGGGTGACCAAAAATTTATCATCTCGAGCTCCTCCGTGTTCCGAAAGGCGCGTTAAGCCGTTGGTGCCGGCTGCATTAGCAGTCGCTAAAAACCACCAATCCGCACTAGGCCCGCGTGGTGGTTTATGGCCCGTTCTCCCTAACCATCCATAGGGAAGGCTCGTGTCCCAGCAGTGGGGACACAAATGAGCTGATGATGATGAAGAAGATGACTGGCATACTTTTAAGAATTGATATTTTTTTTATCATATTTGAAGTAATTTAATGTATGGTTTATTTAAATTTAGTTGTGCTGTTCAAGGGTGGGCCAATAATGTTGGTCTCAGCTATCTCTCATAAAAGACTGTAGCCCGATGCCGATTAGATGATGATATGATTAAGTCTTATTAATAATGTATAACGTCAGCAACTGCTAGTACTTACCATCTTTTTTATGTTCTTTCAGGATGGTGAAGTGCACGTTGTTCAACAAATTCGGCTCGTCAGGCGAAGTGGAGCGGCACGACGCGCTCTGCATCCTGCCGCTGAACGTCGTCAACGAGAAGATCTATATCTTCCTGTGGTTCTGGTTCGTCATCCTCGGCCTCCTCACGTTCATCACGTTGCTGTACCGCCTCGTCATAATCTTCTCTCCGCGCATGCGGGTCTACATGATGCGCATGCGGTTTCGACTCGTCAGGCGGGACAACGTCGACACAATAGTGAGAAGAAGCAAAATGGGCGACTGGTACCTATTGTACATACTCGGAGAGAACTTAGACTCAGTAATATTCAGAGATATAATGCACGAGTTTGCAAACAAACTGAATCACAACTACCAGCACCACATTCATGGGGTACCAGACGCGTGACCTCCGATCCCCGGGTGGGTGTTCCACACATGACTGACGTCGTTGCAGCGTGATATGGACCCGCCCGTGTAAAGCGCTCGACTACGATGTTTATACGCGGCAGAGTAGGAACTCTGTAGCTGTGTAAACTGTCGAAGCGCGGGCCCAGTGCGCTGCCCTGCGATACCCTCACCTGATTTGGACAATACTAGGGAGTGTATGAAGGACATCTTATTCAATTCTATCCGTAATCGTAAGAATCGTAACAGTGCAATTCTAAACACGCAATAATAGTTTGTACTTAATCTTTAAGAACGTGATCTCAGGATGAATCGTATCGAAGGCCTTTAAAATGTCAGCGATGATGGCTGATCCGTTAGAGTATCTAGTGTTCAACTTTTAGAAGTATTTTTATCAATAGTTTCGCTGCTCGTAGTGGTTGATAAAACAGCTTATTTTTTTTCTATTCTAGCTAATAATCGAATGTAAGCACACGGACAGCACACAACTTATCTTTTTACACAGATTCTCACCATTTTACAATAAATTTGACAGACCAATAAAGCAATAATTAAGATTAATAAGTATAGTAATAGCGGCGATAGACATGCGCATAATTAAAATTAGATGCGAATGTCGTAAAACCAATTTCCTATCGATTATTGTATTTTTTATGTCTGTGTCCTGTTCTGGACCCTTAGTGTATACTTTTGCGTGCCAAAAGACATTTTGCGTTATGTAATGAAGTGTCACTCGGGTAATGTTGAAAGTCGACTGTTTTGTATTACAAACTCGAATTCGTTGTTAAGTTAATTTTATTTCGAAAACTGTGTTTTTAATTCCATTATTGACTGATCCAGTTCAAGTCAGCAAATGCAGTTCTTTCACAGTAAGAATTAACAGAATTATAAATAAATAAATAAACCAGTATGAATAATCGTTAATGTAATTAGTATCGAATGTGTATTTTCAATTTTATTAATTTGTCTATTTCTAACAGGTTGCTAAATTAACTTTCCAGAATCTGATTCTAGTTTTAATATTTAAGAAAGATATATTGGGAGGAACTTAGTTGTGCCTAATTCGTTGCCTCGTTCTAGACGAGGATATTGTTGGAAATTGTTGTGTTCGTATGGATATTAGTAGACGACGTGTAAAGAATACGTGACATTCTTGAGTCAAAAAAGCATTTATAGATATAATAGAAATGAGATGAAGAATAGAGTTTCCAGATCTGTACTAACAATAATGTTTACGGCTAGCTTTATCCACTGCCATTTACTTATATACCATTCACCAGATAATTAGTAAGTTACGTAAGACGCGTGATAAAGCTTATTTCACTGAATTATTCAAGGAGACTGCAAAGCAAGAGGCCTATTTATCTTTATTCTTAAATAATATTAATAAGAATAAATGATTAATTCCAAACTATTTGGTGTTTTCTTTAGTTTTTAATTTAGTTTTAAAACAAGAGGCGTGTTCACCTATGTCTCAAACTTTAAACCTCGGTGTTCATTAGTAATAAAGCGACTTCTTGCATTGAATTTTCCAAATTACTAAAAACCTTGATTGACTCAAGAAATGTGGCCATTGTAAATGTTAAAAGGTTGTTCGATTTTAAAATAATAAGTAATTGTAACAGAGTTAGTGCGATTATAGTTATACGAATATCAGTGAAATCAATGTTGACAGATATGTTCCTAATCATATTAAAAATAATTCTCCTAAAAATGTTAAAGTTATTAATGATTCACAGCGAAATTCCCGACACAGTACTACGACTTAGTCAGTATTTATTGTAGTGAATTATAAATGCCAAATATCGTGCCAAAAATACTTTAGTGGTGGATATCTGTAAGCAAAAAAAGTTACCATGAGAAAATCGATTAAAAGTATATGAAATCATTATGCATTTTAATTTAATCCTTTTTTTAGTATAATAAATATACTTGTTATGACTATTTAGTAAACGGATCACCACTTTATTTGAGATTATACTCGATTACAAAACGTACAAAGTATTAGAGAAAGATATTTTAAATGAACTTTAAGAAGAACCAAAGTGTCAAATCGACACAGTTTCGTTTCGTTGTCGTACGAAAGACGGTCAGACGAAGACGATAACCGTCGTAAAAAACCTTTAACAAATCGCTCTTCTCTTGTTTACGCCCGACGACGGAACAAAAATGGCAAAGTTTTAGAATAACATGTTTTAGAATAAGTAGGTAAGATAAGATTAACTCACAATAGGCCCTCGGAAATAGTTCTAGGTGACTTACACCCGTTTGCACTAAACTTATGAATCGCCTAAGTCTTGGCTTAACTACTACCCGGTCAAGTTAACTCTGCACTTGGCTCGAAAACGTCGCTTACACTAAAGTGCCTAGTTAACTTGACCGGGTAATAGTTAGGCAAAGACTTAGGCGATTCATAAGTTTAGTGCAAACGGTTGTTACACTTTGAATTTGACAATTATTTGACTGGAGAAATATTTATAAGAAATATTTATTTGACTGGAGAAAGTTATGGAGAAATAACCTGACTTCTACATAACAAAGTAAAAATATAAAAATAAAATATATTGCTCATTCTCAATAGCTTCATATAGTTATGATTCTACGATAGGATCAAAAAGAATTTCTAGTAGAATTTATGCCACATGGTTCGGAATCGGAATGCTGCCAACAATCGGGAAGACACTCGCAGCAAACTCAATAGTTGCTCCTTTGAAAAACATGCTTTAATTAACAAACAATGTTACTAAATTTTTTATAATTTTAACTTTTGCATTCAGTGTTATATGTAGTTACAAGATAAAAAATATAGTAGAAAAAAACAACTAATCCCAGGAAGGTCGAGTGGGAATATTTTGCGTAAATCACGAAGTACCTGCTAGAAAAATTCAACGAGTCTTCTAGGGTCTCGGTACCGCACCGGTCCGGTAATCCAAGAGTCGTGGGTCGGATTCCCACTCAAGCTTCGTGGGACTGGTTGGTTTTTTATTTGAAACTTATCTTGTAAATTACTTATTAAAAATGTAACATTAACTGAAATACAACGTCTAATAGAGTTATGGTGAACGATCATCGCTTTCACAGCTACCTGCATTCATGTCATAATTAGATCGTCGACCGTGTTGCTGGCAGTTAATGCTGGTCGCGAGAAAATGAGCCGAGCGAGGCTTAGCCGTAAATATCGGCAGCAGGAAGTCGAAACACATGTGCATGTAAGTATCATTAAATTTAATGAAAATAACGGACAGATTAACAGAAATGTTGCGAGAGTTTCTAATGCGGTACCCAGAGTGATTCGTTTTCTTCCGGCATTCTACGGCTTCAAGTGTATTGTAAAAACGATACTTAGACTAAGTAAAATTATTTTAAATTTCGAATCTGTTCACTGTTGCCGTTTTTTTAGAAATAATAAAAACCAGGAAACAACCTAAAAATTAACTACGTGGGACGTGGACGTTGGCTCTGGCCCTGGGAAGTACTTTAAGGGCCTGTTTCACAATGTCTGATTAGGAGATATGTGGCAGATAAAGTGACAGTTTTGTATGGAATATCTGTCAAGTAAACGCTAACTGGAACTTACTTGTAGATCGTGAAACAGGCCCTAAATAAAATCTAGTCTATTACTCTATTATCTTATTCTAGAATCAGTAATAAGTAAATTTACGTATTCTTACTTAGGTATAAAATCATCATTAGTGAAGATCATGTTCTTTCGCGCCTCAAACATCTCTATCCTAACTAAGGGTCTAGAACCTGATGGTATACCGCCAGTATTTATAAACATATGTGCCTCAGTTTAAATAGTGTTGAATAATTTCGGCGGGCTGGTTAGAACCACGATAGCTCAATTGGCAGAGCACCTGACCCGGTATGTCAGAAGGGTGCAGGTTCAAATCCTGCTCGTGGAAATTTTTTCAACATTTGTGTTTTTGTAATTTGTTTCGCAACAAATTTGCGTTAAAATTATATAAACAAATCAAATATTATGATCGGGTGTTAATAACGGTAGTTGTTGACATTGAATGGATGCCTTTGGCTTTCAAAGTAAAAAGTAAAAAGTGCATTATTATGTTTACATTATATCACAATTTATTTATTAAGCGAGTGTGGAGCTGCATCCATCTGTGTAGGAGCGGAAAGTCCCACCTATCTGAGAAAACTTTCAGGATGCCTTTAGTGCTAGCGCGAAGTCTGGCCAAAGCGGAGGCAAACCGGTTCCTCATAATCGCTGCGAAGCCATCCGTGTGAGCGTCCGCAAACATCCCCGACGCACTACATCGCCATGGTGATCCCAACAGCGCCCTGACAGCATCATTGTATTGGACACGCAGGTCGCTAAATGCCCGCTGCGTATAGCCAACCCGCACGCACGCACGCACGCACGCACGCACGCACGCACGCACGCACGCACGCACGCACGCACGCACGCACGCACGCACGCACACACATACATACATACATACATACATACATACATACATACATACATACATACATACATACATACATACATACATACATACAATCACGCCTTTTTCCCGTAGGGGTAGGCAGAGACTACTTCTTTCCACTTGCTACGATCCTTACATACTTGTTTCGCTTCGTCAACTTTCATTATTCCCTTCATGCTTGCTCTTCGGTTTAGGGTACTCTTGACCTGGCCTTTTTTCAAGACGTCCATGATTTGGTCTCGAAACGTCTGCCTAGGTCTACCCCTACCAACACTTTCATTCACACTCGCCTTATACACTTTTTTCGTCAATCGTTCTTCATCCATTCTCTCGACATGGCCAAACCATCTCAGCATGCCTTTCTCAATTTTTGTCACTACATCTTCTTTCAGACCACAACGTTTCCTTATCTCACTATTTCTTATCCTGTCACTCAGTTTAACTCCTATCATACTTCTTAACGCTCTCATCTCTACTGCATTTATTCTGCTTTCATGTTTCTTCTGCTATACCCAACTTTCACTTCCGTACATGAGCGTCGGAACCAACACCCCCTCATGCACAGCCAAACGAGCCTTGTTAGACACCTTCCGACTGTTCATAAAATATGCTTTAAACAGCAATATTTTACATCGTGCAAACCTGCGAGGCAGCATGTTACATCGGACCGCCAGCGACCTACGTTCTCTCATTCTCCCTATCAGTGAACGTAAAATACATTAATCAGGCATTTTTTGGAGAAACTCCAATTTTGGAAGGATTCGTATGCGATGCAGATGTTATTAACGATTCATCGCAAAACGTAGACACAATAAATACCTCATTACCCTCTGGCAGGCAATCAAGGTCTAGTCGTGGCCACACGTTAGCTGTTATCCAAATTAACTAGTTTCCTGGCTAGTGACTTCATAATCGTAAATCATTACTTCGGCAATTTTACTGCGGCACCATCTGGCCGTTCACAGTTGGCGAGTTTTGTACTTGGCCTATATTTTTCTATGACGTCGTGGTTGCAATGCAATGCAGTCATTTCTAGAAGAGAGGTGTGATATACCTTAGTCGAACAATAAAACGACACTTTCTAAAACACTTACCATATCAAATATAATTTATTCGAACCCCCTCTAAGGAGCCTAAAGTCTCAATACTCATTTGTTATGTATTTATTTATTGTGATAAAAATCTGTGTGATAAATTTTATTGATGTATGTCGTACATCAATAAAATTTATCACACAGATACAATTATCATATAATTCAAATTTAATTCAATTGAATTTTATAATTAAACTTTATATTAGTGACTTGTTGACCCGGCGGACTTCGTACCGCTTTTACAGTTTCCATGACAGCAAATTCGTATTGGAAAATTAAATTGTCTTTTCTAGTATTTTCCGTTACATATTATTTATGTTTCTCACCGCTTAAACCTTCCCTGAACTTCCACAAATATTTCAAAATCAAAATTAGCCAAATCGGCAACAATTACAATAACTGCTCAATAGCCAATATAATTAATTGTTGCCGATTGTGGTCAAGCATATCGTGCACAGTCGATTTCTCACGGCTGAGCAGAGCTGCAGAGACAACAGCCCAAGCATTGGTACTGCAAGTGTACAAACTCCACCACACGACCTATGTCTGTTACGAAAATAACGTATTTATTTCGTTGTTTTTTTTTTACGAAAAGTGTATTAAACAGACGCACAGGTTAGCTTCATGCATACCGCGCTCGAACAACGCAGACATAGACAACCCATAGACATAGCCTATAGCTATAGATATTGCTTTCATAGCCGGTACGAACTGACAAGATAACGTCATAAACTATACACGTAGCCAAAGCGATCGGTTAGACGAGCGCAGCTGTTGCGAGATTCTGTGCCCGCGATAGATTGTCTGTGTGCTTGGGCGCGTTTGTATGAAGGCTGAAGGTGAAGGTAATAATGAAAAAACAAATATTGTACAAAAATCAAAATCGTATATTCAACTTCAACTAAAACTAACTTACAATATTGAAAAATATCAGCTTCAATATCGATTCATTAAACTTAAATCGGAATAATGGCTTTCAATAAATAATATAACTTTTAAATTCACTATCATAATTTAAAACGAGATTTAAACCCATGAAATCACTTTTATACAAAACCGTTAAAATATTCATGGTTTCGAAATTTGAATATAATATATTATAGTATAGGCTATATAATATTAACAACCTCCTATAGTTATGTTCAGGCCGTGATACTAATCTATACTATTTCTTCAATAAAAACAACAGAAAAATATTCAGCATAGGAAAAGTCAGAAATATTTCAGTCATATTATTATTGGGAAAAGTACAGTACGTGTACAGTATCGCAGTCTCATCTCAACATAACTTTAAAAAGTTATTCACATTTTTCAAATAAACCCTGCATACTGGTATGTGCTATGATTTTTTGCGCGGAACGTACTACATACAGAATATATAGATCAATATTGCATTTTTTTTTCAAAATTACTACAATTTACAATGACACATGTTAATAATATGTATTATCATGAGTTTAAACCTCTCTGTACAAGCATCGGCTGAAAGTGTTCTCCCAGCATGATAATAAACAATGTATTATATCGTCAGCATCACTTTAAACTAAAATAAATGCGAACAGTACATCACTAAATAGGATTATTACAAACTATTATATTAATAAAAATAATGATTGAATTAGGGTGACTATAAACTATTGTTTATAACATTGCGCAAAATGGATAAGAACAACAAGACAAAGGAAAAATTGCTCATTAAAATATATAGAAGTAATGTTAGTTAATTTCAAGTAAATTTGTCATAAAATCCTAGCTCTATACTGAATTCATGAATAAGTAATTAATTAATTAATTAATTAATAGCGACACACACGCCTGCACACCAGACGTCTACAAACTGTCAAATTTCCTCAATAGACTTTGAACTTTATGTTTATGAGATATGGTTCAACATTGATTGGAGAAATTTGACAGTTCTGGATAGTTTGGTGTGCGGAGTCTGTACCAAGTATGGAGTCACCCTAACCACTGTCTTTTTAGGTCCTACATAATAATATGGTGTCGCAAAATCATTGTGCACCAAAACTAACTTGAATTAGGAACCTTCATGCTATTTACATACAAGCTATTGTCGCTAACATGCTGTCATTATAACAATAAAAGGCATGAACATGTTGGAATACAAAAATAACGTTACTCGATTAGTTTTAGCTTCTAAATGTCTAATTAATACAAATACCGAACGATACGCTCAGCACACAATACATTACGAAATGTTTGATGAGATGAGCAAATGTGTATATTAGCTGCCATCGTCGTAAGGAACTAACTTGCTACGTCTAGCCTTAAAATGACGTTTAATTTATTATATTCCTTGTTTATAATATGATGATCTACGAAGAATGTCCCAGATTTTAATAACAGGTTAGCTTTGGATAACTGCAAAAATGCTGGCAACGACGGTGTTGCCACTTCACAAACAGTACCTTTCGAATACTGATAGTTTAAGTTAAATTTAGTTTTGTCTTATAATTTTGAATGATGTTTTGTTATGTTCATATACCTACTTAAAAGACAAGCTAAATATAAAATGATATATGATTAAAATGTCGTGAGATGACTGATTAAACATTTAAAACTTACTCACAACACATACTACGATTCAACACGAGAAAACTTAACAACACGTCAATGACGCACCGTAAGATTGATTACCTATTAAAATTATTATGTCTCCAAAAGGGGAGCGACACTATCAAAAATGAACACTGAACAATTGGAAATTTTGTCACAACTTTTGTTAGAATGTTAGTTAGGAAAAGCTATTGTAGATGGCTCACCATTGATATAGCTTAATTACTTCTTCAGTATTTTAGTAAATGCCATATAACATGGTAATAAATTAAATGAACCTTGTTAAAAGACACATGCTTTAAGAGCGTTTTCAATTGACAAGTCATCAGCCAATAACTGTTCCCTTAATTGTAAAGTATATTACTAATAAACTAGCCAACATACAGTCGAAACGTGTAACAATTAACTTATGAATAAAAGTGGTACAAGTTGTTTAGAAATGGATAGAATATGGTTGAAAGAGGCACATGTGAAATCACATGTGAAATTATTACAATATGTTAAAAATACAAAATAATGTATGTGTTAACGTATTACAACGAAAAATAATAAATTGTATGAAGAGATTGAAAGGGACGTATTTTTTTTATTTTCCAAGACAGAAGTTGCTGGTTTGACTCATTATGATCGTCAAGCCTAAATGAACACCAAACTATACGGGAAACTCTACTATTTTGGTGTTAAAGATTTTCAAGAGCTTTTGTGAACCTGATCACTTAACCAACCCTCAAAAAAGGGTAGATGTAAACAGAGAATTTATTTTTTATTAAAATAAATAATTGGAATTGATTGTTTATTTTTATTTCCATCGCTTAGCATGTGTATGGCCTATTTCGGGATGTTATATCTATTTTCAAACAACCTGTATTAACATGCTATTAAAAAAATCATCTACGGGACATTCTCATCACTGTATCCCGCCAATATTTATAAAAGTTTATAGCAAAATTCATATAATACTCACTAAAGATCTGATCGGGCAGCCACAATTTAATCTTACACTATAAGAACATTATTTACTATTTTCTATTCTGTATCTTTTCCAACAAATATTTAACGACATAACTTTTTAAGAGTATACTAATATACAAAAAGACGTGACATTCAGATTACACAAAAAGTGTAATTGCACGAATACACCTTTAAATACAATAAAGTTATAGCATACATAACTATACCAGCACGAGACGATACATTCAAAAATACCTAATCAAAAATCCATATACAATAAGGCGAATCATCGACAGTCCATCCATTGTCTTATCAGTGCTTTTTAAAACTACAAAAATGTTGCCAGTATGACAAAACTACCATAATAGTAGCAACTTTTTAAAACATTGTGCTACATTATATTGAATAAAAAAAGCTACATATTATAAATAGACAAATAAAATGATATGCAATCTTATTGGTTGACTTTTATAATGCAAAATTTATTATTAAATAATGCGTTGGCACAGTCAGTAATAAAACGGCTTAGGCTTACCAATTTTTCAAAAAAACCATGATCGTTGGGTATATCATAAAGGTGCGATTTCAAATGTCTCTCTAACTTTACTGACTCAGCAAACAAGCATACAGGTTACCTGATAGCAAGCGGTCACGGCAGCCTATTGATGACCCTGAAACCTAAGCTATTCTATGCCAATAAATTAACTGGATCTCATATCCTTTAAACCGAATACTGCAATGCAATGCAGGGATAGAAATGGGTATGAGGGTAGTCATTTTTACTATTAATCTAAATTGCACTTTATGAGCGATCACTAAAATAAATTGTAAATCATGTTAAATATTTTGAATTCTTGTTTTGCTTTCAGTAGCGTTTTTGTGTTTAGTTATGATTGGATAATTCTCATAAACATTGAAATCGTCCTTAAATATTATTATAAAACAATGAAATTAATTGGTACTAATATTTCTTTATCGACAGCTCGCAAATAACACCACGAAATGTATATTTTAGTGTTATATAGGTGATTAATAAAGTGACCCTATACAATCGTTTTACCTCATGAACATAACCTTATTCATTTTAGGACGTATATTCGACACGCGATGTTATTTGCTAGCTATAGATACTTAAAGCACACATCAAAGTTTGAACTTATTCGAAATGAGCATTTATAGCGTAAGAAGCAACAGCATAAGATTCATATCAGGTCCCATATTTAAAACCGATCGTCTTGTAAAAATTAAACTACATATACAACAAGTATACACTAAATACAACCATTAATTCGAGCATGCAGATACAGAGACACGTGGCAGTGTGAAAGTTGACTCGTAGATATATTCCATCCAATATTCGACCTTATGGCAACCGTATTAAGAATAATAATCGATTGTTTACATCCATATATAGCTATCTACAAGATTCCATTGTTCTAAAACTAGGAAATACCTTAGTACAGGCATATAAAATCTATACAAAATTCGAGTACAAAAAAAATCACGCTCAGCTTGAGATTCAAAAAAGAGAATTTCATTTAAACTGATCTATGTGTTTATACAATGTCGTATTTAATTTTGAATAAAAATATTCATTTCATATCATTTCATTTTATTGAACATGAACAATAAAATGGTTTATTCTTATTGCCATCATGGAAAAATCGTCAGTCTTTTATTGATAGTTAATGCCAAATCTTGAAATGATGTAGGTACATATTTTTGAATTTATCTATTCACTGAAATAATAAATATGGGAAAACTAATTAATTAAAATTTAATACTTGTAGAAATTCTACAGCTGGTATTTAGATTGTCTACGATATGGCAAAATCGATATTTCTTACTAGCAAAGTGAAATATTCATTATACACAGTTGTCAAGTTTGAACGCTTATACTTACATCTTGGAACAAAGCAATTCAAAGTATTTAAATAAAAATGTAATTTAAATAGACAATATAAACTGAGTCTTACTGCAAATCGTTTAGGTATGTTTTCCGACCAAGACTGAATTGAATTTTTTCAAAGTCAAAGGGCCAGTATTCTGTATTAACCAGAGAATTGAATAGAATCGAAATATTTTCTATTCTATTCTATTCTTTTAGTAGTCAAGAGATGCGTCGTCGTAAGTTACCAATAAGCGGAGGAGATAGACAAAAACCACAGATCTACTATTGGTATATGGTAATAATAATATTTTATTGGTTGTTTCCGACACTTCTTTTCTTCACTCCGGAGATGGGCATCTTCTTGGTAGATATTGGTAGAAAGTTCTTCTTCTTCTTTCTACTGTACCAAGTTTTGAACGTCGAGTCGTTGTTGAGAAACATTTTGAACAGTGAGGAGAGGAGGAGCTAAGCAATGTCTACTGGAAGTTGTAGCGCGACTTACGTCTACATCCGTGGCTACGTACGCGCTGATTTCTACTGGTAGATGGAGCGTAGTGGTTGCGTAGTGGTTGCGTGGTGACGCGCTTGCCGAGTGACGTCAGCGCGCGTGTCAGACGCTGAGCACGCTGACGGCAGGCGCGGAAGCGGGCGCGGGCGCGGGAGCGGGCGCGGGAGCGGGCGCGGGCGCGGGAGCAGGCGGCGGTCACGAGCGGGCTGAGGGCTTCTCGCCCATGCGCTTGGCTAGCTCGGAGATAAGCTCTCTGTGGGATGAGGGAAGGATTTTATAAATACATTGTCATACAAAAAGCCATAATCAGAAAAGTTACTAGACATTAAGGTGTTTTGTTGATTTGTTTTAGTTGCTATGACGAAATACTAAAATTATGTACAACTGTGCTTCAATCTTCAATCTTCCGAACTGGTCCAACTCCACATCCGGAAAAACATCCCCATACATTGATATTGCCGCCCCCGTGCTTGACTATGCTTCTAGTGTATTTATAATTAAAAGCATGGTTTATTGGACGTCTAACGTAGCAATTGCCGTCTGAATTTACCATGTTTATTAAAGTGACTTTTTTCCAATCTCGCACTGTCCAATTGACATACTTTTTAGCGAATAATAATCTCTCTCGATGTTGCTTGGCTAGAAGCGGCACCTTTCGAGAAACCTTCGCAAACAATTTTGCTTCCACTAGTCTACGGCGTACCAGTCTTGACGAGACGTTTCTAGGGTCATCAGGCGAAAAAACTTCATTTTTAATCTGGTTGAAGCCTTTAAATGGGTCTTGTTTAGCAATATGTTAAAATGGAAATATGAGTTGATTGACATAAAAAGTAAAATCGACACCTGCAAGGAAAAAGACCGTAACTCGTAACCGTAACCTAAAACGATAGAAATAGCTAAGAAATAAGTTTTATTTTTTCAATTTCAAAAATGGAATGTGTGCATGCTTTTCTAAAGTGTTTCTAATCAGGCGTCCAAGCGGCCAGTAACAGAAAATAAGCTATGTATGCTTTAAACTCTTTTTATTATTATAGTTTAGATAGTTTTGTTATTTTAATGTATTTTATGAGTATTCTAATTGAGTGGCTATATTGTTGCATGATTATTAAATATTGAATCTAAACATTTTTCACGAATATTGTATACGTGGACTTCAAACTTTCATAATTCATATGAAGTGTTTCTAATTATAAGTCCACCACTGTATATTTTTTTTATTGTATATGCCATAGATTCTCGCAAAAAAATGGCTGATTTTATTAGAGTAAATAGTCGGAACTCGCCTGTATATGGATATGTACAGACAGCACATCAGCCTATCCAAAACTGTAAATTTTCTTCAATAAATGTTCAACCGTATGGCATAGACATAAAGTTCAGTCTATTAAGGATTTTTGACAGTTTGTGGTAGTCTCATGTGCAGGCGTGTGCGACACCGCCACCGCCGTCTCCATGGCTACCACCAGCGTGACGTCACCACTCGCCTGTATATGAGCGGGTCCATGTTGCGCGCCAGCATGTACAGCAGCCACCAGTCGCCGACGTCGGTGCGCTGCGACACCGCCACCGCCGTCTCCATGGCTACCACCAGCGTGACGTCACCACTCGCCTGTATATGAGCGGGTCCATGTTGCGCGCCAGCATGTACAGCAGCCACCAGTCGCCGACGTCGGTGCGCTGCGACACCGCCACCGCCGTCTCCATGGCTACCACCAGCGTGACGTCACCACTCGCCTGTATATGAGCGGGTCCATGTTGCGCGCCAGCATGTACAGCAGCCACCAGTCGCCGACGTCGGTGCGCTGCGACACCGCCACCGCCGTCTCCATGGCTACCACCAGCGTGACGTCACCACTCGCCTGTATATGAGCGGGTCCATGTTGCGCGCCAGCATGTACAGCAGCCACCAGTCGCCGACGTCGGTGCGCTGCGACACCGCCACCGCCGTCTCCATGGCTACCACCAGCGTGACGTCACCACTCGCCTGTATATGAGCGGGTCCATGTTGCGCGCCAGCATGTACAGCAGCCACCAGTCGCCGACGTCGGTGCGCTGCGACACCGCCACCGCCGTCTCCATGGCTAGCGACCGCGAGCGGGCGTGGAGTAGCCGCGGACGGACCGCCGGCACGAAGATTATTATCAACCTGTAGTACAACAACGTCCAAATGAGTACACTTTTAAACTTTCAACTTTTATACTAGGTCCCATGCTGGCCTGTCTGATCATGCGTCGAACGGTAACTCCTCTTTTGAAAGATTAATGGCTCTCTTGGCTATGATGTTTCTTAGTCTTGTTATTTATTGATTTACCTTAAATGACACAACTAAAAAATACAATTGAGTACACAGGAAGTATAATCTATGTCTCACATTAAAATTGAATTCCGGTGATTGTTGCGCACGCGCGCGTTAACGTAGAATAGTTTAACAAATTACATAATACAAGTATTATCATCACTTAACATCAGGTGAGATCAAGGCCCCCGTACAATATTAAAAAAAAACTCTAAAAGGCAGGTTAAATTAAATTTAAAAAAAAATAAGAATTAAAAAGAAACAACGACTTAATTTCTTACAACATGATTAGGCAGTTTCTATTACTCTTAATACATCATTAATTTATATTATTGACTAGCTGACCCGGCGGACTTAGTACCCCTTTGACAGTTTCCATGACAACAAAACAAACAAATCATTTTGTATTGGAAAATTAAATTGTCATTTTTAGTATTTTCCGTTACTTATTATGTATGTTTCTCACCGCTTAAACCTTCCCTGAACTTCCACAAATATTTCAAATCAAAATTAACCAAATCGGTCCAACGGTGTCTTTTAGCGAGACAAACGAACAGTAATTGATTTTTATATATAGACTAGTGGTCACCCGCCCGCTTCGCTGTGCGAATATAATGGATCAAAGAATGCTAATAAAAATAAACATTAGGTTTACTAACATCATATATAGCCTATCATTTGCACAATCTCATGTTTTTACTAAATACAAATTTTCATCAAGATCGGTCAAGCCGTTCTTGAGTTAAGTATTTAGTAAGTAAGTAAGACATACAGACAGACAGACAGACAGACAAAAATTTCAAAAATCGTAGAATTGGTGTCAATGAGTCATAAAATGAACGTTTATCCCAAAATTTGTCAGAAAAATTGCAACTACACACAGAGCCTCCAGATTTATATAGTAGTATAGATTATATTATGTCACTTGATTCCTTCAAATTCGAACAATTAACACTAAAACAATACAGTAATGGATAGCAATAGGTAAATAATGGTTGCCAGTGTACTAAAAAAATACCATAAAATAAAGTATAGAAATAAAATCTTGCTACAGTCACTAAAATTACTTTCAGAATTTCCAAAAAGAAGAATTACGTCTATACGCAATATATTGACCGGCTGCAAATTAGTTTGTCATTATTATGACGCATGTAACTAATAACTATATTAGTTTAGGCTATCCACTGTCCTTTGGTAAATATTTTGAAGACAATCTATTTATTTATTATTTATTTGTTGACCAATCAGGTTACTGCTACAATACAAATATCTAGTAGAGCTAATTTTAACAAGGAATATTCCAAGGAGCACACACGTACAGAGCTAAGTAAAAGGCTATAAAAAAGGCTTATCTCTAAAGAAATAGGATCTATTATGTTTTCTAGCGAACCAAGGTTACAAGATAAATATAAAGAAATAGCTAGTCAGATAAGGCACACAGCTGCTACCGATGTAAAAATATTCAGTTTAACAAAGATAATTAAAACTATATGGAGTGTATGAAATATGTATAAAACATATACACACAATATATATATATATATATAAAACATGTCATTAAATATCATTAACTGCGTTTGGACACTTAAAAGACGTGGTCAGATCCCCAGTAGTTTCTGATTGTGTGTATCAGATGAAACCTTACAAAATTCAAATTATCATTTAAACCTGTCTGATTAATAATGTTGTTTACAGTTTGGAAGAATACTTTTATATATTTGGATGATTGCTTACACAATGATGAGCATTACTGTTGATACCCATGTATTGTATTAACACCAGAAAGATGTTCACATTATCTATACTAATATTACAAAAAGGAAAGCTTTGTATGTTTGCAACGAACAAACTCAAAAACTACTGGACCGATTTAAAAAAAATGTCACTATTATAATGCTACATTAGCGCTGAATAACATAGGCTATATTAAAAAGAAATGTCCACCCGTGCAAAGAAGGGTGTAGTAAAAATGAAAAGATCCAAAGTGTATCCGATCTAAATCTTGTATGCAGAGTTACTAGATATAAATATCAACTTTAATTTGTTATGCAACTTTTAATTAAATATTTCTTTTGTGACGTCATATCAAAATAAACAAGTCACAGCCCTAGTGGTTTAGTAACCTCTGTGTACTTACATTTACGATCACTGCTGATTGCTTATGGGCCTGATGCGCATGACATCACTAATATAAATATTAAATTTACAATTGTACGACAAATTAAGTTAATAATAATGTCTCAGTTTAGTAGATCGGATACAGTCTAGGATCTTTTTATATTTATTACACCTTTCAGTTACATGTTGACCTAGGATATTATATTTAAATAAAAACAAATCGATATCTCGTTGTGAAAAAGAGTACTTGCCTATAGAGCACCAGCAGCGACAACACCACCGCTAGTATGATGTACCAGAACCAGAGAAAGATGTAGGTCTTCTCGTTGACGATGTTGAGCGGCAGGATGCAGAGGCTGTCGTGCGTCTGGATGCTGCCCGACGCGCCGAACTTGTGGAACGTGCACTTGGTGATGCGCGGGAACACGTAGATCATGGGGTCGTATCTGGAAGAAGAGAAGAGGGACTTCAACAAACTTATTAGTTGTAGCTGCGTCATGATAGTTTACCATCATCAGCTTTAAAATATACTATTGCTAGGCTTAGGTTTATTTTAAGATGCTAACATGTGGGAGAGATACGACCACAAGCCACAATGCTCATGCAGTAGGCCCATTAAAAAATAGTACTATAATGAGGACTAAATGTATTTCTTAGTTCTGTTCGTCTAAGGAGATTCTTAAAAACATGCACATCCTTCAGGTTTCTGACGGGAACTTGGATGAAAGGACATCCTCACAAAACTCCACACACTAAGGCCTACAGAGTGGGATCTAGTGAGCACAACAGGTCCGTTAATATGAACGATAAAGGTAGAATTAGATATCTTGTATATGCTTTAAAAACGAAGACATACAGCACATTGGTGGTGGCTATTGCTATAGCTTATTCCCTGACCGTCACAAGGAGACAAGGTAAAAAAAATAAGCAATAAGCTCAGTAAAATTGTAGGTGATTTGGAGTTTTAGTGATATGGCTATTTTGTTATCACCAGCTTTTGTTTTGTTTTAGCAATCTGTCCCAATCTAGACCAGACAGTTTTGGTTATTTTAAGACTTTTTATGGAATAGATAATAATGGACAATTTAGGATAACAAGGCTTGCCTTGTTATCTTGTTGTTATTGTTGTTGTACACTGGCCACTTGTGACAAAGAAAGATTATAATACTAATGTTAAGTGCAAAACGCAAAAAACATAGCAGTTTATAACTAATTACCGATGACGATTTGGCTAAGTTACACCGGCTGTATTTACGGGTAGACAGTGTCATTTTTTTAGAGTTCGGCGGCGAGAAACTTAAAGCGTTCCTCAAGCCATGTGAAACGAAGCACCGTCAGAGGTCCCCGTGCCCTATTAGAATCTCCGAGGGGTTCGGATCGGATCGTGCGGACTGTGCCAGTTCCATTATCATTGTACAACAAACACGAATATTCACGTGGCCACCACTCACCTCTCCTCCTGCGGCACCTCGCTGTACCCAAGCACCCTGGTGCCGTACGAGAAGAACTCCCCGTTGAAGAAGCTGTCCATCATCCACAGCTGCACCACGATGTTCACCAGGCACAGCAGCTCGCAGCCCCAGTACCGCAGCGCGTATAGTTTGTGCATCTGGAAGTAGAGTTTAATTGGTTTTTAGTAAATATTTTTGGGGGTAAGCAGAGAACGATTCCAATTCACTAACGGTGGTCTAACCTCTTGAGGTCAGTTATAGTCCAGCAGGTTCGATTCTCAGTGGACAGATATTGTGGTCGGTTTCTTTAATTACAATCAATGGGCTCAAACACACAATTTTGAACGTTCACTTCGCAAAATGAGAAAGAAACACAGAGTACAGTAAAGTCTCTTTCTCAAAAAGTCTAAGGATGGCACTTTTTACCACAGTATTTTGCAAAATAGCTTGCTCTTAGTCCGCTGGGCTAGTGACGACCGTCTCATCTAAACATCTCGCTATAACAATAATTGTTTGCAGCATTTTGTTCATAGTTTCATACATTTTATGTGATCACACCAATATTTTATCGTTTGTGTGAAATGTTACATTAGGAAACCCTTAAAGTATAATATCTCTACAGACAACACGAGTACATAACAGGCAACTTAAAATAATTAATTAACAATAATACTGAATGCAAAACGATACCGTTGTTGTCCAACGATACCAACTCTAATTGATTCTCTAATGGACGACTTTATAAAGCCATATCTGACTGCAGCACAAGCCCATGCAATAAGGCCGCATACCAGCCGCATATTATAAAACGACTTCATTGAGCCTGAAATGCGGAGTCGACAACCGTTTAATACATCGCCGGGTCGCGATGGGCCAGCCTAATTGACACTGTTAATGCGCATTCCTCCGATACTGGTCGGTCCGTTGCTCAAAAGCCGGATAAATCTAGGAATATTAAAAACTTTCACTCTAATGAATTATCAATGTGGGATGATTTTGGAGTTGCATTCCTTGGCTGTGGATTGTTAACACCGTCGATATGGAAGTATCGCACCACAGATGATTAGATGATTATATGAAAAATATGGAACAATATTATTAAACTCATAATGGAACATTGGACAAAGGTGCACACTATGCAGGGATAATGTCATTGTTGTTCCTGTTAATATTTTATACTTTTATTTGTGATTATTTTATAATAATTATTATTGTGATTGTTATTATTTGAATGTATTAAGTATTATAACTATTTTTAATGATCTTAATTTTACTTTTTTATTTTTAAGTGCTAATTGCTGCACTGAAGCTAAATTAAATATTTATAAAATACTTATCATACTTACTTAAAATATTGATCTTAATTTATTGTCATTTTTATTTTATTGTACTTTTATAATGATTTATATGGCTGTAATGTTTTTAAAAGCTGAAATAAATAAATTGAATTGAATTGAATTGAATTGAATTGGCCAGCATGTGCCATGTAACATGGTCTACCTACTCTTCCCATGCGGTGTGCCCCCTGTTCCCGTGGGACCAGCACTAGGAAGTTAATGCAAGATGCTATGGTTACCACTGAGCAAGTAATCACTACGTTATAATGGTTACTATTTTGTAGTTGTGACACTAAGAAACGTTTTTCTATTTCTATAGATAAATAATTTTGTACACTTATCCCTGCAAAGCTTTTACGATCAAGTCACGTAGTGATTACTTGCTCAGTGATCAAGTCCTATCATAACCTAAACGCGTGACGTTGACGACCATAGGTTACAGAAACCATTTACTATCAGACAAGCCAGCCTGATAGCTAACTTCGTGGTATAATAACGCTTTTGCTTGCGCTAATGACTCCTATCTACTAAATTAATAAATGCATATCCGTTGATTCATAATAACGATTCAAAACTAACCAGCGTAGCCGTAACCGTAAACTGAATTGAACTTTACGTGGCATCAGCAATGTTGAAATAATAACACGACGGGTAACTTGATGTCTGTTTGGTACTTTTCCGTGTTATCTGCATGTTTGCTTGTAAATATCAAGTGATGATAATACGCTTATATGGAGCAGTTCATCATTACTCCCGCAACGAAATTGGACTTGCATACATTAAATATCAATATATGGATGGAATTAAATGACACAACATTACGATTTGAGTCGTCAATCAGTACATAGGTAGCTTACTCATAATGTTTGTGACAATCATAATTCGTAACAGTAATTAAATAAATAAATAAATAAATAAAATTTCCTACACTCATACCAATTATCTAGCTCAAGAGAAGCTTCGTTATGAAACTCGTTAAATGGTTACTAGACAAAGGATAAACATACTTAAATATATACTTATTATACATAGAAGACACCCAGACCCGAGACAATTTAGAAAAAACAATAATTTCTAAATTGACCCGACCGGGGATCGAACCCGGGACCTCAGAGATGGCGACACCATGAAAACCGTACATGAAACACATTAAATTATGTATATTAATATTGTTTTATTAATGACGCAAACATAATTAATTATACAACTTTACGTATGAGTTTGATAAACTTAATTCTTATTATTGATAGATGATTATTTTGAAATTAAATATTAAGTATTGTATATTTAATTTTACAAGAATACAAATATACAAGAAGGCTGGCAGCTACCTTTGCCAGCGTATTAGTTTGGCAATCCAGAGGGACAATGTTGCCAGCATTCTCGGGACTATTCCCATGAGCCCACAGTTGGAGGACATCTTTTATTTATAGGTATAAATAAAAGATAAGTAAGATTATTAATAATATTATTGTTACCTATATTTTTCTACCTTCTAGTATAAAGGTACCGCTAATCTAATGATGTTTTATTGTAAACTTGCGTGATATTCAGTCTGTTTTGTGTGCCCGGGGAATACTGTTTGGCCGGGACAAAAAAGTTGGTGACACTTTAGGGTACTCTCATCCCAACTGTCTGCAGTTTGACGTAATGGAAGGATCCACAACTCACACTTACACATGTATAATATTAATAGGAATGAAAGAACATTGTTTATGCAGGTTACGCATAAGATGATACTCAATGATAGAGATACAGGTCACATTTCAAATGGATTGGCATATGTATGTACGAGCCGTTATTTGTACCTATATGTAGAGCTCAGCGGGTGACGTGGCGGGTGGCCGGTCCGTTTGTATATCATAGCCACATGATACGTTTATGATACAGACACAACAGCCTTGTTGCCAAGGTATCTACTGTGCGGCGGCGCTCAGACATGTGCGTGAACGCTCTTTGCTGATAAAGCAATACAGTAGATGTGTCAACGCTAAATGAATTAATAATAAATAAAGCTGTTATGATTAGTTAGATACGATAATACTTCTGTATTGATATTGACAACAGCTTTTGATCCTTCAATTCGACTTTGACATGTAAACCTATGACATGATCTCGGCGCTCGATGGAGCAGTGTGGCTCATCTTGGTATGGCCACCATCACCAACTCGAAATCTGACTTTATAGATAGTATGTCGATAGTATGTCGAAATATGTCGACTACCGTTCAAAAGTTATAAGGGGCCATAGGTGGCCCATGCCAGGATGAGGCTCATCCTGGCGCAGTGGTTAACGCGTCCTACCTGCGATTGCTGCAGTTAAGCAACTTTCGCAAAAGCCGGTCATCGGATGGGTGACCAAAAATGTATCCTCTCGAGCCTCTCCGTGCTTCGGAAGGCTCATTAAGCCGTTGGTCCCGGCTGCATTAGCAGTCGTTAACAACCACCACCGCACTGGGCCCGCGTTTTGGTTTATCGCCCGTTCGGCTTGTGCCCCAGCAGTGGGGACATAAAAATGAGCTGATGATGATGATCTCGAAGGTAATCACTTTAGTAGGGATGCTTTCTTCATCATCATCATCATCAGCTTATTTTATGTCCCCACTGCTGGGGTACGAGTCTTCCCTATGGATGGATAGGGAGAACGGGCCCAGAGCGGATTGGTGGTTGTTAACGACTACTAATGCGGCCGGGACAACGGCTTTACGTGCCTTCCGAAGCGCAGAGGAGCTCGAGATGATAAATTTTTTGGTCACCCATCCGATGACCCGTGTTTGCGAAAGTTGCCTAACCTCAGCACTCGCAGACTGGGCGCGTTAACCACTGCGCCATCGAGCTCCTCTTGAAACATCGTTAATGGCAGCTACGAATATAGAGCTGCTATCAATGTTTACATTCATTCTAAAATACCCTATGTTACTTAACACAGGATTTTTCGATACTATTATCGAAAAAAACATCATTTTTAAAGACTATAATATATAGTCTTTAAAAACGATGGTTTTTTTTTTTCTAATATTGTAGCGAGGTCTCTATCTTCCATATACGGTGCAACACAGCATTGACTTGCCCCATGGCCGAGCGAAAGATTTATAACTCGACTTGAGTAAGGGCTAAGGACTACTAAGGGCTTGTACACAAAACTGCGATGCGACGTCGCATCGTAAAAATCTACCTAATCTATCTATCTTGTTTCTTGCGTAGCGGATTCGCATCGCGCCGATTCGCAGTTTTGTGTAGAAGCCCAAAGACAGTGAAGCTCGCAAAAAGTAACGGCTGGGCAACCCTACGGGGAACTTTATTACATCAAACTCACTTTTTTCACGGCTATCAGATTGGGGTTTACTGGTCGCATAAATTATGTCTTTAAACTTGTTATTGCAGACTAGCGGCCCGTCCCGGCTTCGCACGGATGGACATTTCTTTTTAATAATATAGCCTATGTCACTCAGCGCAAATGTAGCATTCTAATGGTGAAAGCATTTTTTAAATTGTTCTAGCAGTTTTTGAGTTATTCGTTGCAAACACACAAAAATATCACGTTTACGAAAACGAAAATTTGTATGGCAAAATTGTAACTCTTCTCGTGTGTCGCCAGAAGGCGCTGCTTCGATTCCATACTAATTTTCGTTTTCGTTAACGTGATCGAATGTTAAATGAAACTCACAGTTGGCACCCTGCCTATAAGCCTATTTAGTGACACAGCAAATAAAGTTCGTTAAAGGAGTTCGTTTGAATGATGTCGAAAACTTTTATACGTTACTGACTGATAGTAGCTTTATTCCACGAAGGGGGTTGGTGCATCTGTTGCACTCATTAACTCTGAAGGCCAAACAGCGTGCAATATAAAAGTTTGGCTCGTAACACGAGGTTTGCACTACCAAGTTTTCCAATATATCGTAGGTACCAGACTTGCCACAACGTAAGTACACCCGGAGACAAACGTGCGGAATGACATTTGATAAGCAAATATGCGAGACGGAACCGAGTATATATGAATAACGTATAAACATGGCAGTATTATTTATTAGGCTCATGGCATAGATGTCTCAATCTGGACAGTGTGAAGGTGAGCCGCCGATGTTTAGTTGATATCAGCGTCGCCTTTTTAAGCACTGGGTTAAAATATGTTAATATTTTTGTTTTTTATTTATGAAATATTCAAAATATATAACAAAATATAACATACTTATATGACAGCGTAGCGTAGGAAGGACTACAAGTAAAATGTCGAATGCACGACATAAATATGTCAGACGCAACGAGTCGATAAACACTTTCGTACTTTGTCATAGCAACTCAAAATAGCCATAGGCGCTTTTAGGGTTCCCCGTACCCAAAGGGTAAAACGGGACCCTATTACTAAGACTCTGCTGTACGTCTGTCACTAGGCTGTATCTCATGAACCGTGATAGTTAGACAGTTGAAATTTTCACAGATGATGTATTTCTGTTGCCGCTATAACAACAAATACTAAAAAACAGAATAAAATAAATATTTAAGGGGGCCTCCATAAAACAAACGTGATTGTTTTGCTCGTTTTTGCTCGTTTTTATAGATAATGGTACGGAACCCTTCGTGCGCGAGTCCGACGCGCACTAGGCCGGTTTTTTGCTACTAGTTAAGTTATCGTTGCTGACCGTTCACACAAGATATAGAAACTGGTATAAAGTACTGTAAATGAAATTATAGAATATTTTGCAGTGCAGAGAGATGCGCTCTGCAAATAAAGCATTTACATAAAATTATAACAAAAAGCCACAAAGCTTATTTTTCTGTTGGATCTAACTTTTGATAGGTATATCCCCAGTTTTGATATACCTACCCACCTTATTATTATCGACTACATAAAAAAATTACATTTAAGAAAGCCCTTTCATCCACCGCTCTATTCACATACTAAAAGCAGACACATAAAAACCACGTGCTTTAAGCTCGTAGGTGGTTGCTTACAAAGGTTCAAGTAGTTATTAAAACGACGACGACAAAAAAGTTCTCGCCCTACAAAGTAGTTTGCAAATTGTTTAGCATAGCAAAACCATAAAGAGCTTGTTCAGACTTCAGTCCCTAAAATCACTAACGAGCTATCTTACCGCTGTCGGAACACAACAAAGCTGATAACGACAGAATTTCATAAAATGGTAGTAGCTACGTAGCAGATTTCGAACAAATCTTAGGGTTCTTTCAATTTAGACATTTCGGTACGGACCGCTGCCGCGCGGTTTCATATTAAACGCCAGCCGCACGACTGTTTTGATATGGAACGCAGTGCAAACGTGCGTTAGCCGTCCGACAACAAACGTCTAAATTGAAAGAGCCTTTACCACCAACCACACCGAGCACAATACAAATGACAATCTAACCATCCGTCTGAGACTGCTACTCCCGGACTCAGTAACACCAATCTATTCAGTCTGCAGTCATATCGCACAAGGAGTTCACGAGACCAGCGTCAGGTTATCCGACTTAGGTGGTTTGCCATCATGCTGAACAGTGGGCTTAGTGTGAGTTATTTTTGACACAAAATTAGTATGGCACTAGAGCAGCGCCTCCTTGGCGACATACGAGAATAGTAAAAAAAATTGTCATACAAATTTTAGATTTCGTAAACGTGATCGAATGAATACGGATAGTAAAAAAAACTCACACAGGCACTCATATACCTTTTAGTGCCACACTTTACTATTGAGATATATTTTGACTAGGACCCATCGCGGGAATAACAGAGATAACATAGGGACCGAACTTTTTAACCGCATAATTATAATTATAGCTAATTAGCAAGGGAGCATACTGAAAATCACAACTATAAGTTAAAATTGCACTGTATTGTGGTTAATGACACTAATCTAAAGCCAAAGCCAAGTTCAAGCTAACAAACTGGCGAGCCGTGTGTTGTGTATTATTACACGTTGACTATTCTTATTAAGTCAGTAGCTCAATCAAATTCCTGCCCTTGATCGTGCCCACGTGACTGCAGCCATGATTATATTAGGGACTCGTCGGACAGATGCGAGGGCATTGCCGACTATGCACCTGCCTAGTCACCCCTGTGCAGGGAGCGGGATTTGCTATTCTCACCTTGCCAATAGTGCAGCTTCTATATAGGTATATATATTCGCGACTTAATTATACTGCTACGCCAAAGCGATATGCGACGGGCCAAATTCCTGGTCATTCATGCCGTCAATGGAGGTCAATAAACAATGCGCAATCCATCAAGTGAATCAATTATATTACTGCTGCAAATGAAATAAATATGGAAACTCATTGGCGACTGAGAAGACATTTCTATTATCTTTTGCATCTAAGAGGAATAGAATGATCGAAAAAATCAACAAAACAAAAAATATTATAATGGATAAGCGCAGAATCTATTATTATCTTTTTTACGATTGTACTGGCTAATTTAATCCTTCGAATGCCCCACTGATGGGTTCAGGCCTGATAGGTATACCGTAAGGTCTCTTGCTGATGCACATGAAGATATTCAGGCTATAAACCCTCCAGCAAGGGACAGAAGAAGGCTTTGGTTTGAAAACAATATATATGTGGTCCCCGACCCGCAGACCCAGCATTACTTAATTTGCCTAACTGTCAATCATAACCCGACAGAATAACCAACTTACCAAAGCATAATAAGCCCGTTTAAAGTGCGCCGCAAGGTGGTCCTTATTGCAAGCATTGTTGCCACCTGACACACATAGAGCCTGCAATCGCGGAGGTGCATCATTACATGCTACCTGTGTATCCTGCGCGTGCGCACAATGCATCGGAAAAGCCGTGCCTAGACTGTGGCGCTTTCCGTTCAAACAGTACTGATACTATCATGGACTACATGTCAACACTAGGAATTGTGAACGTAATAAAATTAAATAGCACAAACTTTTACGGATCTACTCGCGTTTATTAATTATGAGACGGCCAACACCTGTCTCTATGTGACTATGGATCCTGCAAAGGGTTCGAAACGTCACGATAAAATAATTTAAATCAACGTGTAAAATAAACGCGAGTAGATCCGTAAAAGTTGTTTTATTTCAATGTGTATACGAGTAGTGTTCGCGTAAACTTTAGAAAACAATATGTTAAATAGAGACAATAATGTTTTTTTTTCCGATTCCTATTTCTAATGCTGAGAGCGAGTTTTATACCACCATTCGAACACTTCAAGGAAAACAACAATGTGTATGAATGAATTTGTGAAAATAGGCACTTTGTTCGCAGTATGCACTCAGTCCAGTCCACGGGCAGATATAATTTACTCGAAATACGAGGTAGTAGGATGTTTCATAGATACCTACATTACCTTCCATATATGTTGCACATTTGGTATTTGAATTACCACTTGGTTTCTGTCATCTAAATAATTATTACGGTAATAAATCCGTGAAGTTACTAAAACTACAGACTCATGTGCTTAAAAACATTAATATCCAATTAATTGCGTTTTGTGTCTAAATCAATCCTTTTTTTATTTCAATCTAAATCAGTTTTATTTCAAATTTGTTTTTTGTATATAAAAAATGAAAATAGCACTCGAAAAGAGACGACTGCCTCAGATAAAACCCTAAATGCACTTCTTCTCTTATACATTTTAATCAGTTCTAATTCAAAAGATGCAACTTCCATTTGACTGCTGAATGTAATTAAGTATTTTTAAAATAGATTTAACGTCTTAAAGTAATAGGCAGTTAGTTATACATAAAATTAGAACCACGGCAACAAGAAATGCGGTGGTTGAACTCATTACAAACAAGCACTAACTATGAATAGTCGAATGGAGTTCAACGTTGGCATGCAATCATCTGTCTGCGATCTACAGCTGTCTAAGAAAAAGCCGAAGAATTAAAAAACGCCATCACAATCAGAGACTCGCATTCTTTACCCTAGTCTTATTAAACACTTAGGTATGTTTTTAAGTGAGTTTTTTAATTCCTTGCAGGTAAGGCCTTCATTGCACGAGATGTTATGTGATAAGGCCGAAGGTGGCAGCGCACTTCACCCGGAATCTTCAACTACTGAGGAACTGGCTATCTTTGTTATATTGTTATGTGTTGGCATTGTCGAGCCACTGATGGCGAGCGTGCTTACAATTGGTGATTTCGATATGCTATCGACTCCCTTTTGGGAGAAGGAGAGTTTGTGATGTATAGATATTGTGTAATTAAGGCATTTTGGCTTCAAACAAGCCCCTGCTGGGTTTCAAGATAATCATAGTTGGATTGCCTACCTCCTGTCTAAACACAATTAACCATAACCCACCCCGCTGATCCATTTATATTAAACAAAGAAAACAAAAAGTTAACATTTAAATCAACATCGGTATTATCGTGGTCAGGTATTTTAAACCCATATATCTCACAAAAGAACAAAAAGCAAACATGATGTTTTGAGTTACATAGAGAATAAATTGAAAAAAATCTGACCGACACGTACGAAGGTGGCCGCCAGATGTTTTGCCTGCGTCAGTTTTTGCGTACATCCTGATTGAAGGATGCTTCACAATATTTGGTTTAATTGCAAGGAAATACAGCTTAATTTGGTGCACAGCGTAACCCTTCTAATTGTACAATGAACCCAAATTTATGGGGCCCTTGCACACAGATGCCCATTTAAACTTACAGCTTCTAGGAAATGAGCTCAGTATGCCACTTAGCCGACGCTTTCGCTTTCAGGTTGCGATATTTTAAGTAAAGCAACTTTTACAATGGCGGGTCATGATCGGATGGATGACCAAATGAAAGTATCTCGAGCTCCTTACGTGCTTCGGAAGTCGCGTTAAGCCGTAGTTTCCCACAATCGTCGTGGCTATATTTCCCATTTTCTAATGTGATATTAAAAAGGCCTGAGGAACTAATCAATGGGACGTTTATAAGCTGATAATTGTAATTTCGATAAAAATAACATAACATTTCACATTTCACTATTACAGGTCTTTTTTACCATCAAATTAAATGATCCATGATCAAATTAAATGAATGAAAATAAATAAACGACAATTTTGAATATGTCATGCTAATATTATCCACATGTAGGGTAATCGTTCTTGGAACGCAACGTCCTGTCGAAGGGACATGGTGAAACGATCGACTTCTGGGGCAGTTTGCATCGACCCATGTGTTTTCCCAGGAAGCGAGTGGGTCACACCACACACGCGACGCCCTCCACGCCGCCAATGGCTTTTCGGGAAATGGTAATTTGAAGCCAACTCAATACAGGTTTTAGGCAATTGGGACTGACGACACGTTACAAAGAATTAGGTTAATTAAAAGCTGGTTTGTATTACATTCCAATAGAGTACCCATGTGTTCACGTCAATAAAAACAATTTACAATTTAAATTGTAGTTATATCAAGGAAGTGTGACTGGCTGTTGTAGTTACGTTTACGTTTTGATAAGTTTTGGGAAAATTACTCTATAACTACTAATCACTACTTTCTTTGCAGAAAACTCATTTTAGTCTTCTACGTCGAGTAGCACAACAATATAAATGTAGGTCTCAAACTAAATTGCCATAATGATACAGCAAATAAACCAAAATGAAAATACTTCATTGTAATTCCAACGGCTTCCGCGTATAAAATTCAATATGCTGAACGTCCAGCGCAACTTTGCCCCCCCAAGGCCAAAGGCGGTGCAAAGTTAACATAAGCACATGAAATAATAGTTACTGGCGTACATACTGTGCGAATACTAACTCAAGGAGCAGAATATGAGTATTAAATATTCATTTTATATATCTTTGCTTGACGGGCATCCAGCGAAACATGTGATATTACCGTCTAAGTGAATATCTTGTACTTACCATATTATATACAAATAAATGATATTTATCTTTAATGGATTGAATATGCATTAATGCTACTTCTTTTAAATTCGTGGTCTGCGCTTTGATAATTTTTTACAAGAGGCCCATTCAAAAAACCGAATAGGTATACCATCAGCGATAGTTCTTCATTTTTATTACAGAGCTGTCTCTACCTACTTCTATGGTAACAATGCAAGCGTCGTCATGCATTTTGATGACATCTCTCAATAATAACATTTCACCGCCTCGCCGTCTCTAGTATAATTTCACATATTATACTCGATTTAGTTGAGGACAGGACCAGTTCTAAGTGTACCTGGTAGCTACTATCATCTTATTCAATTAGCCGCCATAACAATATGTTAATGGGTGGAAGTGCGCTTCCAGTTTCGGGCCTTTCGTCACTTACCATCAGGAGAAATAAATGCCAAGCGTTTCCTTGGTGTGGGATAAAAGAAGAGAGACCTGATCTAATGATCGATTAATGGAGTAAGACTCCAGGTATAGTAAATTATAAGTCTCAGATCTCAGTCGCATATAGCACGTCTACTGAGTAGTGGGAACGAGCGTGGTTACGCATTTACGCAATTGTGCCGTGTAATAACGAGGATCGCAAGCGCAGTGTCAAGGCAAACACGTGGCGAGCTTGAGACGCGTCGCCACAGACTATGCAAATCAAACTGCATTTATGTTCTATCAATAAAATGTAGCATACATTTGACAATATGTGAAGGCGATGAGATGACGTTAGAATCCGTATTAAAATCAAAGTATCGATTGATTTCAACAAAATATAGATATTAATAAGGTGTTTGACGTAAAGTACAATGCTTAAGCGACATAAAATATTGCAAGTACAAAATCAACACAGACATACACCACACAGCACAAACGTATTATCTCTAATAATAATAATTGAAAAAAAAAACTTAGGCTAAGTCCGTCACGTACGTAACTCCGAAGACATAATATAAAAACGGTTTTATTATATTAAACCACAACATAATTACATATTAATATTTCACTCACTACAGATTTACCAAATAAATTATCGACCATCAAACTTTCAGGCAAGTGTTTGGAATCTGGAAAATACCCAGTTCTTTCTTCATAGCAAAAGAAGGTAGAAGACCACTAAGTAAAGTAATACAGTATTAATTATTGAATTTGCTATGGCACGGCTTTTGTAACTGCGTTTGAGTGACAAGTCGCCGCGCCGGTCCCGTTAGCGCGACAAAAAGTCAGCCGTCCAAAGCAGTCCAAAGGCCCACAAAAAGCGGCCCGCACGCCATCGCCACGGCCAATGTGAGCTTCGGATTAACTCGAAATACTTATCATCCATTTGATTCTTATGATTCGATCAATAATTAGTAAATAATTTAATCACTACATAGTATAAAACAAAGTCGCTTCCCGATGTCTGTCTGTCCCTATGTATGCTTAGACCTTTAAAACTACGCAACGGATTTTGATAAGGTTTTTTTTATAGATAGTGATTCAAGAGGAAGGTGTATATGTATACATGCATATAATTGGACTCGGTAGGTGGCGCTGCTTAAGGGTTCTATATGATACGGGTATTCACTCAAGCGGACGAAGTCGCGAGCGGGCCGCTAGTAAAACTATAAAATAATCAATTTGTTTTAAATGTGTAGAGTGGTATTTAAAAAATTACTTATACGAGTATATAGAGCACTGTCTGAGCACTTTAGATACAAGTAAAATTAATTCAAACTGATACTGTACAGTACTTCTATTCTCATTACGGATCGTATGGTAGTTCATTACGATCATGTCACAGTATCAAAGTCCCCGCTGCGCCGATATGGCCTAAAGAGGGCACTTACACGATAGATCGAGTGGGGTTAAGTGGCCACTTATTGACGACTGCTTGTTAGTCGTTGATAAATCATAAATCCAAAAATATACATACAAAAGAAACGATAAAGTGTTCGGTACTGTAATAGATAGGTATCTCTTATAGAAGAGGATCATAGGATGGGAGCCCCGTACAACAGAAACTTGCATTATTCATTGAAAGTGTTAGTCGACACGAATAAACAGAAAAAAATCTTTAAAAAAGTTCTGAACCTTTTTAATGACTTTTTCTGTATGATTTAAAATTAAATAATTATATTCAAAAAATTCATTGCCAAATCCATACAGATAAAAAGACAGGGCTTGACTTTACAGAAAGGCTGTAAAATATACATAAAATTGCATTCTTCTAAACATAAACTACGGCAGAAACTCAACGTGCGTCGATGCGTCAAGAATTAAACAATTATTCATAGCACTACGACCTTGACGATTAACATATTTATAATGGGAATGCTAATAAATACTCTAATTTCGGCCACAATAGTTAAGTATACTATAACGCCATTAGCATAGAGGTTAGAGTCCTACAACACTACCAATTAGCGAGGTCAACCGTCTTGAAGCTGATAAAATCATTTCTCGCTTAAACAAACAATAAAGTGATTAAAGTAAATAAGTGACAAATGGCTGCGAAAAGATTGTTATTATTATATACAACCTGTCATTTCCCATGACACAACACAACACAATACGTCGCTTATAAGAGTACAATAAATTTACACGATTTAGGAAAGGGTATATTCTTGAGGAATAATCGTTTTTATTCAATCATATGGCAAATGTATTATCAAATAATATACATGATCTGTACACAATCTAAACAATGAATATGAAATAAGCATTAGTTAAATCTATCAAAAAAAAACTTGCTAAGCTCACGGCCATCAGCATAATCATATTGACAAAAAAAACAAAATGTATCTAAATAATTTGGCAGCCCCGCAAAAAGCAACGTCGATATCACTGTGTACTCATCGGCGATAACCAACTCAAACATTTACTCTGGCTGTCAAAAACCGGTCACTGGCAGTACCACATTCGGTACTTATTGTTAATGTATTAAAGGTCATTTCAAATTGTTTAATTTGATGAACCACCACCTGCTTTGATAGATGTATCGTCGCATCCGCCAGATGGCAGGAAGCACCCAGTAACAACAAAGTGGATCCACAAGTGATCTTTGCAGTCTCGCTATTGTTGCAATAAGGGCAAGGATGGAAACAAACGCTGCATGATAAAACATTTTCTAGGTGGACTTTTTATATGGCAGTTAGCTAATATAATGTGTACGACATTTTTACAAATATTGTGAAATAATATTGATTTCAACTTAAGTGCTCTTTTTTAAATAAGCCTAATTGAATACCCAAATCCCCTACAAAAACTGATCATGATCAAGTTACGTTTCGGGGAAAACTTAAAAAGTGTGACGCATGCCTACCACCTGTTATGCTGACCTGTGCACCACCAATTCAGTAACGATTTTTGAGTAAAACCATCACCTCAGCCAAAAGACGTCCACTGCTGGACAAAGGCCTCCCCTAAGGATCTCCACAACGACCGGTTTTGTGAGGCCTGCCCACACTACGCTTTCCGGTACGCGGTCGCTACTCAAGGACTATTCCGCCCCAGCAACCATCAGTCCTGCAAGCAATGTGCCCTGCCCACTGCTACTTGAGCTTAGCAATTCTTCGGGCTATGTCGGTTACCTTTGTTCTTCTGCGGATCTCCTCATTTCTGATTCGATCACGCAGAGAAACCCCGAGCATAGCCTTCTTCATTGCTCTTTGAGTGACCTTGAGACTTCTGATAAGGCCCATAGTGAGCGACCACGTCTCAGTCCCGTATGTCATCACTGGCAACACACACTGTCGTCTTGAGACACTGCGGTATATCAGACGAAAAGATATTTCGTAGCTTACCGAACGCTGCCCAGCCTAATTGGATTCGACTATTGACCTCTTTGCTGAGGTTGGATCTACCTGGTAGTAAAACCAACTTGCCTTTAAAAAAAATAGCGCAGATAAATTCTATGAACCAACAAAGTAGTGTAACAAAGAGATTGGTACAAGTACTTTCGAAACCGGAAAAGTAGCTTCAGCTAAGCGCAAAAACTGTTAGCAACCATTACGGCTTGTGGTCTATCAATCGCTATGGCTACAGATATCAAGTGGTCGATGTAATAGTAGTAATAGTGAAGGTGGCGGTTGCGCAATCGAGCAACGAACTATGGGCATTGACCGCCGACAAAAAATTGCCCGCGTTCGGTGTCCAATCATTTTAGGTTTGTCACGACTTATAACTTTATCCCGATACGCTCCACTAAAGGAAAGTGTCGATTTCAAATAATTATATAGACAAACTTAGGTGAGGCAAAAAGCGTTGGCAAAATTGCATCACATTAAAAATAAGATGAATAAATGAAAGATTTGAAACTCTTTGATGATAAATGTGATTAAACGTAAATAAATAAACAAATTTAAAATTATTTGACACTATTGATAATGCAGTAGAAGAAGTCAATGAAACTACACACATTACAAAAACAACTAAGTGGAGAAATTCAAGTAGACTTTTGGGTATTGAGCCAATGTGTAGAACTGGATTGGGACTCCAAGGATAGCCGCCGGCGAAAACGTATTTTTTTTAAAACATGTGATCTAAAGATTATACGCGTCGCATGGCTAGGACGGATGGCAAGAAGATGCCGCGCTCATTTCGCAAGAAAATTACGCAATATACCCGAGACACGTAGGTTATCTCGCTATCGTTAAATGGCATGCTGGATAATGGCTTATTCATACAGAATAATGAGCACTTCTGTTCGAAGATGAAGCTTCATCTCATTTAAGTAAACAGTGCTTAAGTATTTAAGCTGAACGTTAAAATAATGCTAACAGTAAACATACTGATGGTTTGTGCCAAAGAATTTCAATAGCAAAATGAATAGGACATTATATAAAATTTCTGGAGCGTTTGTATTTAGTGCGAGCATAAATATTACTCTTGGGAAATGTAAATATTGCTCAGGTGATTCAAAGACTGTAGCAACAACTGTACTAGTTGCACAGCTATCTGTCTTTAGTATGGCAATATTAAGGCGACATTGCGACATGGTTGAATCATGCTTCCCAAAAGTATATTACTTGGACATGTTAAACAAAGAATCTCAACAGCTCATCAAAATGAATAGGACATTATATAAAATTTCTGGGGTTTTTGTATTTTGTATAACGCCTCGGTGGCCGAATGGCATAACGCTCGGCCCGATACCCGAAGGTCCCGGGTTCAATTCTCAGGTTGGCCAAGGTGTCATTCGGATTTTTTCGATGCCTGATGCCTTTCGATGCCATTTCTTTTGATTTAGCCTGGGTTTGTGATTCACCAACCCGAATTTGGCAAGCGTCGTGATTAAGCCAATACCCATCAATTGTAGTGATGACTTGATGATGGAGGCTTTTGCTCAGCAGTGGGACAGTTATAGGCTACTTACTTACTTATTTTATATTCAGAAAGAGCTGTAAATATTACTTTTGAACAATGTTAATATTATTTAGGCATATATACCTAGTTACACAGTTAACTATTTTTAATATGATATTGCGGAATGGTTGAATCGTGTTCCCCAAAGAGTAATCACTAGTACGTGTTAGCCAGAAGGAAAATGTCGTAATCGTAACGAAGGAACTAGGTTGACGATCTTGGCATTGACTTTGTAGCCCAGAATGTTAAGATAGAGGTCGCTTTGTGACTCGTCGCTGTCCGGTACCCTGCTGTGGTAACTAACCGCAGCCTCCACTGACCACAATCATCATCACCATCATCAGCCTATGGTACTCGTCCACTGCTAGACATAGGTCTCTCCAAGTGCACGCCTCGTGTCTCTAAGTGGGGATCTGAAAACCTGGTCGAGTTAAATGCCAGCAAAACCCAGGTTTGTGCATTCTCGTCCAAGGTAACTCCTTTCCTTACTCCTCCCTCCCTTCAGAACTCTCCGTTGCCCACTTCGATGGACCTCAGCTCTTGGCATGGACATTGGCCAGGAACTGAATCCAAAATGCAACATAGAGTGATATTTTAACTGCCTCCTGTTAGTTGGGTATTCTTAATAAGGTGAGGCGGTTTTTCACTCCCGAGCAGCGCTGTTTGCTGTACAAGAATCAGTTGCGATCGAGTATGGAGTATTGTTCCCATCTATGGGACGGCTCCGCTAAATACCTCGTCGATGCACTTGATAGACTTCAATAGCAAGCGGTACGCATTTTTGGAGATGCTGAGGTTACAAGCCTCTCTTGACACCTCCAGCTGCGTAGAGACATTGCTTCTCTCAGTGTCATCTACCGGAATTACTTCGGATAGTTTTCTGAAAAACTTTTTGATCTAATCCCGCCCTCTCCTTTCCTCTCCCGGACTACACGTGCTGGTCTTAGGAACCACCATCATTGTACAGAAAATGTACTCGTACCAAAAAATTTAGCAAATCGTTCCTCTGTAAGACCGAATGGTATCCGAATGGAATTCTTTGCCGGCGCATGTGTTTCCCAGTTCCTATAGTCCCGGGCCTTAAAGCGGGGCGTGAAACGGAATTTATGCAGGCCGTCATGAATGGGTGTGTGTTCTACGGTGAGGAGCGCACTCATTATCTTACGACTGCATCGGCTGCTTACCATCAGGCAGGACGTGGTCACTATGACGAGTCAAAATAGAAAAATATAAAAAACGCCACTGAGCACGATCCCGAGGCTACTATTTTACCTTACCACCATAAATCAACAAGAATACCGCTGAGCCAGACCCGTTGAGTTTTTATGCCCCTAATGCGTGATACTAATGCTAAACGCAAATTACCATCAGGACATTTGATGGCACATCCAGACGGGTGGTCGTTGCGTGTCGAATCGCAGCTTTATTCAGACGTTACACTCCATTAGACACTACTACGAACTCGTGTAGTCTTCGTGAACGATTCAACACAAGTCACGCTGACGACAGCCATTTTGTGACGCAGCCTCCTTGATTGCCGCAAATTGTGATAAGTTGCATCAGCAGTTTTACAATCGGTTTCGTAGGTTATATGCGATTGTTGTCAGCATTAACAATGCTGTTGTAACGTTACAAACATTAACATAGTAAAAATAACAAACAGAAAAGCATTTAAACATTGTGAAGAAGTCGGACTGCCTCTGGATCCCATGCATACTTTTGCAATCTGTGTCAAACAAATGTGTCTGGTCTAAGTGATTTTTGCAAGTTAGTAATCTACATACATATTTTTCTGTGCCACATGTTTCAGATAGACAATCAGTTCAAAGTATATAACTGACCTTTATATAAAAAGTAGCACACGAGCAGATAAAGAAATATGATTGATAATACTCAAACTATAAATAAAAAAGTTGTATCGAATGCTGGGACTGGGATTGCAAAGTTTGACACGCTTCACTTGTCAACGAAAACGTGATCACGAAGTCATAACAATCACGAAAAAGAAGTCGCCGTGTCCCTTCAAGAAACGCCAAACAGCACGACAAACGCGCAGGTTGTACAGGAACAGCCGAAGCGTTGAACCCGTCATTAGCGACACAGCGCACGGACGCCGCACTGTGGGACCGATTCCCAGTAGCCACAGGTTGTTGTATGTGAATAACAATGTGAAAGTACCACTGTGTGAATTCCGTGAGTCTTTTGCTGTCGTCGGTAATGCATGATGGTATTTCAGTGTTCTGTTCATTCGATTTGCTTGACTATCACAAAAGGCGGAGTACTAGGATGAGTCTTTAACTTAATATAGATCGGTTTCGACGTGTAGTAAGTAAGCACCTTCTGATATGTTGCACACGAAAAGTAGTTCAAACAGATTCCTTCTGAGTTTGACATCAGTGTTTGTAAATTTTATCTTTTTTATTATTTAAGTGCTTGCTGCACTGAAGCTAAATTAAATATTTATAAAATTTACAAAAACACAAATGTTGAAAAAAATTCCACGAGAAGGATTTGAACCTGCACCCTTCTGACATACCATGATTTCGGCGGGCTGGTTAGAACCACGATAGCTCAATTGGAAGAGCACCTGAGCACCGGCTCATACATCCCTTCGCACATACCGATGTGCGAAGGGTGCAGGTTCAAATCCTGCTCGTGGAAATGTTTTCAACATTTGTTTTTGTAATTTTTTTCGCAACAAAAATTTGCGTTAAAATTATATAAACAAAACAAAAAACATTTTTTAAATAGTTTGCCTACTTCTTAACTTATCTTTAGTATTTGTAAAAATAGTATGATTAGATATTAATGACGGCAGTTGTTTACATTGAATGGGCGCCTTTGGCTTTAAAAGTAAAAAAAGTAAATAATGTTGAATAATTTCTAAACCTAATCTTAATCTTTTGACGGCAAAAGGTCTACCCCTTTTTCTCTCATATAAAATTGTATTCTACACGCCTTATACCAAAATAAGATCTAAAACAAACGAAGAAAATACTAGGCGATCTTTGAATAGATAACGCATGGTTTTAAATTCATAGCCTATGAAGTTTCTAGGCTTGCGGCTTAAGATTAAAGCGTGTATCTTACCTTTTCGTACCTCAGGAGATACCCGATGAGCACTTCCTTCTTCGTCTCCTTCTCCTCTTGGTCGCAGACGCCGATGTTGAGCCCCATCACGATGGTGCGCAGTAGACCACCCTCGAACGCGTCCCACAGGAACTTGGGCGTGTAGCACATTATTGCCTGCACGGAACACAAATCTATGACGTAAGTAAATATATCGTCACATTTTGTACAAAAAAAGGCCCTATGGCCCATCGGGGTTCCTGTAGTAACTCCTGATGTTACTGGAAACGTTCATGATGAGTATCGTGACATCAGAGACCAGGGATGTCTTTATGGATTAAGTACGTATTAATTAATAGATTATTATGAATGGCGGAATAACCAAATGCCTAATTCTAAAGCATATTTACGAGTAGAATGAATTCAAAACATTATTCATAAATATGTACGATATTATCATTACCATTTCAACAAAATAATAATTTTAAAGCATTTATATATTTAATTTACAAAGGTCAAAGGTCAATGTTGAAGTTCAACATTATTGTTATTTTAACGATATCTAAGAGTAAAATATCTTAACATTTCAGTAGTCCTAGTCACCTAGTCAGGAAGACAGCTTCCTTACATTTTAAAATATCAGTAGTCACATGATGTTAAAAAACTTAAAGATTATCAACAGATAATGCATAATCTTAAGTCTAGGCGAACAAATTCGCGGGCACAGCTAGTAAATAATAATTATTATAACTCAATGAACCAAAAACTCCTCGCTAAAGTTGTTGTTACTATGGCGACGTTAAACCAATTATAACTGTTTTCGGTCCACGTCAAACAAGGCATCAGTTTGAAATCAACTGAATAACCAAACAAGGCGTCATCATCGTAAAAACGCGTCATAAAAGGCAGTAGGTCACCTCGAAGGAGGCAGGATTGGGTCTTGCGGTAATCACGTCACAAGTTAACACCGTCTGACATAGTCGGACGTACCGTTAGGCCCCAATACCGGCGGGCTATTGCGGAAACTGGACTGTCGAACTTCGATGACAGTTTGAACAAAGCAGATTTGGTTTTCGCTATGTGTGACGAAGCGGTCATGAACGATAGAAACATTGACATTTATGACTTCGTGATCGCATAGTTAGCGATATAATTGGACTATATTTACACGGTTACGAAGGAGCTAAACTGTGTCGAAGGATGCGTTATTATCTTAGAATAGTACGTTGCCCTTTCTTGAATTAAAATGCCCACTAAAGTACTGATTCTCATTTTTTTGGAGAGAGATTGCTGATTGCCGCTGCGGCATTTTCAGCTTCACCGGGTTTTTTGGGGGCGGCGAGGAACGTAAAGGGTCCCTCAAGCCGTGTGAGACGAATCACCTTCAGAGGTTATCTAGAGGGAACGGCATCGCGCACAAGTGCGCGTCCCCGTGCCCTACTAGATTCTCCGAAGGGTTCGGATCGGATCGGGGAGCGGAGCAACCCGAGGGCGCCTCTAAAGGCACGGACCTCGGCTCGGGTTGACCGGGCCGTGGAGGAGGAGAGAACCGACCAGGTACATGACTGTACCTGGTGTAGAGCGAGTGTGAACCGGTTCTTCGTACCCTTGTTCTACGAGTACGGTGTCTTGGGCCTAAACTGGTGTGCATGTTTAGTGTATTCTGTAAATGTGTGCTGTCATTTAGAGGATCGGGCGGGAACTGATTCTCAACCAATGTTCAAAAGCACAAGTAGCAAGCAACAAGACATTTCTTAATTAACCAGCTGACACTGCCAATCCTTTTATTTCTATTAATTTTTATTTACTATTGAATTGCGATCCAATTGAGGTCCATTTAATATTGAACTGTTTCGTTTTTTACTTGCGGCATGCTTAACGCATAGAAAAGGCCTTGTACAGATCTCCTTTTGATATGACGTGTTGATTTATTATATTTTTGTACTGGTTTTGTTTTCTCTAAATAAAAAGAGACGTTACAAAATGCCCTAGAATTCTAAATAATTTATAGAAGTCTCTGTACTAGCAAGACATGAGGCTTTTCCATACCTGAAAAAAGAGCACGAAGCACACCCACTGGTAGTAGGTGTAGTATTTCTTCTCGTGCGTGCCGTCGTACTCGTTCGCGATGCCAGGATGCGCCACCTCTTTGCCCACCTGTGAAAAGTAATGGATTAGGAGCGGGTATGGAGCGCGGGCAGGGATCCGCAGACGATCCCTGCAAACAGTGAAACAAACAAGGCTGAAAAGACGCATGAGATGAAGCACATATATCAGAATATGTCTTACTGTATTTTAGAATAAAAACTAGAAGTGTATCATCTTTCTCTTCTCCACAACGACCGGTTCAAAGTGTACGCTAAGACATATTTTTTTAAACAGTAGGTACATTTTATAGCAAAACTTTTAGACTATGAATTGCTTAACATTTAAAAGAATGCAAACAATTATATCTTACTGACAAGTGACGAGTATACATGTAAAATAAGAAACATTTTACATCTTTAGTGTCAAGTATACCCACACACAAATATTTTATTAAGATATTTCAATAGAAGTGAGGAGAAACAAGGATGAACATAATAAGAAATTGTAAAGCGAACGCTTGAAAGTGGCAATACTCAATATCTCAGTGTCGTAAACTACAACATAAATGATTTCTCAATTCCGTTTCATAAATAAACCAAATGTTCATGGAAAAGTATTAAATCAAAGCCTCCATACACATCAAACATTTATGATTTCATGTTGTGAAATCTAATATTCTCCATCGCAGTAAACAATATGTCCTTGTTTCATAAAATAACAGTCAGTAAAAGTACGTCGTTATGTAAAAGATTTAATTTAAAATATATATGTACATTTTTTATATTTAGTAATCGTACTTCTCTTAGTTGGACAACCTATCAAGCAATATTTTTACTTACCTACAAGATATGCATGGATGAGTGAGGAGATAAAAGTTTTATTATGAAAATAAGTGCAATATCCGGTCTCTTCCGACTTCGAAGAGAAAAAACCATTTTACTTAGATGATGCACCGAGCAATGGTGGTATAACCATACGCCCGATCGGACACCCGTATCCGGCTGGAAGAGGCTTCAGTGACCTTGGTGTTTAAATCACTCCAAAAATACCTGGTGCAGAAGGCAACGGGAAACCACTGTACTATATTCCCAAGAAAGTCGTTACGGACCAAAGTAATGACCACGATCACTCTGTCAAGAGAGTAACGACTAAGAAGAGAGATGTAGGTATTTTTTATCTATGCAAATTTTATGGTGTTGAAAAGAAACATTTCGTGATTTTGTGGATTAACAAATATGGGTCAAACATGTATCTGTTTAGCTATGCTTATTTCAAGGTGTTGAAAAGTTCTTAAGTAAATATGACCCTAGTCCTACCAAACTCCATATTTATGTCGAATTTACGCTCATTAGCATACAATAGGATAGGATACATGACTGCGTATAAGTAGTACCTCCCAAACGGCGCTAAAATGTAATGTAAAATATGTGTATATCTTTAAAGTAAGCAAATATATTATAAGAGTCAACAAATTAGAAGATTTAACTTTAAAGATGAAATTTAAAAAAATAATAATAAATACGAATAAGTACTAAATACAGGTGAAACGATTCAAGAAAAAAAATCACTTAAAACGGAAAAGCCGAGTTTATCTTAAACTTGCAATATTGTTACGCAGGGCCCAGTGACTCAGTCCAATTAGGTTACGTCTTACTGATCCTACTGAGTCACAATTCTAACGAGATCCTGTCACAGAACATCAGTGATTCAATATTAATAAATCTATGAATTACAAGAAAGGAAGTGAGCACAACTACAAACCCGAGTACAATTAAGCTAAGTGTCACATGCATGAGACATAGATAGACAATACAATTGTTTGAAAATCTACAGACAATCACTCATATAAAAATAATAAAAATATGAGATAAAAGCGATTCTAACAGATATCCTAGCAGTTACGTATGAGCAAAATAATAGATATCCTGGCTGTTGTATCCAACCCCGGGTAAGACATTTGTGTCGCATTAATGTTTATTAAATATAACTAAAAATTAACAAATTAATATAGATTTATTCATATTCAATTTAACGCTAATTTCATGTTTCCTATTGCATAATTAACGAGCAATAATAATTGTTTCACAGAACAATCAATACATTCATTAAGTTAAACAGAACTAATTGATTGTCAAATAACTGTGCGGTGCTTCGCGCGACCTCTGCGATTACAATGGACTGTAAACATTTAAATTTATTCAATCGACACACTATCTAAACTGAGTTGTAAAATCTATTTTAGAACATCGGCCTTTAAATAACTTAGCCGTGTTATTCAGAATATCTTATTGACGAATGTTATATCAGATTTCATCAGCATCATTCTTGTCTCTTAGTTTCACCGCACAAATACCCAAAATTGTACATAATAAGTAATAATAATATATGTATTTAAATAAAAAATTAAATGCATGCTTTTTCATGTAAACAATTAACAAGTATTCGCAATTTTGCAATAAACTCCCGAAATATTGATCAACTTATAACAAAAGGTAAAAGACCTTGTTTAGTCACGTTTCGAATGTACTACTACTACGAATCACAAAGAAATTGAAAGTCCAACAACAACAGATGTCAACGTTGGGTGGACGCCAAAATTATGTGGACAGAGAAAACTAATAATATGGCGTCAATATGCGTAACAATAAGATTGGTGTGATGCCCTACTACCTTCGATACCAGGGCAATGCGAGCATTTACCGCTCTACTCAAATTGGGCCACGTGAACCGAAAAATCTCTCCCTCTTTGCTGTTTAATTATTATCTTATAAAATTTGTTTTATAAGATAATTCTCGTTGTTCTAAAAATATAGAACCATAAAAGGTAAGACCAACAAAATAATTAAATTTGCAGAATGCCGATGACAACAGAGTAACCTACATAATTTATTTACGATCATATAAAGGTATGAATACAGTATGACATCAATCACGTCGATTCACAGCAGTTAATTAAAATAATAATAGTCATCATTCACTAGAAATAAAACAGTTGTAGCTACAGCCACCTATTTTTATTTGATTTGATATTTCCTTTGCTAATTCTGTAGAAATCACACGAGTTTAAATCGAACAGTTATCCTCACCTCTCTAGCGAAGGCGTCTGGCATTGTGAATGTAGAAGTGATCCAGCAGAACGTGTTGACGACATTGACTGGCAGTCCGCTGACGATGCACTGGATCGGCTGCCCCACATACTGGGTAGCGGTGATTATCATCGAGCAGCTGAGCAGCAGCACCGTCGTGAAAATATTGTGTAGCCTGAACACCGCATTGTCGATTCTAATGGGCTGGTACTTGAAGTACACGCTCAACCCTCCAAGCAACTTAAACATCTTTTTTCGCTTCTTCTACCTTCAGTTTCAGATCACAAATTCATAATTAGAGGAATGTGTCTCTTAATGCCTAGTAAAAATCAGTCTTGTTTTAATTGTTCGGGAATGTTGAGATTATTGTCGAGATTACTTGTTTTACTGAAACAAAAGAAACATTTATCATTAAAGTGTGTCACTGGCAACATACAATAACGACAAGACAAATACAATAAATTAAAACATATTTGGCCACATGCAATCGTTTTAGTTTCATAGACGCTTGACTAAATACTTGACAAATAGATTCATATTGGTGTTTTGAACAAAGATTTTTATGTTGCAAAAACAATCAACGAATGTAAACAGACGGAATTGAATTCAAATCAAAATCCTTTTAAGGCTATCGGTAAACAAGAAATTTAACATTGTATTCCACCACAGTAAAACATGTTCAATATAAATCCAGGTTAAGTGGTTTAGTTTATAGCTCACTCAAAAGCCTATGTTTCTACAGTAATCTGTTAAGGAAAGTCCAATATTAAGTGAACATGCAAAGTTAACTCGTAAACGTAGTGTTGTTTCCTAAAGTTTACGCGAACACTACACATTGAAATGAAACAACTTTTACGGATCTACTCGCGTTTATTTTACACATTAGTTTTAATTAATGTTTATCCTGACGTTTCGAACCCTTTGCAGGGTCCGTGGTCACAGGGAGACTGAGGTGTTGGTCGTCTCATAATTAGTTAGTAGCTTGTATACCCTCATTTAAATTAATCAGGTGAATTCCGTTTTACGCAGAAAGAGCTTACAGTATCTTTTGGTCTGGCAGTATGGTGTTGGGGCTGGGATTTAATATTCTGTATGATGGGATCCCAGGCTGGTGGTAGATTCCAACAATCTTCTCTATTAAAATTAGGATGTTTTTTAATTTCAATAGCCTCGCGTATCATCCTAGGGATGAATCGTTGTTCTCTGGCGAGTATTTGTGGTTTATCAAATCTGATGTAATGGTTGGGCCCCTCAAGTGAATGTTCGCATACCGCAGACTTTTTTTCGCGCCTATGCTTGACGTCGGCTATATGTTCTTTAACCCGGGTTCCTACACTTCTCTTTGTTTGCCCGATGTACGAGAGCCCACAGTCGCAGTCCAGTTTGTACACGCCTGCATCTTGAAATCCCTAGGATGATACGCGAGGCTATTGAAATTAAAAAACATCCTAATTTTAATAGAGAAGATGGTTGGAATCTACCACCAGCCTGGGATCGTAAACGTAGGTTATATCAGGACTTTAAATATAACGATTTCTATTCATAAGTTCTTGGGAACGATAGTTTAATTTACAGCTACTACAACAGACAATGAGCCTATATATCTTTGATATTGAAGATAAGACAGTTAGTTTGCCGACCTGTTTTTAATAGTTTAATAATAATTCAAAACATTTATTATTGTCATTGAGTGCAGACTATGATGATCAGTGAACCAGTTTTTGTTAAGCATTACTTCATTGAAGTTCATTAACCAAAATAAATGAAATGGATGACATAATTTCTGTTATATTTATTAAAAGCAATGTACAAAAACAATCGCATCATCATTCACTTTAGCCGTAGTGGAAATATATTACTATAAATATATATCTGTAACTTATTTAAAACCAATTTATTTACATAAGCTCCATTATAAAGTTTACGATATAGCTTTTGAAAAATGTATGAAATTTAATGAAATTTATTCATTATTTACGAGGGGTGTTCAATAAAAAGTAATAATGGCATATAAACTCCTTGAGCAACAAAAAAGTAAATACTGGCAGGTAAAGCCCAGACATTTAATAAAATAGGAAAATAAAAATTATTGATTTTCTTTTCTTATTTTAAAAATAGAAGTCATTTGTTTTCGTCGAGTCGGAGCGTGGTACCTACGCAAAATGGAAAAAATAGAAATTTGCGCCGTAATAAAATAACTCTGCCTGAAAAAAATTAATACTGAGCAAGTAAATCTAGACTTAAAAGGAACATTAGGGGTTAATGCACCTCCGTATTCTACGGTTGCGCGGTGGTGTGCCTAGTTTAAGAGAGGAATAACTTCAACTAAAGACGACCCGCGCTCGGGACGCCCTACGACGGCAGTTGCCGAACAAATGATAAAAAAGTTGAAAAAAATGTTTAACAGATCGTCGTGTTGTTGTTCGTTCTGTAACTGAAGAACTAAAGATTTCGATAGAAAGTATCCATAGTATTATACATGTACATTATACATATACATGAATATTATACATGAACATTTGGACTTGAAAAAAGTATCAGCGCGCTGGGTGCCTAGAATGTTTACAGACGAGCATAAACAAACAAGACTGAGGATTTCTCAAATCAATTTGGAATTGTTACAACGAAACCCTGACCGATTTTTGGCTCGCTTCGTAACTATGGATGAAACATAGCTCCACCATTATGATCCTGAAACGAAACAACAGTCCATGACTTGGAAGAGGCCGTCATCTCCAACGCCTAAGAAGTTTAAGGCGTTTCCATCCGCCGGTAAGATTATAGGCTCTCTTTTCTGGGACAGCCAGGGGGAGATAATGATTGAATTCCTCAATCATGGAGCCACTATTACGGGGGCCTTATACGTAGAACAAATAAAAAAAGTGCGTCAGGAAATACGCGAAAATCGCCGCGGCAAACTTGTTGTGTTGTTTCACCAAGATAACGCCTCCGCACACAAGTCCCGAGTAGCGATGACTGCTATCCAAGATGCTGGATTTTAATTGATGGAACATCCTCCATACTCACCTGACCTTGCGCCTAGTGATTTCTACCTGTTCTCGCGGTTAAAAGAATAACTGAGAGGTCACAAATATGGCAATGATGAGGAAGTGATTGCCGACGTACATGATTTTTTAAGCAATCAAGATGAAGATTTTTTCAAGAAGGGAATCTTAGGATTAGAAAAACGATATGCCAAGTGGGCTTATTCCCGCCCGCTCCAAGATTTTGTTCCCAAGCGCTCCAAGAGTAAAATTATATATTAATATTATTTTGTATAAAGTAAAGCGTAAATGATTATGTCGAAAAATAAAATAACAAGAAATAATACATAACTGCTTTATACTCATTATCACTTTTTATTGAACACCCCTAGTATATGCAGTGATACTAATGCAAAGACGTACATTTAAGTAAAGAACTTTTAATGGAAAAACAAAAGAGAAATACTGGTTATGTAAATATCGGCTGCACGTGGATGTAGCCTTAGTGTAAAAATTATTTTCTTAAATGTAAACTCGAACAGAACGATCAAACAGAAGCATACAGTTGTGGGTCGACAAGTGCCACCTGTGTGTGGCGTGAGTTCAATGATCTATTATCGCAGCTCGGCTGTAGTTATAATAAACACACGTGGTTTTTAGAGCCCATTGCACATTAGACGTTGATATGCATATTACGAGTTGTGACCAATTTACGCGATTTAAGAAACACAAGTAAGTAAAAGTGATATTTGCTCTGCTGCACTCATGAGTCAACATAAAATCACTTTTACACTAACTAAGAGTTCGCCCGGGTCCGCTGCACCATCGAGACCGCTCTTTTGCGCATGATGGCATGAGAGCCAATTGAAAGACATTATTTTTATAGAAACTATCTAAAAAAAGAAGTAAGTTTATGAATCACAATTTATAAGGCGGAAGCAACCACTTTGATCATTTTAGATGGTTCGGTTCAAACTATGGACTTTATCTATAACTCACTAATAGCCAAATTGTAAGAGTACACGCTATCCAAATCAAACCACATCCGACGTAACGTAAACTTTTAACCAGCAGCGTTCAGGATGTGGTCAACGTTTACGATCACGGGAAATAGAAAGCTGATTAACATGTAAAGCGGCTTATCCGGCTGAAATAACTGCCACTAAGCTATTATAAATACCAAAAAGTGTGAGTTAGGAAGTACCAACAATTGCGTAGGGCTAATGTTTTCTTTTAATATTTCTATAATTTATATTGAAAGGAGATGGTCCATTTTTGTATGGAGGCTGGGCCCCCTAATTCTTACAGTGATGAAATTATATTTTATGAAAAAAGCACAAAATAAGGAACCTTTCCATGTATTAATCAATTTTTTAAAACATTGTATACATAATAAAAAAGGTCAGATAATAAAAATTGATAAAATAGCAACCCTAAACTTTTTCTGCCTTGGCAACTTCGCTTTTCTAATTTCTTGAGAACTTCGTGATGTGACCTGTCAGTGTCAGATGTCAAATCAAAATGTCCCGCCAATTCAAATCAATTCATTCGTCACTGATACTTCCATAATTGGCTTTCCTTTTATTAATCATTCGTTTTATTAGCTATTTCTAAAATATTAAATATCTGCATAGAACATGTGACAGAAATGACAAATGACTGACAGTGACGCAACTGACATTTCAAATTACAGCAAGTACGTATTTAAAACTTATAAAACTTATTTTTTAAATTAGTAATGCAATGGTACTATCCATTACAGCCAGCAACCGCATGGTTTCATTTTCAGGAAATTGCGTTGAAACCTTAAAATATCTTTTAGAATGTATAAATAAGTTCAGGAATACATAATAAGCACTTAAAACTTTCATTAGAACCCAAAAATAATAAGAAAAGCTTGATGAAAAAAACAAGATTTCAAGTTTTTAAATATCTTTTAAATTATGTTGTGCGTCTTTATATTTTTTTTCTTTTTGGACACATCATCTCAGAAGGCACATCTATCAGAAAAGCATCACTTCAAAACTGTAATAAAATAAGGGCCCAAAAACGAACATTTTTTTTATCTATTTGTGAACTACATTAAGACTGTAGGAGCTCGATGGAGCAGTGGTTAACGCGCCCGGTCTGCGATTGCTAAGGTTAAGCAACTTTCGCATAGGCCGGTCATCGGATGAGTGACTAAAAATTTATCATCTCGAGCTCCTCCGTGCTTCGGAAGGCACGTAAAGCCGTTGGTCCCGGCTGCATTAGCAGTCGTTAACAACCACCAATCCGCACTGGGCCCGCGTGGTGGTTTATGGCACGTTCTCCCTATCCATCCATATGGAAGGCTCGTGCGCCAGCAGTGGGGACATATAATGAGGTGATGATTAAGACTGAAGGCTTTCTTAAAACACTCTCACACACTCACTATTCATATTTATAGCGAAATTACGAAAGTCAATCCTTGACTTCAGTTTTCATTTACAGTTACGTAGCCGAAAAGAAAAAATAATATACCTTACCAAATCTCTAATGTAAGCTATTTGAAGAGAGACATTGTGGTGTACAATTTTAAAAAGGACCGTTGTTTTAAATGATTATGCAGCATATGAGTGACCAGCTACTGGCACGCCTTTGTGCAAATATCGTTTGCTCAATAGCCAATTGTTCGCGTAGTTTACACGGCGTGTTTTGGGTTAGCTGCAGCCGCGTGTGAACGTAACTGCACAAGAATTTTATGCTTCTTTTGAAGGAAGCTACATTTAGAAGATTGAATCCAGTGGTACCTACAGTCAACTGAAGGTACCACTGGATTCAATCGTAATAGATAGATTGTTACTTTTTTTTTAATGGGGTCAGTAAACCCAGTCTGTCATCGGATCATCAGCATCATCTAAGCGGGTACCGCAGCCCACACTTGGTGTTGTTAGCGTTGCTGATCCTAGCTCATTAGTTATTTTGCCTCATTGATCTAGTATTTCTGTATCTAATCGCAGTAATGCAAAACACTGCTGAATGACAGCAGACATAAGTATTAAGGGTGGTCACCATTCTGGACAAAATCTTGCCACCAGGCAACTTAGGGCTCTTTCAATTTAGGCGTTTGTTGTCCATATTAAAAAAAGTCGCGCGGCGTGGGCGCCGTTCGCACGCGTCTGTTTTAATATGGAACGCACTGCAAACGTACGTTAGCCGTCGGACAACAAACGTCTAAATTAAAAGCGCCTTTAAGGTTGATTTCAAAATTTAAACTAATTCCAATAAACCCTACAAAACCGTTTATTATAACTGCATTAGGCAAATTACATCTATTAAACAAAATTGTACAATTCCATAGAGTCTGAGCGTAGCGTTCGTCACAATGAGAGAACAGTGCAATATAAACAATTCATTGTAGTTTGTATTTCGCCGTGTCAACATTATTATATACTATCTAACCACATCCTTTCCATATAATCTTATGAACTAAGACTGAATGAGAAACAAATACAAATAATGAGAAACAGGTAAATTCAATAAAACCTTAAATTAGAAACTAATAGGTACCGGTAATCCTCTTTCAGTTGACAAAACATGAAACGTTAATACAGATAAATTTAGCGTTCAATAAGCATGTTTTCTAAGAGAAATGTCATCTAAAGTTATGCACAAACATTCAGCTAGGGAAAATTAACAATGCCGCATGTTAAACCTGTAACTACTCAAAGTGCTTCTTACAGGAATTAGCACCTGAGATAGTCCATGGAGAGACGTCACCAAGTTCATTTGTTATTCGTGTTAGAATATATTTAGAATTGGATCTCCCAACAAAGTACGGTCAAGCATTTCCTTGGTAAGGAAATCTGCTGAAGTGAAACCAATTATCGCTAAATATTGGAACTGAAATGTCACCGTAGTTCTATTGTTGCAATGTTAGCGCCTAATAAGGAATGTTTACGAAGCCTTGTCACCTGTAGACCATTTAGCGGAGCTTTCTATGCGATAAATGGGTGGATGCCTGGGGTGTACATGCAGCGGATAAACCACTGAAGTGAAATCTGGAGGTGGCAAGTGGTCAACTGCGACTTTTTTTACAACTATTTTGATAAAGATCAATACTTAGCATCTAAAGTTGCACCATTGCAAAATATAGTTAACGTTTATATTCGAAATTGGAGCAAAACAGTTCCATAATGCAGCATCCCTTCCCGATTTGGCATACTACCTACGTTGGCAAAGACACTAAATAAATTGAATGGAAGTTGTGTAGCCACAGCCAGACTGATATCTATGAAAATAGTGGTGATAAATTATTCAACTTGCACTACTGACATAAGATTACTACTATAACCTACTTAATAATAAGGAAGTCCTTATTAGAGTAATATTTGTAAATCTTTTTATAACAAAATAAAATTTACAATATTAGCTACTTATAATAACAATATAATTTTAATTTTCCAATTGTACGAGATTAGTCTTACGAAATTCTACCTGTATACACGGTACAATACAGGTAGAATTTTATCGGGACAACGGAAACGTGACCTTTGCTTTGGTCAAGAGATTTAAAGCATTCCATTTATCCCTTCAATAAAATTAAAAGTTTTTTTTTAACGAAACCAGTCACTAATGGATTATAATTGTAGACAAAAAGTTGTTTAATGTTACAAAACAAATGACAAAAGAAAGTAAAACAAAGATTATTGGATTCAAATAATAAAATTATCTTCCTAAAGATAATGCCATAGTTACTTATTCTTATAAATAACTTTTGAAAGAATAAAACTCTTTTACAGATTTCAATCCAGAGATATCCAGATAAATTAATACTATCAATATATCGTCCTGACAAACACAACGACAACTTCCTTCTTCGTTTTGAATTCGATTAAAATCTTAAAATTAATATTGGTTTTTTCATCAGCTTCTCAGAATTGGTCGGTGGCACTGGCACCGCCGCAGGGAGAAAGGCTGTTGCATACAGTTCTTAATAATTAACATTGTTCACTACCTACCCAAATTGCTGCGCGTACGCATAGATACCTTCAAAAGAACAGGAAAGCTATCGAGTGCCTAGGAAATTAATAAGTTCACAAGCGAGATTGCTTTCGTAACTTCCCTGTTATAATTAGGTATTTACTACCTACCTCCTAAACTTTTGTATTGATAACGTAATGAAATACCTAATTAAAGTTTCGCAACACAAAGTAATTGGAATTGTAAGACCTTGATTGACTTTTGAAATAAATATTTAACAAGAACGTTGTTTAGTAACACTACTATAAAAGCTTATTTGAATCTTTACAATACGATAGAATATGAACGTTAAATCTCCCTCACTTGTTCCCCTATCTTTTAAGATTTGTTTTTATGAAATCTATATCATGCAAATATCTTTTACTTACTTTCTAAGTTCTTCAGCACTAAGAATTTTGACAACAGGAATTGTTAATACGGATGGGATAATACTAGACTGCTTGATAAAGAGTCAATTTTTTTATTCTCATATATTACTAATGAGTTAAACTATCTCTGTTCGCATTATGCAGTCATTTTGCCAATAGCTTGTAATATCCTGGCTTTATGTGTACCTATTGTAAGTGTCATTTTCCAGTGATTGTAATTAACCTTGATTGATTGAAAATGTATGTCTTAGTTCAACATAGCGATGATTGATTAGATATGGACATAAATTAGTTGTCCATAATGATGACCATCATTATGGACAGAAACACGGCTTTCTACACAATAACAATAACATTGTTCTGTTTCTAACATTTCTAAATGTAGTCATGGACACATGACACAATTTAGGTCATGTTGGTGATGAAACAAATGAATTGCGATCATTAAAACGAGACAACCGTTTCATATATCAATGAAACCACAGCTCTACAATGAATAATTTAAATCTTAGACGTGTTGAATCTTTAACCTAGCCATAATTTTATTATATTTTTTAAAGACACTAACTTTGAGAACGCCTTCGCCCACTTGGAATTTGGTTAGTATTAAATTTTAAAAATAATGAGATTTTTTCCCGATAGAAAATGTAGCCGTCAGGTATTCCCGAAGTAGCTTAGGATATAATAATGTATCAGATTTTTAAGTCTGTTCAGATGTTCCAGAGAACACTCGACTCTACATGCAAACAAGCTCAAAGTGTAGATTTCGATTTAAGTGTGGAATTTATAACTCATAATAACTATAACAAAGGAAATATAATTTCAGATATATATAAAACCGGATAATAGTCACGGAATCGAACATGAAGAAAAACAATAACTAAACTGAAAAAGAACAATCATATTGTGTTATCGAAAACGAATATATATAAACAATCAACGTTCATTCGTGTTATGATACAAACACTATTATAGTTTTGTTTCCACCATGTAAACGATTGAAACAAAACATTACAAAACGAAAACCTCGTCGTATAGGTCGATAAAAATACATCTTGCTACGTATAAACGTTGGTTAATAGTTTCAAGATTTATGCTCGTAGGTAAGACCAAAGTTATGCGCACACACACTTTATAATTTATTCATTTTGTAATAAAAATAACTATATTTTGAAAGGGCTTAAGTATTTTATGGTCCTGAGTCCCGACTTGTAAACTAAACTGCACTTATACGTAATTTGAAGACACAAAACACACAGGGAATACAATTTCTTGTCCCTTTTTCACAAACAGCCTTCCGTCGCTTGATGTCACTTGCACAATTAACTCCTAGTTAGCTTATGTACCACATCATCATCATCATCTCAGCCAAACGACGTCCACTGCTGAACAAAGGCCTCCCCCAAGGATCTTTATAACGACCGGTTTTGTGCTCGACGGTTATTCACCAGCTTTCCCGTTTCTTCTTCAATCAAAATAACAATAGGCACGCGCAGATTGAATGTGCCAAACGTTTGCAAAGCTAATTGGTGCGGTGAACCCCACAGGCCACCCGGGTCAAGTGCCAATTAACAATATGACACAGATTGTGTTCCATTCATCTGACTCGTTAAATGTGCAGAAATCTAATACCTTAATTAAAATCATCAAAATTGTATTGACGGACCAAATTTTGCAAAGTTTTCAAGTAACATTGAAATGAAACTGTGACGAAACACTTTTTACTAATCAACTGTTGCATTTCGTCAATTATTTTTATCAGGCCGTTTTACGCAAAATGAAAACGATAGAAAACAATACTCCAAGTAACATTGTATACGTGCATGCCTAAAAGTTAAATATTTCATAAAACTCGAATATTTTAAGTTAACCTTTAAGTTTATATTAATTAAGTCTATATAAAAAGTTTGGACTCTGTCTTACCACTCTTGTAAAGATACAAATTTGAAAATATGAGTAAATGTGATCGAGCAAAAAGGGAGCCTATTTAAAAGATCAGTGACATTATCAGTCCCTGCATCGCCATCGTAGCTGACGTAATAAAGGATGTAAGCAGTTAGTCCGGGAGCAAGATGCAGTACCTTTAGCATGATTGACTTCCTCTCGGGTGCTACTACTGCTACACAAAAACATGGGAACACTATCCTAGTAATTCTCGTATCAGACAAATTGACGCGTTTTTCTGGGTTCTGGGAAAAATATACACAGATTCTTCCTGCTTGCTTCCTGAGACTGGTGGATTTTTTCTAGTAAAATTTTATAACACAAACATTTTACTTTTTAATTTCAAGTGCTAATTGCTGCACTGAAGCTAAATTAAATATGAATAAACTTTTATAAAATACAGTGAAAAAATACAGCGGTCAGTGCAGCCGCTCGGATTGCGGGAGACCCAGGTTCGATTCCTGGCTGGGTCGGGTAGGCGTTTAATTTTTTCACTGTAATTTATAAAATTTTAAAACTACAAAGATTTTCCTTTTTCAATATAAAGTGAATGTTTCTTTGCTATAAAACTTTGGTGAGTTGTTGTGCGCATGCGATGATTTCCGAGTTACATAAAATCATCACGGTATACGGTGTTCAAACGGACGAAATTGCGGACGTAGGCAGGTACCGCTAGTAACAAAATTGAAGTTAATTTTGTAAAATAGATCGGCTTTCTTGCTGTCGCATAATTACGCAATAGCCTTTATCAAGTTAATATTCCTCAAATTAAGGTTAACGATAAGGAGCGATAGAATCTATCGGTCCATTCTTCGATCAACTATTATTGATACAGGGGTATATCGCTTTTATATACCCTGGGTGTCTCGGGTGACCAGCGAGGTCAGCTCAAATTGTTCAATTGTGGATGTCTCCGGCAATTGGCCAGATCGAGATCGGCAATGTAGCTGATTGCGAGCTACAATACAACAATGCGGGGCAATGCACATGTACTCGGGCACCTTACAGAATCAATTGCTTTAACTCATGACCAACAATTCGGGTTAGTATTTACTGTTCATCTATAACCATTTCTTACAAAACATCCGTACACAGACTTTTAACCGACACGGATATTGAGATCAGGACCATCAGATATAGGGCAGAACGATTCGCCACTTCGCCACCCATGCAAAGAAACAAGACTAAAACATAAAACACTTTTTAAGACAAGTCACTTTCTATACAAACAGGAATGCGGTATTATTAAACAAGCACAAATTTATAAAAAAATAAACAGACTAGGAAGAAAGCAATACCTTATCATATAAGAAACAAAACAGCTTCCAATGCAGCGGACTTCAGTGAACGCTTTAAAAACAAATAATAAATAAATAAATAATAAATAAAATTTATTTTGCATGAAATGCGGTACAAAAGATCTTATGATAAAAAAAAGTTTCACACAATTTACCAGAAGCTGGCATGCAACATTCAATTTAAACTAGGTAAGTAAAGGGATTAAAAATTACTAATTAAACTATTATAATCTTAGAATAATAAAGATTTCGATTGAGTTACAACAACGTCAATGAGACGTGAAATGTTCAAAGTATTCATAAAGTGTTCATAAGTATTCATAAACTAAAGGAACTCATAATAATAATCAGTTGAACAATAATAAAACACGCCAGATAATTGCTGTCATTTCAAACCAATTAACAAAATATGTTGTGTACAAAACTGTTGTCATACACACTTGCAGACATTGTTTACGGTAATGACAAAGCAACTAGCAACAACTAATTGTAACAATATCTTGCGCATAGATGTAAACAACCGCTGAGGAATCTACGAGTCATGCCATTTCAATTGAATCTCGCGATTGTAGATCTGGAGATGTACGAACGATCATAGGCAATCAATAAGAGAAGGCCATTTCTCTGAATAATAATAAACCTTAGTCAATCTAAAAGAAATGTTATTCCACTACGAAAACTGTGAGAGCGAAATCTTTAACCACTGAGGAACTGACTAATCTTACCTTTAACTATCAGAAATTAAGAAAGCTGCTTTGTTCATCGATTGATACTATTCAAACTTTTCTATTATTGTGACAGATTAAGAACAAGCTTTACTACAACCAGTTCTTACTGAACCGTGCACAATTTAAAATCAAGAATTGAATTAACACCCTGGATCTCTGGGTCTGCGCTTACGTCACCACTAGATCACAGAGGCAGTTCAAGGCATCAATTTCCGTAAACCTGTCAGGATATAGAAAGGCCAAACTCATGTTCGTTGGGAACTATAAATTATATACTTAAATAACTTACTAACAAGGCGTTACAGAAGGACAAACTTGCAAGCTGAGTCATTTGTTTTTCTAATTAACGTGTACCAATTTGGCACCGATATGACACCAATTATACACCATCGGGATTCGTTTGGTTCTGAGACTGATGGTCTAGCTAGTGGTATGCAACCGCCAGACGAAAGAAGTGGTTAAAATGATCTTAAAGAAGGCGTCGGAGAATGACTAAGGATCGGGCATGACCGCGTAATGGTAACTATGAACTCAGATCTACCCACGTTTGTATGTGAGTTTGGGATTGAGAGATTATTTTAACAATTATTGTTGTACAACAACTGGAACTTACATGCTGTCTCAAAAACCTTATACCCAAATATTTACTTTTATTTTTTACTTCTTAAGATACATACCACAAACATTTATAGCTTTTAAAAATTATTAAAATAAAACAAAAAACCCGACTGCTAAAACAACTAAGTATATAAAAAACAATTATACACTCGTAAAAACCGGACTAACATAAAACTGCAAAGAGAAAAAACTGAAAAGAAAAAAAAACAACTCAATTTGAGTAATGTTAAATGCAACCAAAGTGAAATATTTCCTTATCCGATACCTATACTTAAATAATAAAATCTAAAATAAATAAGTATTTATAAATGTCATCATAATTAAAACCTATTTTTCTTCTTAAAACCTAAGCGGCCGTGGCTAGCTCAATTAAATCCGCACTCTCTTTGGTTGGTGATTGTCCCCGCCTGCGACAACTATCAATATTCAATGTATTTATAAATACTCATTTATTATAGATTTTATTATTTAAGTATAGGTGTATAATACATACATACACACTAGGGATGCAACGATACCGATGCCGATAATCGTGTACAAGCTACTAACTAATTATGAGACGACCAACACCTTAGTCCTGCGACCACGGACCCTGCAAAGGGTTCGAAACGTCAGGATAAACGTTAATTAAAAGTAATGTGTAAAATAAACGCGAGTATATCCGTAAAAGTTGTTTCCTTTCAATTTAAAAGAAATAGGTTTTAATTATGATGACATTTAAGTGGTAAATTGTCTTTAAAATTTAGATAAATTATGATTTTACTCAATTGTCTTATTTTACTAAATGTAAATAAAATAATCGTAATGCAGTCGTTATCGTATTCGCTATTACGATGCGTTCGTCATTAGTATCGGTATCATAATAGACATATCGTTGCATCCCTAATATACAAACACTCCACAAACATAACCCTCCTTCTGACGCAGTCGGGTAAAAATTAAAAAAAATCAAAGCTATCACTCACGTTAATTGAATTTGAAACAGGCACTTACTTCAACGTAGATTTTGAATGCTAATTAATAAAATAATATTTGATATCTTCAACAATAACAATACACAGCCACCAAGAAAAGGCCAACGAAAAGCGAAGCTAATTTCAGAAACTGATAACAAACTAGATTGATGTGGATCGAGTCGGCAGAGCAAGTAACCTGGATAGCACAATCAGATCCATTGCCACACCGCACCGGCATGATCAGCGCTGCGGGCTGACATCAAACATGCAAAGGTCGGCGCCGCTGATAACTAGCATAGGTACAGGCAGGCACATACAAGTATACCTACCTAGCATACTATGACACAGTGGTTGACGTTACTAACCGCTTTAACATTAGTATCTATTTGTAATCGAGAAACGCGTAACCGTGAACAGCCTCGAAGCTAGGATCAAAGTTACCTGATAAAATAATTATCATGACATTTTAAAATGTCAACATAGGAAGAATCGCAGCTCTAAATTAAATTATCATATCCAAATTCAAAATTCAAAATCATTTATTCAGTTTAGGCTAAGCTCTTATGAACGTCATTATGCCATTAGTTTGTAAGTCTACTCTGGGCATGAGACCTTGTACTGAGAAGAACAGACAAGAAGGACATTTCTTTTCTCCCTTGCAGCGTCAAAATGTTGGAAAATGCCCTATCAAAAAAGGACGCTTTCCATTCCACGAAAGAATCAATTTAATTTCGAATCGACTAGTGATAACTAGGACCTCGGTCCATCCTGGTATTTTAAAACGTACATCGAGTCTCAGTGCCCAGATTTTGTCATTTGTTTTATGGGGAAATACACAGATTTAGGCCACTGAGAAACGATGTACGTTTTAAAATACCAGGATCGAGGTCCTAGTTACCTATCACAAATTGATTCGAAATCGAATTAATTCTTTCGTTGGATTCAGACGAGAGACAGCCTCGCAAATCAGCCTTGATTGATACTGCCCCCATAGAGTAAAACGCCAATAGCGATAGGTAAAAAACTCAAATAAAGAAGTGAGTTTACCACGGGATATCGCAATTCATTTCGCCGCTTGACATAAGGTCGACAAAACATTTGGCCTTTCTGTAACTACATAATCGAACAAACAACTGACTAAAATATATTTTGTCGACATAACCATTGACATTGCTATAACTGATCGAATGAACGTTTGGTCGAAGAAAATGCTAAGGTGCATTGTAAATATCTAGTTGTAATACTGCTAATTACACCTTATTAACAACTACCCACAATTTCATAAACTATCAAAGCACACTATTTACAATCACATCAAAATCGAGAGGCATTGACAAGCGATAAAAAGCTTACAGTCGAAACGTCCATTCCACCAAACGTTCATTCGATCAGTTATAGAAATGTCAATGGAACACAAGACATGTAGATAAACTTTATTTATATTATTTATTATGTATGTAAATCTGAGGGTTTTAAAAGAAATGCTTACTTAATGGCCACTTAATTTATGTTTATAATAAGATACCAAATACATTTAAAAACCTTGCCCTTGTCACTTCTAAAAATAAATTATCCAATTGGTTCCTAGATAACTGTTTTTATAGCATGAATGAATTTAATAATTATAAACATACCATTGGTTAAACTGGAACTTAATTTCAAAACACTGTCACTGTTTTATAACGTGTATTTTAGTGAATAAATAATTTGAATTTGAATTTGAATTTGAATTTGGACATAAATGTAAATATTATTGTGTAATTGACTATTTCAATAATACGTATTGTAATTGATTGTGACACGGATTATTTTTTGTGATTTTTCATATTTATATGCTATTTGTTGTTTTTATAATTTTTGTCTAGTATTATGTCGTAAAAGGAATAATTAGTATTGTCATGAATTAAATTTAAAAATATTTGCACACCAGTTAACTGGTAAAATGCATGTGCTCGAAATAAAATAACCCAACAATTACTGTACCTGTAACCTGTATTCTCGTAAATAAAGGTATTTGATTTGATTTGATTCAGTAAGGCCAAATGTGTTGTCGACTTTATGTCAAACGGCGAAATGAATTTCGATATCCCGTGGTAAACTCTAAAGAAGTAGGCAGTAGGTATGGCAATGTAGTTATTGTGGGCAGGTCTCGCCGCGGTCAAGGCGAGCGTGCCAGTGCAAGGTGCAGCGGGTGTCGGGTAACACTCTGAACGCCGGTATAAACTGACACCCTGCCTAATGACACTTGCCACGGGAGGTGTATCAATGGCAGCGACACTTCTGACGCACTAACTCGTGCTAACGTTGTCATGGACAAAACCTTAACGCGGTTTATGGCAAACTGATTAGTACCTATAGGCATGCCTTTTTAAGTAGGTACTACCTACACGATGTTTCGTCTAAGTCGCACTGACTGTGGTCATGCGCTAACATTGACTTGAAACTCCTAGTGAAAGAAAAGGTATGTCCATAGACATTCTGTCATAAGACCAATTTTAACTAAGTTTCGGTACAAATTACAAAAACACAATGTTGAAAAAATTTCCACGAGCAAGATTTGAACCTGCACCCTTCTGACATACCGGTGTTTCGGTGTTCGTCTGTCGGCCTGCAGCCAAAGGGGACGATGCTTGGGTTTCATGCCGATAAATCAGAGTGTTGGATGTTGCCAACCCACTGAAATTCCTCATAGCCACGGTACACATTAGGCTACTAACATGAAGTCATGAATTGTAGCACAAACAAATTAGCTTTCTGAAGGAGTTTCAGAGTAGCAGAGGCAGACGGTAATATTCATCATCAACACCCCGCTACACACGACTTTAAAGTTTATACTGACACCCCCTACCAACCTAGCGGTTACAAACAAAGCAGGTGTCAGATACGCAAGCACATGGGACCATCTACGTCAGGTCATAACGCCAAATCAGGACGCGCCGAAGCGCATTCTTCATCCGGTACTTTTAAGACTAATGTGTCGAGCGAGTTGCTCCGTGGACACGTATAGTCCACTACCTAATATCCAGATAGGTTACCGGAGCTGTAAGCTCAGTCACTTCTCGTTGCACCTAAAGCACAACTCGCAGTTCCACTGCTCGGGTTGTCAACTCTAAACCCGACTACCAAATGTCCTCATTGGTGGCGGAGTTGTAAGCCCATTCACTTCTCAGTACCCATCCAGGCACCACATCAGTTCCAAAATCCTACGCGGCTGATTCAACCGAAGACATTGCATCAAGCGGGCGCCTCTACTAGTTATTCAGACTAGTGCCGGAGATGTTGGAAGCCTTCTCAATGAAAAACACCGAGCAGAACAACCAACTATAGACAACTCACGTGCCCCGCAGATCCTTTCGCTACAGGCCCCACCTAGACCGCTACTCGGACCCGCTCGCTGTGCACGAAATGGAAGCCTGGCCAGACCTCAACCAGGCAGACGAACATTCCCACTTCTACAGCTAACCACATAGCCACCACGAATCAATCAACAACAGTAAAATTTTTCAAAGCCGGGCTCATGCTTTTTTTCATAGACCATAACGCATGAGGACATCCCTATATAATAGCCTACCTCACCATGCTGGCCTAATTTAAGACGAAATCGATGTTTACATTTGAGTACCTACCAAGTTAAAGCAAATAATAATTGATACGCAGGTTCCATTAGATATTTAATCACATTGACCTAAAATTTTATTTTAGACACAAATTACGAAAACGATCCGTCTGCCTGCCTAGGTATACTTAAAATGCACCAGGCATGCAATTTTATTGTTGTCACGAACTGCAATATTAGCGAAATAACACCTTAGGAACCGATAATTATCCTTAACGTTACCTTTCAGTAGGAAAGGTTACAACTAGGTCGAAGTACCTACCTACGCGTGTAATTGTAGTCCTAATTGAGGAAAATTATGTTCGAGTTAAGAAAGCAATGTTTATTTTATGAGCAGGATAGCCATTTCCTATCGGTATTTGCCCCCAAGCCATAAAATTAGCTCACGATATTGGTACAAGGTACGAACAGCTATAAATTCGAGATCGAACACGACATAAGCATTCGTAGACGCCGAACACCTTTCATTAGAAATAGGAAATTATGTTAACCGATCTCCTTTGATCCTTGCGGGCTAAGGTGTAGAGTGGTGCAGCTTAATGTTTGTATGTCTCGCAAGATTGGATCGGAGGCTAGACGAGTTTGGCTATAAATCACACGCCCCGCCCCCCGGCGATGTACCATTAGAGGTGATTAAAGTGCGCGAGCGCAGGACGGACCAAATTATACGGTCTGGCCGCGGTTTGGGCCACAAAAATGTGGTGCGGTCGCTATACGAAGCGCGGGTGAGGCACGTGCTCTGCTTCGGCATAACGCCTTCATGATGCATTTTTTTAACTTATCTCTAACTTCAGAAATAATATATTTAGAAACTCCTTTAAATACAAGGCATCATTTTAAAAGTATGTACCTACTTACCTATGTACATTCAGTGAAATTTAAAGTTGGTAGGTGTCCAAGACCTAGGTTATTGATTTCTTTTTAATTAATTATGTAACCATAATAGGCAAAATGAAGATTGATTGAATATACCAATAATCTGGAATAATTATTTGTTCATTAGTAGTATGATTAGGCTATTATTTTCTAAGGAAAAAAAATTAAAAATGGTAAACATGATTGAAGATACTTGTTATGCCAACTTTGGTGCTGGTATATTATTATTATAGCAACACCAAAATTTATAATATAAATTCAAACCATAACATTTTTAGTAGAACTGAGTGAATAACTTAACCATTTGAAATAAGAACTGCTTTACAGAGCAAGAGAAAAACTTTCACTGCTGATTTGTGTGTTGCATTGTCCTCGGCTAACTAGATCAGCGTTCCATTCAAGAAAGATCATATATAAACAGATAATTTAAATTTTGTCAAAATATAGTATAACTTTATTTCACCTATGTCTAATGTAGGCTACTCAATCAGACTATGTTGATAGTAATTATAGAATTTATTTCTATTTAATAAACCATTCTTGTTTTATCGGCACCTATTCTTAATTCTGAGTCACAGTAGTTTCCGCAGTCAACAATATTGAATAAATGTAGAATGTTTTTCTAAACACACTACTCTCATTATATCTAGTATAAACAACTGAAGAGAAATATTTAAAAATAGAACATAATTTTAAAACAAACCTGAGGTGGCTCCTCATAGCCAAGACAACAGTCCAGCACGGAAATTACTTTATCAAAGGAACTAATGCTTCAAAGTGTAAATGTTTCAACATACATTGATACAGACCTCTTCACATTTATTTTACACGCATCAGTCATTCATCACACATCATTCAGATGTGTTTTTCAGACCTTTTGCAAGCTCCGTTATGACATGAAACTTAACACAATTTAGTTTGTTAGTAAAAAATATATGAATACACATATTAATAGTCATTTTCTTTGCTATTAAATTAAATTAAGAACTTCTAGTTTAATCAACAAAAAGTAAAATGACTTAAATTGAATGACTTAAACACAGATAGTATTTATAATTTTTAAGTCCTTAATTTCATTCTCTAATTTTTAAGTTAAAGAATTGAATTTAGTATGCAGATTCGTCAGATAGTTTTGAGTATACCAGTTAATTAATGAAGTCAGTAGTCAAATCATAATGATGTTTCTTTTGGCCTGTTATTTGTACAATAATCTATCATTATGAAAAAGTACAATAAATCTATGTAGAGATGATCATTTGAGATAGAAACAATTGTCAAATTAGAATAAAGAGGTTATTTCATACTAATTCAGGTCAAATATTAAAATAACAAAACAAACGAAGTTCTACATTTTCAGCTGTAACAATTTCTGAAGCATTTTATTGTAAACACTCATTCACAATGATAGATTTAGCTAGAGAAAATTTAATTTACTCACCGTTTCGTAGATAAATGTTACACAAAACTTGATTGCGACTATTCTTCAGCACTTAAACGTTTTAGTGAAAAGAAGAACCTAATTTCTAAATTTGTCCCTTCTAACTAAGCAGTTTCAATAATTTTAATTTATTTCAAACTATAGTCCACACATTCGGAAAATTTAATTTACATAATTATGTTGATATCGTTTATAAAATACACAATAATCATCGAAAACACAATACAGCACTCAAACAAAACGTAATTATTCGATTCGGCGTCAAAGAAAAGCAGTCCGTGTAGCACGCAGTTGGGCTCTCCTCACTCACAATATTATTTTGTACGCTGCAGACAATAACATTTCGGTGTTTTTCTCAGTGAAAGAAAGAGCTAGCTGTATCATTTAGCGCAATGACAGAAAGAGTACGATGTCCTTTCCCATAGACAATAAATTACTTTTTTACCGTCTACCAACTCTATGGTCTGCAATTGACAAATTGGCGGGTCGACTAGTCGACTGAACTGACGCTATTTTACACGCGGACTGTTCCGCGTTATTATTAACAATAGATAATCGGTTCGGTTTGTTAATTATCGGTAATTCGGTATTGCTAAATAAAACTATATTAGACAAATGAAAGGAATGCTGTTGAATTAAAAATGCAGGCAGACAAAGTGACAGCTAGGTTGAACTGGTATTGCCATAAAAATAAAATATCAACGTTCCGTTTGACGTTTCGTCAAAACTATACGATAACTTTACTACATAAATTTATGTTTATTAAATTAAAATAAAAAACGTGTGACACTATAATTGTATTGTTTACAATATTTTTACAATATTTATAATCAAAAACTTTCTAATTCAAACGGTCGGGTCGGTGTGGAACGAAGCGGTGGTAGCGCCGCGCCTCTCTCTCTCGACTCGAGTCTCGCGTAAGTAGCACGGAATCCTATAGCGGGAAAATCAAAAGTGTCAAAGTTTAACTTTATTTTAAGTACATACTTTTTTACATTTTCTATTTAATTAAACGTACATTATTGTTTTCATGCGGTTTCACAAGTCGTTACTTTGTTTATGTGCATTCAATGTAATGTACAGTATAAGTACCCTATTCTATCTTACAATAAATAAATAAATAATTATATGACCACTATTTGGTTACAATCAGTCGATTATCCGAAACGGTGCTTTCGTCGATGTAGTGGAGTGGCACTGGTATCAGGTTTTTTCGTCTGTCTGTGATTTCATCTCGAAGCAACCAGTCCTACGCTACCTGTGACTTGCGAGACCAAAATTCCAGGAAACGTCTAGATCCTTCGGGATGCTTTTTTTTAATTATATATGAACTTTGATACTTCGTCGATTTCAATAATATTATGTAAATGAGTAGTTCTGTTCGTACTTACAGTACCTACTTATTAAATAAGGTTTAAAAATTAAATAAAAAAATATATTGTATGTACGCCTAATTAAGTAGGTAGGAGACTTTTTATTTCTTAAATCAAAACACAACATTTACTGTATTTAGATTACTCTATGTTTCACAAAAATAGTTAGTTTTACTATTTATACAAGAAACCATTTTGCAGAATTATATAATTGTAGGTACTGCACATCACCCTATCCAAAACTGTAAAATTTTTCAATACATTTTTAAGTTAAAGTTATAGCCATAAAGTTCAAAGTCTATTGAGGATATTATACAGTTTGTGGTAGTCTGATGTGCAGGCGTGGTACAAGACTAAACAAAATCAAAAATGATACTGAAGTGGTTTTTCTATAAATAACCATGTAAATCAATTACCTTTATTTGTTGAATTTTAAAATATGTGGGTTTGTGACTTAGTACACATGTATACATGTATGTGTGCATGTTTGTATATGTTAATATATATAAAAAGTGAAGATTCAATAAAATATATTTGCGATAAGAATTTGAATCGAATGGTACTCTGGATCTATTACCATTTAAATAGGAACACAGCGTTGCAAAACACCGCTGTTGCGCGGCTGAAATATTTTCTGAAATTCGTCGTAAGGAGACTGAAAGTTTTTCGTAGAAAACTTGAATTTAAACAGGTGTCTAGGAAGGGAGCATAATATAGTGGTTTGGTTTTGACGTGTACCTACGATACTACTTCTAATAACTACATAATAATAGTGACTGACAAAAAATATCAACATATTCTAGTTCAAAACTTTATCTTAATTTTAAATAGAATTAATCCTTATTAAATACATTATTAAATAGGGTGTTCATACAAAACTAAAGTCACGTTGTGTTGTCTTTGCCTTACCCTGAACTCTCCCCATTGCGCTTACTTACTTACTCCAAAACAACGCAAGCAAACCCGCGGACCGAGCCAGTGGGTCTGAGAGCGCGTCCCGAAGCATCCGGGGTCAATACGCCTGAGTAAACTCGTTCCGTAGGAACGGCTTAAGTAATTAACTGTCATTTACTTACCATGCACTTTTGACATGGAGACGCTACGTGGAGTAGGTTAAGGATTTCAAATATACTTTTGAAAGCCCAGACGTGTTTAGGGAATGTGGCAGACCGAAAAGAGGCAAGCACGTAAAGATCGGTAGAGGCAAGGCGCCAGAAAATGATAAGCTTTAAATTTAAGGCAGCAGAACAAAGAAAAAAAATCCAATGTAAAAAAATATCATAAAATAATATAAATAGTTTGTCATGCAAAGACTCGTGCTGTTCTGTATAGTTAATTCATAGATGCCTAAATAATCTCTCTCATGTGGCCTAACGGTGGCACCGCAGCACCCCCTTCGTGGCAACTCATAAATAAATGAGTGTAGGAACAGGGGAATAACCATGCAGTAACTCTTATTTACTCTGTGGCAGGGGACAGGGTGTAAAAGTGTAATTTATAAATTTAATAAATTTAAAAAAACTTTTTTTCCTGTAGGTACCTCACCTCAGCGTCCTGACGGTATTAAGGTTTCTTTTTCAACAGATAAAGAAATTGATTGTACCTGATTGTACTTGCTTAGTGATTGTACCTGACATGGCATAGGTAGTAGATGTTGTATAAAACAACGACAAGACTAAAAAAACATCCACAGTAGGAATAATGAAGTACCTACCTATCTATTTAATTTATATTATTAGGTGCTATACATACAGTTATCATCCTGGAGTCATTTGCTGTAGAATAGCACATAGATACTCACACACACACACCCTCTCACACACCTTCATACACACCCTCACACACACACAAATTATATTATTTTGATGAAATGTTGGCCATGAATAAAGACAATGCATGTAGGTTAGGTACCTATTTCACAATTCCGCAGGCCACATCATTTCATGACGACATTTTAATAATTTTCGTATATTACACAGTCAGGTCATAAATTCTGTCACATGTTTAATATAAAATAGTTGAGACAAGTTTATTCATTATGTAACCATTTATATACCAAAATGAACTTAACAAAACATAGATTCTTATGACAATAAAGTTTATTCAAAATAACCTCCGTGATTTTGAATACCGGCCAGTCGTCTATCGCAGCACGAACGAGGTCCATGTCAATATCGGCGGCTGCCTTAATCAAGGATGTCTTGAGTGACTCCAAATTGGGATGAGGCTTTGAGCACGCCTTTTCCTCCAAGTGTTGCCATATCTTGTAATCTAACGGACTAAAATCTGGGCTTGAGGAGGGCCAGTCTTCGTGCCGGTTGAAGTCGATTTCACGCGCCGCTAGCCAGTCTTGTGTGTTTTTCGCTCTATGAGCTGACGCCGAATCTTGTTGGAATACCCAGTGCCTGTTATTGAACATGGTATGAGAAACAGGTTCCACAAGGTTCGTCAGGACTGTATTTTGATACACAACTGCATTCATTTTTACACCTTTCTCACAAAAATGTACCTCTGTTAAGCCCCAATGAGAAACTCCCAACCATACCATGAGCGAGGATGGAAAATGACCTCGTTGGACACGCGGAATACGGTTGCTCGCTTCTTCACTACTGTGTGCATACACCTTACCATTTTGTTTGTTGTAGCTCTCTTCTACGGTAAAAATTTTTTCATCCGAAAAAAGAATTTCCCGATATTTTTTTCCCGCGTACCGCTTCAACAAAGCGCGGCATCTCTTCAGTCTCAGGTCCATTAGACGATATGCCCGAAGCCGTAAGTCTTCATTTAACACCCTTTTCACCGTGGTTCTGCTTAATCCCATCTGAAGGGCCAACAGTTTCTGCTTACGTTTAGGATTTCTTTGAATTCGCGCCTTCACAGCTTTTATCACTGCTGGAGTCCTAACAGACCGAGGGCGACCACTTCTTGACCTGTCACCTACACTAGAGTCTTCATTGTATCGTTTGATGGTACGATAAACGAATCTTTTGGTTAAATTCAAATTTTTCAGTATGTCAAAAATTTGAATTGGCGCGTAACCGCAACGATGCAACGCAATTACTGCAACACGGTCTTCTTTAAGCGTCCACTCCATATTTAAAAATGAGTAAAATTCTAAAAAGTATTTATTTTTATTTTCATGAACAATTCGAAATTCGATTTCAATAAACTTTTTTGTGGCCAGCATTCTAAAAGAGAAGTTTTTACTGTGTGACAATACTTATGACCTGACTGTGTATATTGAAAAAGGCCAATGCGAACAAAGTCATTTTACTTTTTTAATTCCTAAAACCTTATCTTCTATTCCTTTTAAAATTTACCTGGTGGTGGTAGATTCTGCCGAGATTCTTACCAGATGCCTGGATGACGAACTTACACCCTAATACGTATTTTTACCGCCAAATAGCATTATTTGCAAGCTGCAAGGCTGTGGTGGCCGCTCATCACCAGGCGGGCCGTATGCTCGTTTGCCGTCACAGTAACATCATCATCATTTTCATTACTATCAGCTCATTTTATGTCCCCACTGCTGGGGCACGAGCCTTACCTATAGATGGATAGGGAGGAAAGGACAGGTCATAATCCACCACGCAGTGCAGTGCAGTTTGGTGGTTGGTAACGACTCCTAATACAAGGTACTATACATTTTAGTCACCCATTCGAAAGTTGCTTAACCTTAAAATATGGTTGAGCGAAGCGATGGCTGATTCCCCGATCCGATCCGTTTACTTAGTTTTTTTTTTATATTGTGATATTTTTTTTTTACATGTTGTGGTTGTCTTCTATAATTTTGTGTTTATTTGTAATGGAAAGTGTCCTGCTATGATAGGGCATTTTCCAATATTTTTGACGCTGTAAGGGAGAAAAGAGCTGGACACTTGCTGAGTTTTTTGCCGGTTCTTCTCAGTACAAGATCTTATACTCATATATGAGATGGCATAGTGACATTCACAAGAGCTACGTGTAGCCTAAACTGAATAAATGATTTTGAATATTGAATTTTGAATTTTGAATCCTGACAATCGAAGACCGACTGTATTTATCATCACGCCATGTAAATAGCCTTTATCTGTGCCACTGATCCATCATTGAAGTGAAGTCATTGGTACCAATTGATGGGTATAAGCTTAACCACGCTTGCCAAATGCGGGTTGGAGATCACAAGAACAGGCTATGCATCAAAACAAACTTTGCCTGACCTGGGAATTGAACCCAGGACCTTCGGGTATAGAGCCGAGCGCTTTGCCACTCAGCTACCGAGGCGTTTCAGTAACATAAAAGAAGTCATTAATATAGTCATTGATAGAACAGGGGCAGTGGGGCGCGCCTGCCGCCAGCTATCGCTGTAATTAACACTAGCCTACGGATAGTCTAGAAGCCACCGTATTATTCTACTCAATGCAACGTCGTTAAAAAAAATGATTAATGTTTTTATCACTGTCTGATCTTAATAGTGACAAAGGTTAGGTTTAAACGTAAAGTTATGTTGTTACATTTGACTGCTCAATTTTGTTCTACCAATACAAAATCTACTTTGACTTGGACAAATAAAGAGAATACTTACAAATTTAAAATAAAAAAAATATTTTGAGAAACCTGTCGAGATGAGCTGTAAAGATTTTTTTAAACTAAGACACCGAAATGAAACTTCTTTTACGGATCTACTCGCGTTGATTTAACGCATTAGTTTTAATTAATGTTTATCCTGAGACGTTTCGAACCCTTTGCAGGGTCCCCAATGTATAAAATAAACGCGAGTAGATCCGTAAAAATAGTGTTCGCGTAAACTTTAGAAAACAATTTCACACAATGACACATTGTACAAAATGCGAATAAATTCAGATTTCAGCAATAATAAATAAGCGATCCAGTGCTTGCAGGCAAGCGTCCGCTAACGATGCCGGGCGTGCAAATCAGCCCTAAACTATCAAACTGAGCAACTAACTACATTTGCGAAGTTTAAACAATTTTGGATTAAACATAAATTATTGTACACAATAAACTTATTGTTTGTTAAAATCTATAACAAAAAACATAAATAGGTATACAAGCTGTCTTAAAAAGGATGTTTGACATTGGACAATAAATATTAATAAAAAACTAACTTCCGATGCATAAAGTTACTTAACATAACGTTTGTCATTCATTTAACACTAGACATTTAAGTAAAGCCATACTATAATTTAAGCCAACCATTGGCCCCTAGAGCACAATATTCGGCGCGTGTTAATTAATCAAATCATCTAACGTCTGTATTTGAGGCGACTGTCTGTTTAATTTTAGGTCACTATGTGCTCATTACCGGCAGCACATTTGCTTATGACAAACTTTAAATTCATGCTGCATCATACGTAAAATATATAAAATGAAATGAAATTAAAAAGAAATGAAATGACATAAAATAAAGTGAAAAATAAATAAATGAAATGAAATATATTTATTAGAACACAGTATAAACTTATGTATGTACTTAAAACAAAACAAACAAATCACATCAAGTTTAAGAAAGACTTACGCAACACCAGCTTCCCCGATCGGTGACTGAATTCAATAACTTTTCAGAATTCATTTCATCATGTCATGCCTACAGCATCCAGGACTACCGTCCTCTATGCTGTTGTAGCACCCACATTCTGCCCGCGATGGGAAATAAAAAAATTATAACATCTCTGCTGGCTGCTGCTGAGGAATGGTAGTGTAGGACGATGATGACGATGACGTATTGAATTGTTGCGATAATTAAATACAATATTTGACTGACTTACTGCCGTACTCAGAGACGTCAATTAACTTTTAATGACAATTAAGTCTCTTGCTGTCACTTTCTTATGTATAGTACTAAATAGAAAAGGAATGACATTTAATTGTCATTAAACTTAACTGACGTCTCTGAGTACGGCAATTAAAGTGTTAATATTAGACTAGTACTTTACATTATTTTTTGGCGGAATTGGGTAGTTGACTGGTTAGTCAATATAGAAACTTTTTAACAACTGTCAAAACGATTATTTTTAATAGAAATTGTATGAGATTAGCAAACTATGACGTCACTATTTCTTTCCGTCAACTGAGTGTTTATTAATAACTTTTTAGGTTACAGTAATTAATGGTTAGGTCAAATAAAAAAATGCTCAATGTTATAAAGAACTGTTACGTGATTTCATTTATACGTTTATTGTTCTGGAATTAATTGTTGTTGTTGCCAACTACTCAATTGTGCAAAAGCACTTAAGGGGCCTTAAAACAAATAAAGCTAAAGTTAAATACCTACATTATTTTTAAAGATGACTATACAATAGCACAGAAGAAAGAACAGTAGCAATAGTCTAGAATATACCTACAGCTGCCCTGACGATGCCGAGTACCAGTGTAGGTACCTATGTGTTTAGGCAAAGTTAAACATGTTTGCGTTTTTATAAAGGGTTTTTCATGAAGAGCGCTCGAACTTTGAAATGAAATAAAACAACCTGTGTAAGTGATATTGCCACAACTTTAATTTTATTTTAAAGGATATTCGATGATATTATGTGTGGAATATAATTTCAGCCAAATGGCCGCCGAGACTCCGCCGTAGGTGGTGTGTCCTGGCGGACCAATTTAGAAAGACATCTTCGCATAAATATGGCTCAATTTCACGAAGGACGCGAGTTATGTTTGCCATCAGGGCGGCAATTGTCTGTGGTTTGTCTGCATAAACCAGAGATTTTACGTAACCCCACAGAAAATAGTCGAGCGGAGTTAAGTCACACGATCTCGGTGGCCAGTTGATGCCGCCACGACGCGAGATGACGAAGCCCTCGAACTTCTCATTCGAATTTCGTTAGGCGAATAGAGCACTGATTTTGATAATACATTTTAACGCGTTCAATTTCAATTTCTACGCGTTGTTGAAGCGTGTAGCGTTCCATGGTGAATTGTCACCACTGAATATATATTCATGTCAAATTTGACAGCTATCGCTTTGGCTATGGCCGCTATGCGCTGTCAAAGTTCGAGCGTCCCTATTGAAAAACCCTTTAATATTACAAATGCAAGTTTTCAATTAAATTGGGTAAGTAACTAGTTAATTAACTTTTTTTAGTTTTATAGATTTCAATTTACATAGTAATTTTACAAGATAAATGAAGACATATGTCTTTATATCGAGTGGCAACAACTAAATACATACCACCGCTTCCTAGCCGTCACCCCGTAGAATATATAATAATAATAATAATAATAGTTTCAGCGAACGGTCTGATAGCGAAGAGCCTCGACCAACATCTTAAGAGGCTCTCGCTTGATGGTTGGATCAAGAGTCAGATTCAGAAAGCAGTACTCCTTGACACGGCACGTATTGTCAGGAGGTTCCTCACTCTGCAGCCCTGACCACCGGTAGCTTGGGCCCTGCCCCGCTGCTGGTGGTACTCTAGAATTAGGTTTTTATAATGTTTTATTGTTTTTATATTAAAATATTGTACAAATCTAGTTTTAAGAAAGAAAATAAATAAAGAGTATAATAATAAAAAGTATATTTATTTAAAAAATTACAAAAACACAAATGTTGAAAAAAAATCCACGAGCAGGATTTGAACTTGCACCCTTCTGACATACCTATACATTCTTTTGTTTCGCAACAAAATTTGCGTTAAAATTATATAAACAAAACAAAAACGTTTTGTATATTTATTTTGCAAAAAAAAACATAGACAAAAAGGCTCAGTGTTTGCAGGAGACCCACAATTATTCTGCCATAGCCATACATTTACATATGGATTAAAACATACATTGTAGCTATATGTAAACTTACAATATTTAATCTACTTACATTATTCTATATGTTATTTACCTACCTATATTTGTAATTAGCTAGTGCCAGCGACTGCTCATGGAGCATATCAATGAAAATCTGTTATTTTTTGGTAGTGTGTCGAACACTGGGTGCCGTCGCATTTTTAATTTTTATACTAGGTAGGTAATAACTAATTTTTTTAGATGTGTATTACGCCATCCATAATTCGTCCATAACTCTAGTGGATTTTTCTTAAATATTTAAGCTCAATTATTATTAACCTATATGTATTATTATCACTCTGATCCATTGCGGTAATTATAAAAAAAGAACACCAATAAGCCGCTTCGCACCTTGGCGGAAGATTACCAAAGCTAAGAAATACTGCGATACCTATGAAGTTGCCGCCCTTATCGGACCATTTTTATCAAATAATTTACAATCGCGATCGAATTAATATAATCGAAAATATGGCGTTCCATTGTTACCGACACGCGGCCCGGGAATTAGTTAGTTCAAAGATTGTATAGTATTACCGACCCCCGTCATGACTTACGCTAGCGTAGTTTTCGCGCACTCCGCGCCCTCCTATTTGTATCGCTTACAAACCCTCCAGAACCGTTTCATGCGTGGTGCCACGGGTTGCCAGTGGTACTATCGCAACGTAGATCTCCACCGCGATCTTGATCTTCCCACTATCAAAGACTTTATCAAGGACGTTTCCATACGTTACTTTGATAACGCCCCCACCACCCTAACCCGCTTGTTGTGGCGGCCGCCAACTATAATGTTGGAAGCCTTCCACCAACAAAACGGTTCATGTCTAGGCGTCCTAAGCACGTCCTAGATGACCCCGACGATCCCATAACGGTTGCGAACGCCCCCGCCCGATCCTCTAAATGACAGCACACATTTACAGAATACACTAAACATGCACACCAGTTTAGGCCCAAGACACCGTACTCGTAGAACAAGGGTACGAAGAACCGGTTCACACTCGCTCTACACCAGGTACAGACATGTACCTGGTCGGTTCTCTCCTCCTCCACGGCCCGGTCAACCCGAGCCGAGGTCCGTGCCTTTAGAGGCGCCCTCGGGTTGCTCCGCTCCCCGATCCGATCCGAACCCTTCGGAGAATCTAGTAGGGCACGGGGACGCGCACTTGTGCGCGATGCCGTTCCCTCTAGATAACCTCTGAAGGTGATTCGTTTCACACGGCTTGAGGGACCCTTTACGTTCCTCGCCGCCCCCAAAAAGCCCGGTGAAGCTGAAAATGCCGCAGCGGCAATCAGCAATCTCTCTCAAAAAAAAAAAAAGTATTACCGACAGTTAATCCTTCTCCCTCCTTAGTAAAAAACATCTTATTGGGTCCTTTTGTCGGCTGTTGCAACCTTTTTGCTGAAAAATTGCAGAAAACTTGACCGGTTACTAAACAAAGTTTAAAATTACCATCAATCCATTAGGTGAATGGTTATTCACTTATTAGCAGTAACGTGTAGAAAGAAGCTTTTCCTTTTTATATAGGGTATTTTACAAAAATGCAAGAAATTTAAATAGTTAAATGGATAAAAAGTTTTTGTAGTAATCTAGTGTTAACTATGCCCTCCCGCCTGTTAATATGCGCTATTATTGTTTGCATTTTTGTATGCCATAGTAAAAGTAGAGTAAACAGCCTATAAATGTCCCACTGCTGGGCAAAAGTCTCTATTATTAAAATCAAGTCATCACCACAATTGATGGGCCATTGTTGGCCGTAAATACCAGGCACAATAGAATTTTATTGTTTGTCGCTTACATGAAAGCTCTCGGCCAAGGATGGGTTAATCACCACGCTTGCCAAATGCGGGTTGGTGAACACACACCCGGGCTATGCATCGAAAAATCCGAAAATACTCTTTGCCCGACCTGGGAGTTGAACCCGGGACCTTCGGGTATCGGGCGAACGCTTTGCCACTCGGCCACCGAAGCCATAAATTGTCTTAACTATGATTAATTATGTTTGAAAAAAAGTTTTATTGCTAGGTCTTAGTAAAAACGTTCAGTAATCATGCTACGGTTTGGGAAACAAAAATACATTAACATAAAATAAAATTTATTTTATTTATTTCAATTAAAAGCGTAGGACTAGAAGTTTATCGTAATTAATCTATGTACATTAATAGTGTTTTGTCGTACAGTCACGGAAGACTTATTTATAGTATAGGACTTGGTTTATGAGTTGTTATTGTGTCATAAATAAATAAATAGTACTTATATTTTTATATTTTTTATTAGTTATGATATTCGAAAGATAGTTAATCTCTTAGAAAAACCACTTTTTGACCGCGAAAATCAACTTCTGTCAACCAATCGAATCTGGGACCTTTTAGGTGTAGAACCTGTGGTTTACTCTAACAAACAGCATCAGTTAATACTAGTTTATTCTTTACGTCAACTAAAACTAACTACTTGAGCAATGTATTAGTCAACATCGAAACAGTCAAAACATACGAGTACCTAGTAGAAACACTTACTTCACAATCATTCTCAATCTTATTATAAAAAAAGAACATTCAGTCGTATAACTGCTTCCTAATATAATAAATTCGGGATTAAAATAAAAAAATATCAGCTTTACAATTACCAAATAGTTCAACTATTTATATACCTATACCTGAATTATGATATTGTACCTACCTACCTACACTTCGATCAATTATGTACATAAAGGATCCCGAACAAAAATGAATCTCGAAAGCGGTACTGTGTGCTCAACTACACATTTAAATTTCGATAAACAAAATCTGAAAAAATCATTGGATAGCATCAACACCTTCAGCTTACTATGAACTTTAAATCTTAAAGATAAAGATTAAATTAAGGTTGCAAAATATTCTTACTTAATAGTTACTGTCATCGCCACAAACGTCATTGTGGCTCCGTGGCCCGTTTCGTCGCGTACCGTTTTTTATTGCCATCGCCATCCATCGGGAATCTAGTACATAATTGATCGTAGTACCAACAGCTTTGTTTTTAGACCGCTCAGCTGATATCACGTCACATTTACCTATATACCCCATTCCTATCGTAGATAGGACTATATAGTTTACACCAAATAGTTCGCAAATCAGTTGTTTTGTTATTTTTATCGTGACGTACAAAATGGTTTGACACGTAAGGCTACGGTCTAGTTATAACACAGCACTTTCACAATGCGTAAGTACTATTATTATAGCACATATTGCGGAGCACCCAGATTCCTAGGTCGCTTTCTTGTCACCCTTGAGTGGCAGCGTCTCGTCATCGTAATCCACTCGCCCGACCAGCACCGGATCCGCCCCTTTCTCCTCATGCCCATCCTGGTCGAAGGGCATCTCTCTCTTCTCCAACTCCTCAGCCAGGCCAGCGAACACCTGCCTGTTGGTTTTAAACGTAAGTTGGAAAATTGCGAGGAAAAAACTGATTGAGATAATTAAAATTTGCTTTTGATATGTAACATCTATGGAGATATCGAGTATAACTGATAAGAGGGATATACCTAGAATGCAGGTATGCTATATTTATCGCTTTTAACGTAATTGGAGGCCATAGCATAGCAGTATAAACTCATCTTTACTACATATAAGTCATCATATACATTTCAGAAATTGATGCCAAATTTAAGAATATGTAATAATAGGATTGCTTTGTTACTTTAAATACATTTTATAATATGTATGTTGTGACAAAACAGCTTACACTTAAACATTTGACCTCCATCCCCAGGAGATAAAAATCAGATCACTTTGACATCTAATTTAAAAAAAGATTCCAGTTACTTACTGGAAGACCACCCCGCTCATGTTCTTCGCAAGGTAGTAGAGGAACAGCCAATCCCCGAACTGGCAGCCGTTGACGATCCTGATGACGTTGTACGGGTTGAACTTGCCGTTCGACGCCTGCCCGAAGATCATCTCGTTGAACCGCAGCGACCGCCGGTACAGGAAGAACGATATCGCTCGCCAGATCACGCCTGCGAATAGGACAATAGTTGCAGATTTTAACAACAATTTTAACCGCCTCTGTGGTTCTTGGCTAAGGTCACCGGTCAAACCCAGAGAACCCGGTTCGATTCCCAGTGGGGATACATGTTTGTGTATTTGGTTTGGTTGGTGGTAGGGCTTTTTGTCAGCCTGGCTAGTTACCACCATCTTATCTAAATATGTCGCCATAACATCAATGTTTGTAGCATTGTTGTGTTCCGGCAGCTAAATATAACGATATAGCCACGATAGCATAGTTGGTAGTGCACCTGACCCGGCATGTCATGGGATGCGGGTTCGAATTCTGTTCGAGGAATTTTTCAACACTTTGTCTTTTTTCAAAAAGCTAAATATAAAATAGCCAGTTCCTTAGTAGTTGAGGATCCCGGGTGAAGTGCGCTTCCACCATTGGCCTTATCATCACTAATATCAGGTGAGACGAGGCACTGTGCTTGTATACCTAAAAGATATTTAAAAAAAAGATTTTACATACAAAATCTATCTCCGATAAAGGTAGCTAATCGAGTTGAGCAAGACTGCCCGCGACCACAAGAAGACCAGAATCAACTAGAGAAATCATCTGCCATATATAAGCAACGACGAGGAGTTGAGTAAGCTCTTCTCCGTTGTGACCATCACCCAGAGTGGTGTGTTGCCCAATATCTAGGCTTTCCTTCTGCCCCAAGAAGACTGAGCAGAAGAAACGCACGCACGTACCTACCCACTCATCCATGCAACACAACCAATGTGTAATAAACTGTTATAAGCCTTGTAATATGTGCTGTATGCTAAATACGTGTTTTAAGGCTCATTGCCGTCATATTTATATCAAATAATGCATCTGTATTTTCACAAATACTGTTTTTTTAACACACACACAAACACTTTTCCGCATTGCATGATCAAAACTGAAACTGGTAAGAAAGTAAGAATGAATAAAAAATACTTAACCTCTGGTCTGTCTGGATACCAGACACAATTGAATTTCAATTGTTTGGCGCCGTGGATCCACGTTCCAACATACCAAGACTTAATGATGTTAAAAAATTAAGTGGTATCAAAGAGTAAGACATCATACCGAGCACAGAGGCTATGAAGAGAAACAGCAGCCAGAACCAGAGCATGGTGTAGATCTTCTCGTGGATGATATTGAGCGCCATGACGCATAGCGCGTCGTGCTGCTGGATCGAGCCGCTCGGCCCGTACTTGTGGAATATGCACTTTGTCACCTGTATCAATCATAATACAGTAATCAAGACACAATCATTTGAGGTGCTCGATGGCGCAGAGGTTAACGCGCCCGGTCTGCGAGTGCTGAGGTTAAGCAACTTTCGCAAAGGCCAGTCAACGGATGGGTGACCAAAAATTTATCATCTAGAGCTCCTCCGTGCTTCGGAAGGCACGTAAAGCCGTTGGTCCCGGCTGCATTAGCAGTCGTTAACAACCACCAACCCGCACTGGGCCCGCGTGGTGGCCCGTTCTCCCTATCCATCAGCAGTGGGGACATAAAATGAGCTGATGACGATGATGATGAGTCATTTGAAAAAAGACAGTGTTGGAAATTTCCCGCGCCCCATGACATGCCGGGTCAGGTGCACCACCAACTATGCTATCGTGGCTCTATCCAACTCGCCAAAATTAATCAATACTATCTACTCTTACACTGTAAGCCAAAGGAGCCTATTCAATGTCGACAATGTCGTCATCAACGTCCGATCTTAATATTTTGACAAATATTAAAGATCAGTTAAGAATTAGGCAAGCTATTTTTATGATTATGGTTATTCAAAATTTTTCGCAAATTTTGTTGCGAAAAACTTACAATTTGAAAAAAGATAGTGTTGAAAAAAACAAAACAAAAGAGATTTTGCTGATTGTCTCAGGCGGAATTTCCAACTTCACCGGATTGGTTTGGAGGCGGCAAAAAACTTAGAGGGTTCCTCAAGCCGTGTGAAATGAAGCACCGTCAGAGGTTCTTCACTATCAGACGCAAGAACATTTTTCAGCGAAATATATTTAAAAAAAAACTAACGATAATATCAAAACATACCTTAGGAAAAACAGTTTCGAGCGGGTCAGCAATATCATTCCAGTTCTTGAAAGCCATCACCCTCGGGCCGAGTTCTATGAAGTTGCCGTTGAGGAATATATTGATGAGCCAGATCTGGAACATCACGTGGAGCATGTTGACCACCTCCATCGCCACCAGCCACGTGGACCACGTTCGTGATATCCGCAACCTTCAAAATAATGTTTATATCTATGTGTAAAGAAATGTACTGAGGTTGCCGGTTCTTCTCAGTACAAGGGAAGACCTTGTAGACTAGACTTACGAACCGATGGGATAATGACAGACAGAAAATAAAGAAAAAGTCAATTTTTCTACATTGTCCCGACCGGGAATCGAACCAGGGACCTCGGATATAGCAACACCCAGAATCTGGCGTGCGAGACACTTGACTAAGGAAACCGTGAAAACGTCAACAGATATAAGTTATTTACTAATTTTATTGTCAGTTACCTGAGAATGATGTCTCTCCTTATAAGGTTAATCTTATTGTCGAGTGTATTCTTGGACGGCACCACCTTCCCCTGCACGGTCATGTCTTCATCTTCCAGTGCCAGCGCGGCGAACTGGAGCCCATCCACCAGAGATTTTATCCTACCACCTGATGGACAAACAGTAGCAGAGTTTATTTAAACATTTTTACAAACTATAAAAATTTGGAAGTTATTTTTTTTTATAACTTATGAGCCAATTTAAATGAAACTTTCTATGCTTAAGGACAAATATTGAGATCAAAATAGTCGAAAACATTTTTAAAAAAAAACGTAACGTTTATTCAGTTTGAAACTTTCCCTTGGCGCAATTTCAGTTGTATTAAAGTTTTTTTTTATCATGGACTCCATTTAAATCTCTGTATTGTGTCTGAATGGTTTAATTAAATAATTGGAACTACGAATTTTGTATATAAATTATGATATTAAAATGTACGATAAAAAGAGTTTAACAACCTACCTTACCTATGGAGAAAACTAATCGTGTATTCGTAGATATCTTATCATAGAGCCAAAACACAGTGTTACGTAACGAAACCCTAATTGGGGTGAGTCAAACCCTGCACGGGGTCACACAATCAGTAATCCTTTTGCAGTTCAGGCACTTTCGTTTTCTTGCTCATTAGAAGCCCAAAACCATGATTATCATCAGACTAAGGCTTGCACACAGATCAGTGAAGTCGTTAAGACTTTACAAGAGATCATCATCATCATCATCTCAGCCAAAAAGACGCCCACTGCTGGACAAAGGTCAAGGATAAAATCATTTAGAGGGGAATTTGCCATAATCGCCACGCTTGGCAGGCGGGTTGGCGATCGCAGTAAGGTAAGAATAATCACAGAGAGACGCTGCTGCCCATCCTCTGGAATGGTCCCATAGCCGTCTTCTACGACACCCACGGGAAGAGATGGGGTGATGCAATTCTTTATCCCCGGCACCACACGGGGAACAGAGACCAATATTAAGTTAAGTACAAGAGATCAATATTAAGTTAAGTTTATAATTAAAAAAGTTAAAGTAATTAAAATATAATTAAAATCAAATCATAACTACAATTGATGAGATATGGCTTAATCACCACGCTTGCCAAATGCGGGTTGGTGATCAACTGATCACAAACCCGGGCTAGCCATCGAACAATGGTAACACTTTGCCCGACCTGGGAATTGAACCCCAGACCTTCGGGTATCGAGCTGAGCGCTATGCCACTCGCCCACCGAGCCGTTATTAAACACTGGTTAACTATTAACTGGCTAACTTCATCATTACGAGTATACTCGTACATAATACATGAAGCAAGTAGCAACCCAAATATAATAGAAATAATAATAATTATATGTAATAATAGCATTATTTCTTAATTAATAAATCGATGTTCATTAACTTTTGAATCTAGAAGCGAATCGTCTGAAAGTGCGATAGTAGTCGTTTTTAGCAGTCTCTTGCTGCCTTCGTAATAGCTACGTAGATTTTCGTCCCATATTCTTATTGTTTTACACAAAGTCTCCACTGTATGGCCTTAATTGCAGACATTCCGCACGTCACTTTAACCAGGTGTCAGATAAGATAACTCGCGAACCTATTGTGTGCACAAAACTTGCATTTAAACAAACTTAAATTCATTTTTTTTAAATATATTTGAATATTTTGTTATTGTAGGTTTACGGAAAGGAATATAGAGTTTATTTATTGTTTTCTAAAGCTTACGCGAACACTACACATTGAAATGAAATAACTTTTACGGATCTACTCGCGTTTATTTTACACATCACTTTACTGTATTTGCGCACTTCCTCTATCTCCCTCTTGGGTTCCTAAGCCAAAGGTTGTCTGGAAGAGATCGCTTAAAGCGATAAGACCGCCTTTGCCCATGCTAGCTTTAAGATTTTATGTTTGTACCTGTTTTTTGTTTTAATTTGTGTGAGCAATAAAGTATTTATCTATCTATCTATCTATCTATCTATCTATCTACTTTTAAATAATAATTGTCCTGACGAACGAAACGTCAGGATAAACATAGTAGATAATGCACCATGGGAGTAAAGCAATGTCTTACGTCACGGGTGGCATATTGGACCCCTTCGCTCGGGAGTTATTTAGAGTCCTGAGTGAAGCGATGGGTTCAAGCCGCCCAAGACGAAGACATGCTTTATCTTGAGGTGCATACTCTACTTTTCACATCGTCTGCGAGAGAAAAAAAGCCAGAGTTACATATATAAAGCATTTGATTATATATACAAAGAAAACAAATTAAAATTACATTACATTAATATACATTGATATTAGAAGTAAACCTATTTGCTGAGAACCTACGTCAAAACCGTAGCCTACTAGACTGTGACCCTGTGTATGATAAAATAATTTAAAGAGACTTCTTGGCGTTGGACTTCTTGGCGGGAAAGTGAAGAGTCATGTCTGCGGTTTTGTTTTATTTTCAAAAATTTGTGTTATGTCGAATATTAATGTGAAATAATGGTGGATTATTAACCGTTAAGTGTTCGTAAATGTGCATGAGTGATGGCAAATGAAACAAAACAGTGCAACTTTACTTTTCAAATTCTCTCAAGAAGTCCGCCGAGGAATTAGTAAAGCCCCACATCTTTACTGTGATACTCGAGGGGTTGGGGGGTATATAATTTCTCACTTCTCATTTTTTTTATTATCATTCATCATCATACTGACTGGAAGGAAATATTGTATATTTATGTATTACTTGTAAGAAAAATTACTTTGACACTGGCTAAATGTGCTAATCGCACGAAGCCATCAACTAAAAGAAAGAAAAGACTTCTTGGCGGGAAAGTGAAAAGTCATGTCTGTCATAGTAATGTGAAATAATGGTGGATTATTAAATCTGTAAAAGTGGTTTTATTTAAATTAATATAGTTTTATTGCCGGCTCTATTGCTTCAAAGTTTCACGTCTCATTATTATTATTTCAGTAATATGTTACTGCGCATAAATGCGTTAAATGCGCATTCTAAAGAATTAAATTACGAACTGAAGATGCAACCTCAATGGTAAAAAAGAAGAAGAAGATATCAATATGACCACACTAACCTTCCTTGCTTTTCCAGACGTAATGCGGCAGATAGAAGCATATGGACTGTATGAAGAGAACGAAAGGCACCCACTGGTAGTAGGTGTGGTGCAGGATCATGTCAGAGCCGGACAAGGGCCCCACGCCGGGGTGCGGCAGGAAGCCACTCTGGAGCAGGCTCTCGTTGTAGTGACGCACCTAGGAGGACCAAAACAATGACGTCACGGTAATTTAAGCGGTATGTGATAATAACTCCCGCCCGATCCTCTAAATGCCCCTACACATTGACATGGTACACTAAACATGCACACTCGCTTAGGCCCAAGACACCGTACTCGTAAAACGAGGGTACGTCGACGCGGTTCTAGCGCACTCTATACCCGATACAGACATGTACCTGGGCAGTCAACACGAGCCGAGGTCCTAGCCTTTAGAGCCGCCCTCGGGGTTGTTGCGCTCCCGATCTGATACGAACCCCTCGGAGAATCGAGAAGGGAACGGGGGCACGCACTAGTGCGTGATGCCATTCCCTCTAGAACACCTCTGACGGTGTTTCGTTTCACACGGCTGAGAAACCCTTTGAGTTTATCGGCGCCCTAAAAAAGTCCGGTGATGCTATAATTGAGGAAATTGAAGGAATTGAGGAACTGATTGGCGCAGTGGTTAACGCATCCTGTCTGCGATTGCTATTCGGTGATCGGATGGGTGACCAAAAATGTCGTTGATCCCAGCAGCATTAGCAGTCGTTAACAACCTCCGATCCGCTCTGGGCCCGCGTGGTGGTTTTTGGCCCATTCTCCCTATCCATCCATAGTGATGGCTCGTACCCCAGCAGTGGGGACATAAAATGAGATGGTTATGATGATGATGAACTTACGATGGTGAACGTAGCCATGAAGAAGCAGTAAGTTTCAATGACTTTTGGTGGGACTCCCTTGTCCGACAGACATTTGATATGGTCCCCGAAGTATTCCCTGGAACAGACGAGGACCACCAACACCAGCAGCATAGTCACCGTCAGCTGGTAGTGCAGTTTGAACACTATGTTCTCGATCTTCGCCTTAGCCGACTTAAACTTAAAGCGCGGTGTCAGCGCGGTAATTCCAGTCAGTAGCATATTGTGGGTTGCCTTGTGTTTCTTAACTTAAATCATGGAGCCCCTGAAAATAGAGTTAAATATTAGAACTTAGTAACAGCCAATTCACAATTAATGGTGTCAAAAGAAAGCACCGCGGTAACCCCGGTAACTTCCGTTCGAGCAGAATGCGAAAGGCCTTCATCTCACCAGATGTTTCCTCAACTACTGAGGCACTGGCTATCTTATCTCTAGCTGCCGAAACTGAAGCCGAAGCTGCTGAAACACAACAATGCTACAAACATTCAACACTGCACAAAAATGTAATGTCAATCTTGGTCATTCCATGTACGAGTTCTTGATTTAATCAGATGTGTAGAATGTGCTTCCTGCGTCGCTATCTGCTTATAAACTCTGAAAGGAAATTGATAAAGCTTTCTTGTTGCATTGCGACACGAAAAAAATATATTAAAGCCTTTGTATCAAATCGTTTTGTTTAGGTAACAATTCTTCATGTTACAAAAATCTTTGCAAGTATTTTGTCTTTAAATATTCCTTCTAATGGACAGTGGCCCGTTAAGCCTATTTCAGACAAAAACCCCTGGTTTGCAGGTTAATTATTGATTAATTAAACTAACTAAAATAATTAAAGTTAACTGCAACTTTATTTATATAATAATTTTCCTGAAAGTTTTTCAATAAATACAAATGTGAAATTCACCAAAATACTTATTAAACTAATTATTCAAATAACTATTATTAACTATTAAACTGTTAGTTAAGTTTATTTTACATTATGTAAAACAAATCAGTGGCTTATATACTAAACCTAAATACGATGATACACTAAGGGCATTGATTAATTTTAAAATACGATTGATTGATATAAATATATAATTTAAAATATAAACTGATTGTACAGATCGCTTACTTAAAATTCTAATTAAGTTAATCTCTTATTTTGTTGACAAATATTTAACTAAAAACACTCACCGACTATCAGGAAAACAGGGGATGGCTATTAATAAACAACCAAAAGAATTAACTTTTCAACTGCCACTTCGATTAATCGTTCGTTATCTATCACAGAGAAGGAAAACTTCGCGTTCAACCAAACGCAAAATATATGGTACTATGGTGCGAGGCACTCGCGCGCCGCCCGAATATGTCACACTGCCGTATCGAAATGATAAGATACGTTATATACTTTAAAACTACGATAAAAGGTGTTGAGCAGGTGAATTCATTACTTTTGTCTTTCAAATGGCTGGCGAAGCTAACCTATTCAGTTTAACTAGCTAAGTACATTATTAATATGAAATTTATTATTTTTCTAAAACTTTTTTGTTAGTTTCTAGAACTATCATAAATTGCGACGACTATAAAGAGTATTATTTAATCAGTGACGTGCCATTTTTAACTTCAATGACATTATCAGTATTTTTTTATCGATAGCAATGTAATACGTGATAAAATTATATCCACCAGGAAAATAAAAGTTAATAAAATTAAATAACATTAATTTTATTCGCACTCTGCCATATATGCGAACTTCACCCGGCATCCTCGACCACTGAGGAATCTTAACTGTAATTGATTGCAACAACAAAACTAAACAAAGGTAAAATTGTTGTTATGACGACATTCTTCGATAAGGTGGTGGTGGCTAGCCTAATTAGAACAAGTCATACTACCAATTACACCACGCACAATTACCTCCATTGGGGATCAAAGCCGAGATCTCTGGATTTGATATGGCGGTCTCACTGCTGGATCACAGAGATGCGGAGACGGATTTAAATAATAAATAATAAATAAATAAATATTTAGACAACATCACATACATTGTTCTGATCCCAAGGTAAGTAGCTAAAGCACTCGTTTCATGGAAATCAGAAACAACGACGGTACCACAACCGCCCAGACCCGACACAATATCGAAAAGTTCGTTTTCGACATTGATCCGACCGGGAATCGAACCCGGGACCTCAGAGTTAGCGCCGCCTAAAGTCCGGCGTGCAAGCCACTCGGCTACGGAGGTCGGAGGAGGAGGATTTGTTGTGCTTCAATGGAACGGTCAGTACATGCGACAAGCAGTGCCTTGCAATTTAAGGCAATTATAAAATTATGTTATAGTTTTAAGCAATGATACCATAACATGACTCATAACTAGATGGAAAAAGGATCTAATAAAGGATCTTGGATATCCGCTTAAACGGCCATGGGTACCCAAGTACCCAAACGAGCTCGAGCGATTTTGCGTTCGTAAAAATACTTCTTGTCTTGTGTTGAAAAATATATAATTACGCAAGGAAGCATAAATGTGGATTATTTCGTATAATATTTTTTTTACAGACTTACATTAAGTAGAAATGGAGCGATAAAATGATTTAATAAAAGTTAACTAGGTAGGTAGGTAGGTACATATATTTTTTTTACGATCGGTAATAGCTTCATTAATAATATCTCTAATAGCTTATTTTTAAAAAGCATTTTTCTGTAAAGTCTCCGTTGGGTCCGGCGACTGAGGTGCTCAGAGCTGACATGAACAGTCAAGTGGTAAGGGCACCCTTCAAGATAAAGGATGTCATTGAAGCCATAAGGCTGATTTGAGATGAGATGATTCTGATGAGTCACCTGGCTATGACAGACTCAGCATTAAACACCTTCAGCACGCCAGGCCATTTCTAGGGTCTTGGCTATGTTCTGCTCGCTGCGTGTGAGTCATTTCTTTTTTCCAGATGACTTTATGAAAATAGTGGTACGAGAGTGTCTGTATTGAAGAATAAAACAGGTGACCTTACCGATAAGGGTAACTGCAGGCCTATTTCTCCAGCCACTACAATTGCCAAAGTGTTTAATGGTTTGCTTTACGTAGCCCTGCATGATAACCAGTTCGGGTTTCGTCCTCGGCTGTTCAACGAAAAAGCTATATATACTGTGTAAGAGTACTGTAGTGGTACTGTATGACATTGTGGAAATTGGAACTTTTACCTGATGTAAATTTGTTAATTTAGGTTTTTAATTTTGTTTATTACATGTGGTTGTCTTCTATATATTTTTTATTTTTTGTGTTTATTTATGATGGAAAGTGTCCTGCTAAAATGCCCTATTTTCCAATATTTTTGACGCTGTAAGGGAGAAAAGAGCTGGACACTTGCTAAGTTTCTTGCCGGTTCTTCTCAGTACAAGATCTCCCACCCAGAGTAGACTTACGAACCGATGGCATAGTGACATTCACAAGAGCTACTTGTAGCCTAAACTGAATAAATGATTTTTGAATTTGAATTTGAATTTTGTGTCTGAAGCATACCAGTATATACTACATAGATCGTAAGACGGCAGTGTATGCGTGTTTCCACGACTTCTCCAAGGCCTACCTTGTAGTTTTTAACATACTGTGGGACAAGCTGAAAAGCACAGAAGCAGAAACAGAAGCAGCAGCAGAAGCTCATCAGCATATTTTAGTATAGGTATGCGCACCAGTCCAACAGTATCAGATGGGCGGGCAATGTCGGATCCGTATCAGCTCGAATGCGGAGTCAGGCAGGGTGGATTCTCCAACCCTCTTTAATTTTTACATTAACGGGCTGATCGTGGCGCTCAGCAGTCAGCATGTCGGCTGTCACATTGATGGTGTTTGTATCCAAAATGAGTCATTGTGTGGTCTTTGAGGCCGCCATCGCCGGTGCAAAATGTCCTAGGAGCATATACCTCCAGTTTATCTCAATAATAGTCCAATACAATAATGCCCTCAGGGCGGTGATGGGGCCCTCGCTACTGCAGCGCCTCGGGCATGTGCGCGGAGACGCGCGCCGACTGCTTTCGTATTGTTCGTACCACGAACTAATCGTACAAATGTATGAACGGCCTAATGCCCCTTTTTAAAGTGGGTGATTCGTACCAAAGACATTTTATTATTTCTTAGGTAACAGTCAATTTTTATCCATAACTAGCCAATCGCTTGGACATTCAGAGCTGTCTTCTTCATTTTAAAAAAAGACGTGTTTCGATACATTATTAAAATATCAACTATTAAACACTTATTCCAACTGCTTGTTTTAATAACTGTTTTCTATCCGTCTTTTTCTTCTTCTAAATTTTTATAGTGGGTCGAATCGCCCACTTCAAAAAGGGGACCTAGGCCGTTCATACCGTGCGTGGTACGAACAGCGCTTGGTACGAAAAGCCCTGATTTAATTTTGCGATAGCGCGCCGCGTCCATGCGCGGTGCGTCGAGTACGGGCCTTATTATTAATTCTTACATTATTATTATAAGTATTTTTTATTAATTCTTGTGTGGCGTCTATGTTGCCTGAATAAATGAATTTATTATATGTTATTATTAGTTGTTTAGTAGATAAAAGCAGTCGACTTGACCTTTTTAAGCAATCTTTAAATTAAATATATAAAGTCATAAATATTAATTGCAGACTTTGAATACAATACAGTTCCTACTACATTACCTTGAAATCCTTGAATGGTATACGGAGGTCGAGAGAATCCTTAATAAAACTTGATAACAGTCAAATTTAAATGAAATATTTCCTAGTTAACCTTTAATATCCTAAAATATATGATTTTCAATATTTATAGAAAAGTTATAAAATGTTTTTTTTTGAGTCAGAAGCGTAATAAATTATATTATCGCAGCATGATTGTGTAATTTTGTATATGATAACATTATTCAGCAGAAATAGTTTTTAAAATCACTGCGTTAGAGTCATAATTGTTGAAGCAATATAGGCCAGTATCAAAAATCATAATCTTTCGCATTCTGCTCCATGAATTTGATAAGAACAGATTTGCCTTCAAATAATCAAATCACGCAGCCTGTCAGCCGGCAGCTCGTAATCCCAGGATTTGAACAATGATTAATTGATACGATTCTTTAACCGTAAATATACGTACACGTGATTTTGTATAAAACCTATAATCTATAGCTATAATCGCCTGTGTGGTCTAGTGGTTAAGACAACCAGCTTATAACCAGAGGTCCCGGGTGCTTGCATAACAATAGTTATTTGTTTCGCAATCGCGACCGATCGGCGTTGGTCTCGAAGCGTCATTCAAAAGTTGGCTGCGCGGAGATCACACTGATGCTGCTTGGAGAGAGTACGTTCTATATAATAGACTTATATCGTCTCGTTTCCAAATTAAAGGGTACATTTTAAGTGCTCACCGAAATATTTTTAATACACACATCAGAATAATTGTACGTTTTGTATATATATTATTTTTGCTTGCCAAAATAGATTAATGCTAACCAAATATTGTTTTACTGAAACAGTAACATTGATACCAACAATTTTTACACTATTATTCAAATGATTGAGGATACTAGCTGCCCTACTCCTGTAGGTCACGTGATAACTAACCATATTTTATGAAATATTGAAAACAAATGAAAACAATCTCGTCAAATTTATAATGAACTATCCGTCATTAATTCACAAGAATCATAATATGGATTGAAGCAGGAAATATAAACAAGTGATTAGCTTACGAATGTTTAAATAACATTAGTAATTCAGCAGTGATGCAGTGACGAGGTGTGTCACCTCTATAGGCATCTCACGATAGCTGGCGATAAAGGTGATAAGATAAGTGATGTTTCTCTCTATGAGTCTGCAGATCGAGACCCAGAGGTCCCGGCTTTGATTCCCAGCGTCCATGTTTGTGTACTCGGTTTGGATGGCCCCGTCATGGCTTCCCTCCCTCTTACCTGTACCCGTTACAGACCCTCCAAAACCGTTTCATGCGTCGTTTCATGCAATGATATTTATAAATTTTGTACACATGCCTGCACATCAACCTATACCACACACTGTCAAATTTCCTCAATAGACTTTGAACTTTATACCTAAACCATATTTCGCAGGTGTCTGTACTTTAAAGATAATTCATTTTATTTTATAAGATTCATTACATTATATAAGATTTATAAAATGTTTTTGTTTTGTTTATATAATTTTAACGCAAATTTTGTTGCGAAACAAATTACAAAAACACAAATGTTGAAAAAAATTCCACGAGCAGGATTTGAACCTGCACCCTTCTGACATACCGGGTCAGGTGCTCTTCCAATTGAGCTGTTGTGGTTCTAACCAGCCCGCCGAAATTATTCAACACTATTTATTTTTTACTTTGAAAGCCAAAGGCGCCAATTCAATGCCAACAACTACCGTCATTAACATCTGATCAAATCCAAATTCAAGTTCAAATCCTGCTCGTGGAAATTTTTTCAACATTTGTGTTTTTATAACATTAATTTTATTTTATAAGACTGGCGCAGATTTGTTTGGTACTTCTCGTATAACCTAACGATTGATAGTGAGTGTCAGTCCAAATATAATTGTAGAGAACTGAGGACGGCGTGAAGAGGAACTTGATGGCATAGTTCAAAAATGGTTAAAGTGGTTAAAGGCCGGTCATCGGATGGATTACCAAAAATGTATCATCTCGAGTACCTCCGTGCTTCGGAAGGCGCGTAAATCCGTTGGTCCCGGCTTCATTAGCTGTCGTTAACAACCACCATTCCGCACTGGGCCCGCGTGGTGGTTTAAAGCCGGTTCTTCCTATAGTTCTCGGTTATTCCATAGAGTACGCTCGTGCCCCAGCAGTGGGGACATAAAATGAGCTGGTGTGATGTGGTGATGTGCTTACATTCTCTTTGACGTAAAACGTAGTAGCTCTATGATTTAACTGGTCTATTTCTGTTATAACTACCGCCATCGTGTATTTAAGTGTTGTAAAACAAGCCCGCCGAAATTATTCAACACTAAATAGTGTTGAATAATTCTAATTAGTTCTGGTTAGAACCACGATAGCTCAATTGGGAGAGCACCTGACCCGTTATGTCAGAAGGGTGCAGGTTCAAATCCTGCTCGTGGAAATTTTTTCAACATTTGTGTTTTTGTAATTTGTTTCGCTACTAAAATTTGCGTCAAAAAATATATAAACAAAACAAAAACATTTTAAAACACTTTGTGATTCTGTGTTACACCATCTATCTAACCTTTGCATTGATTAACTACGATCGACGAACCTTTTCAATTTTGACGTCAACAACCGTTTTGACGTTAGCTACGAAGCTGCCAAGTCTACTTTTGTGCTCATTTGTAAATCTACTTATTTTGTTTACATACATACACAACCTCACTCAAAATAGCCATCAGCTGTTATTTCTAAAAGCATCCCAACAAAAAGAATCGATCGATTTATAAGAGTCGTTTATTACACGAATGACGTAATCGATAACTGACTGAGTTATGAGCATGTTACCCTGTTAGTTATTTTGTTGTTTATATCTAAACAAACTAATCAAATACGTTATCCACTCCCTCACTCACGACCACCTAGATCCGACCAATTAAGCTAAACGTCGGAACAGGTAGAGTCATTATGACCTAACAGCTCCGATCGCTTTGCAAAAAATTGCAAATGTGTTTCATTAATAACGACGACATTACTAACACAAGCAATAAACGCGTTACCATTGGACCAACTCACAAGTTTTTCACGCAAAGTGACTTATTATGTCACTTATCTCACAACTTTGTCGCATTGTGGCGACTGCCGTCATCTGCGTATGCACCCGTATCCGATTAATACGTGGGAACTTCGGAAAGACCTATCGTCGTCTCATTTACCTAAGTATATTTTGTCACGATTCATAAGTGCTCATTTTGTAAGATTGCTTGAATAAATATCAATTTCATTACATCATGCAAGGGGTAAGGCATGCATGCAAATTGTCTTTCTAGCATTTTAAATAAAGAACGGGACTTTTCAAAGATTAGATTAGACTCTATTTAAAGATTATAATGTGACTCGGCTAGACTATACTTAACATAATCCAATGTATTCATCCAACTTCAACACTATAAACAGCTGCACAGCGGTATTTCAATATCACCAGTGATAAAAAAATGTATATGACAAATAATACATTGTAAAAATTGATATCAAATTGTTAGAATGGTTGTCATTGGTTCTAAAAACGCAACCCAGTATGTAAAGAATACCTCTTACTGTAACCATATTATCCGTATGTGTCGCTTGAACGATCTCCCGGCAAAACATGAATTTTTGGATGTGACGAATGGCAGTCGTAGTATATTTGTGCGGTCTGATGTAAGTATACTTTTTCAGAAATGTTAACATAATGTATTTGATTCGATTTGAAACTCTCTGTTTGATTTGAAACTCTCTATAATAAGTAACCTATTTTATGTAAACCTTGTAGTCATGATAACTTGACAAGGCTGCTTCATGTTTAGGTTTACAATCTAGTTTTAAGCCAGTAAACTTAATTGTATTACTCTCTTTGATTGTAATCTATTTTGTAGCTTTTTGTTAATAAATAAATAAAGCACTATGTAACGTGCCTGATTTTTTGAGAAACTGGTTTAACACCAACGTATGGGTTAATACTATAAGCGTGGTTTAATAGTGCATTCTTTATCAATGACTGTATTCATTTATTGGAATACTATAAAATGCTATCTATAGCTATTGCTCATAGCATTTATTATATTATCGTAAAAAATATCGTAAAGAATATTATATAAAACATAGTAAGTAGCATTAATTTTATTGATCGAATGACTCAAATCTATTACGAGACTCGATTCAAAGTTGAAGAACACGATAAACTTGTTCAAAAAAATAGTTATTGATTTATTTTTTACAACTACATGGTTTTAATATTTACAAATAAAACACAAGTATATTAAACTACTTAGACTAACTAAACATATAAAAACTACTAACTATACTAGTAATTACAACAGCTGAATAGTAGAGTATAGCCACGAAATAAGTTAATAAACTAAAACAAACTTCGCAAGCTTGCAAAAAGCCTCTTTACGATTCTCGAACTGTATGTAAACGCAAACTCGATCAATTCCATATTTTGATAACACAAAAAGTAACGGTATCTTAATAAATAAGACAGATATAGATATAAACGATACTTAAGAAAAAATAAGGTTCATGTTTGTTAATTAAGGACATAAACAAATTAGATTTTGAATTTATCAATAAAATAATTCTTTATTTACACTCACTCGATGTGGTTGAGTGGTTAACGCGCCCAGTCTGCGATTGCTCAGGTTAATCCGTTCTCGCGGCCATCGGATTGGTGACTTTAAAAGGAAGGGACGTAAAGCTGTTGGTCCTGGCTGCATAAGCAGTCGTTTACAACTACCAATCCGCACTGGGCCCGCGTGGTGGTTTATGGTCTGTTTTTCTATTTCCATCCATCGGGAAGGCTCGTGCCCCAGCAGTGGGGACATAAAATGAGCTGGTGAAGATGATTGTGATGATGATCTGACCCTCGAAAAAAAAAACTCACTCGTACTCCCATACATTAATTCAAATTCAATTCAAATTCAAAAATCATTTATTCAGTTTAGGCTACAAGTAGCTCTTATGAATGTCACTATGCCATCGGTTCGTAAGTCTACTCTGGGCGGGAGATCTTGTACTGAGAAGAACCGGCAAGAAACTCAGCAAGTGTCCAGCTCTTTTCTCCCTTACAGCGTCAAAAGTATTGGAAAGTGCCCTATTTTAGCAGGACACTTTCCATCACAAATAAACACATAAAAATAAAAAAAATATAGAAGACCACATGTAAAAAAAAAATTAAAAATCTAAATTAACAAATTTACCTCAGGTAAAAGTTCAAATACAGTACCACTACAGTACTCTAATAAAAGTCAAAAATTGTTTAAGAAAAACAAAGTCAAATTATAGTAAGTAATATTAAAAATAAGATAAGTATGCAAGAGCAGACCAGGCCTCCACAGGCGGCACCCGTTCACGAGTATGACATATGAATCAGCCATCGCTTCGCTCAACCATATTCTAGGGAACGAATTGACACATAAACATGAAAAAAGCACAAACAGTAAGTATAATCAGTATGATGTTTTTGTATAATTATCAATTTCTTTTAATAATCTGAGTTTCCTATATTATCCGCTAAATATACTTTCGATAACCTTAAATATAGTTTTTCATTGTTTTTAAGAATAATACAAGTTTTAGCGAGAAAGCAGTGAGTTCCCGTAGTAGGACGGGGCCAGAGCCGCGCACACCAGCACCTCGTCCTACGGGCCGCGTGTGTGTACCAGCGTGACTGCATTCCTCGGGCGGCGAGCGCGACCCGGCGAGACACTACAGACTACGGGCCATCTCGTGCAATCTTCTACTTTTTAAAAACCAATCCGCCTCAAAATAGCCGGCCACGAGTATGTTCCAAATTTAAACATCTTAACTTTTTTTAACTAACTACTTCATTCGAAATGAGAACGTGAGTAGTCATTTGTTTAGTATCAAAATGACAGTGACATTGATTGCCTTTGTGATTTAGTGGATAGACTTTGCCCCTTACAAATAAACAAAGAATAAGGTCCGAATAGTTATTCCGTATTTTGTTTGTGTCATGTAAACGTCATTTTAAGATAGAGTAAAAGAGACAAAAAACGGAATTACTATTCGAACCTTGTTCTTTGTTTATTTGTAAGACACTATTTGTCGCACAGTTTAATTCCTAGCGTAGCCAAGCTGAATATAAGTTTGAATGAATGAGAAAAGGTGGATCGATTGTGTGACCGATGATATGAATGTGAAGGGAGTGACTGTACAGGTGACACTGATAGAGGAGCGTGGATAAAACGGACACTTTGCGCAGAGCCCAAGAAACCAGGGCAAGAAGAAGAAGTAGCCAGGCTGATTTAAAACATGTCCTTCGAGCCGAGTACAATAATATGTACCGCAGGCTTGGAATCGAACTCAGGACTTTTACTGATGGTCTAGTCTAAAATCTAAGTCTATCGCCAAAATACCAGTGTTAGTATAATTGATGTGTTTCGAGATGTGTTTTATAGTTTGAGGGAAGATAACCGGTTCCTCCAGTAGTTGAGGATGCCGGGTGCAATACACTTTCTGCTTTATCTTCAGTTTCTATGATGAAAACCGCACTGTGGATAGTAATAATAATAGAACAAAGAAAGCTCAGTTACACAGCCAAAATATTTGCTCTGACTGAGAAGCTTACGTCAATTGTCTCAAACGGAGCGGTCGTGATTCGCGTTGACCTTTGATTTGTACCAGTGGCAGTTGTGGCTACGTGGGAACTAAGAACTAAACGCGGGCATGAATCGTCTGCTGAACAGATAAATTGATGCAATTAAAACATTGTTTTGAATGATTAAATGTTTTCGTACTACATTTGTTGAATGTAACAGGCGCATGGAGGTTTTCGTAGGTTTGGAGCAGGAGTGTTCACTAGCTGTCATCATTTTGCTATAGTCCATTTCAACTAGGATGATCCCGGTGACAGATGTCATCAATAACGAAGACGTGACTTTGTAAAAGCGTATGAACTTATTTGACTACATCAAAATAACATATTTTTATATAATCCATCACTAAATATACTACAATTACTTTTTATAATTCTATTTTTTACTTTAGATTAGGTTTGTCTCAATAAACTCTCGCATAACACACATTTATCAAAACTTTAAAACAATATAATAAAAAAACGTACCCCTTCACAAGGTCATTTCATTACAAAGAAATACTAGTGTTGGGATAGTAAACCAAGTGAAGTTCAATTGACATTCAATAACTAATCAATTAAATTTAACTTTATATTTTTCATTCTAGCTGTATTAATTAATTTGTTAGTCTTTTTTTATGTGAACATGTAGATTAGTAAAATTTAAACTCTGAAAAAAGACGACAACCTCAGGCGGGAATCGAACCACGCACCTTCCGCATTCCGGGCGGCTGCCTTAACCACTTGGCTACCGAGGTCTGGCTTTCACCCGTCGAAATTTTTCAGTGCTTGATGCTTATGTTTTTTTAGTCAACATTGCTTCATCAATCTTAGAAGTTTTCACCTCTGAGATCCGAAAGAAATATTTTTACAAATATTTGAACATTCGGTTAAGATGAAGCTGCGTTATAGATAAGTGTTTTTTATATATTTTAGCGTTTTATTAACGCTTAAATATACTTAAGTAAAATTTAAAGTATAGTAAGTAGTCGAAAAGACAAAAAATACTATATTAGAGGACTGGGAGAGGTACGTCAGAATAGATCGGTGGAAAGATCAACTTATAATAAATGTCGGCGATAGCGACTCTTCAAGCGATTCTGACAGTGATTTTTCAAATACTTACTGAATAAAAAATTTACTCTTTTCAAATTCTGTTTCATTTTACCGAATAACACTGTGTAAAACATACATTTAATGCATTTATGAACAATAAACTTTCAATATAATACATAAACACAAATCAAATTTAAAGTATTGTTAGTATAGTAAAATCGATTTCATTTCCATATATAGTATTATCGATTACCAGAAACAATCGAAATTATTTCATTGTAGGACATCTCTACAATTGTCGAAATCGAACTGTCACCGGGATCATCCTAGTTGAAATGGACTATAACTCGCTAGTTGCAACTTCACATCTTGTAAAGGGCAACATGTTGTAACTAGGAGGAATATGGATATACTAGCTGACCCGGCGGACTTCGTATCACTTTGACAGTTGTTTTTTTTTTAACAAAATTTCAATAAAACGGTATAAAAAAAACTACCAAATAGGTTCTATTCCCAACATCAAATCCAAGACCTGAGTAGTAAATTGTGGAACCAAATATAGAGAAAAGGCATGACTTTCATTCCCGTGGGAATATCGAAAAATAAAAATAAAATGTGGGATAAAAACTATCGTATGTGTTAATCCAGGTTATAAACTATCTGTAAGCCGAATTTCATCCAAATCCATCCATCCGTTGCAGCGTGAAGAAGCAACCGATATACACACAAACTTTCGCATTTATAATATTACTGTGATATTTATGTTTGTATATATACCACTAGATATATTGTTTCATTACTACCAGTATTTTATAGTACGAGTATACTCCCAGTAGTATCCATGCATGAGCTAGCATTAACGATCGCGATGCTGTAATCTGCTGGCCGCTATATGTAACATCACAACACAAACAAGACAAAAATAACATTAACAACACATTGTTTGTTATTAATGTTAACAACAACAAAGAAGAACATACATAAGTCAGCGTCACTTTATTGTTATTTGTTATGGCATTGTCCTTGATCGCCTATTTAACTAATATTAAACAAACTACGCATATCAATGAAAAATGTCGCTTGATAATAATTCTCAAACCCCTATATTTTCACCCTACACTGGTGACTTGACTAGGTATCAACCTTGGTACTTGGTACCTTCGTACCAATGACTTAGTAGCTCAGCTACAAAAGCTTTTGCCCGGATTGGGAAAGGTATTGAGCGCCATTTTCAATGAACCCTTGAGATAGGTAAGGTAAACCTTGATCACTTGATGCACGTCATATACAACTCAATTAAACTATATTGTCTAGTGAGAAAATAGGTTAAGTTATATGATGTATTCCTATACTGCTTAATTAGCTAGCTAATCATTTTGAAAAAAGACAAAGTGTTGAGAAAAATCCACGAGTGGAATTCGAATCCGCACCCCATGACATGCCAGGTCAGGTGCACTGCCAACTATGCTATCGTGGCTCAATCCAACTCGCCGAAATTAATCAACACTATCTATTTTTTACTTTATAAGCCAAAGGAGCCCTATTCATTGTCGACAACTACGTCATCAACATCCGATCTTAATATTTTTACAAATATTGAAAGAACAGGTAAGAATTAGGCAAGCTATATTTATGAATATTTACATATAATTTTACGCAAATATTGTTGCGAACAAATTACAATTTGAAAAAGACAAAGTGTTAAAAAAAATCCTAGAAATTGTAATTGTATGTAAACTAGCTGACCCGGCGGACTTCGTACCGCTTTGACAGTCCATGACAACAAAACAAACAAATCATTTTGTATTAAAAAACAAATGTCAAAAAGAAAAATTCTGTCAAAAATTCAATAAAAAAGTATAAAAATCTACCAAATAGGTCCTATTTCCAACATCAAATCCAAGACCTAAGTTCGATTATTTGAATGTTCGATACATCGTTGTCGATTAATTGATATTCGATGAATTGGTATTCGATATGGAACCAAATGTAGAGAAAAGGTATGAGTTTCATTCCCGTGGGAATATCGGGATAAAAACTATCCTATGTGTTAATCCAGGTTATAAACTATCTGTATGCCGAATTTCATTCAAATCCATCCATCCGTTGCAGCGTGAAAAAGCAACAAATATACACACAAACTTTCGCATCTATAATATTAGTGTGATAATCATAAATCTAGTTAATCATGTCAATTCTTCGAATTTTATGCTCGTCGATGAAAAATTTTGGCAATATTTTTACTATGGCCACGTTTGCAGTTCTAAACAGACCTTACATTGCTATGATATCTATGGAGACGTAGATAAACGATGCACTGCAGTGTATTCGCGCCTTAACTAAGCAGTAGTAGTCTTCGGTCGGCCTTAACAGACGAATGCGATTTGACCCCCACCTCACGCACACAGCCACTGCCAATAACGACGACATTCCACCAGTGTTCAGAATAAGATAGCTCTTTGAAATAGCACATAATTCAAGAAGCTTTTGTGTTTCGATGATTTTTCATATTATCATGTTTAATCAGCAGTTGGCCTGTGTGGGCGTGGGTTTATTAGCTGGGCTCATTCTGCCTGGCTAACACCATCCATCTTATCTAATTCTGTTTCCAAAACACCAGTGTCAATAGCATTGTTGTATTCCGAAATGTTCGACCTTTTTATATTAATTTACGCCTTGGCTGTTTTTTAATTAAGTAAGATTTTTACTTCTTACTGTCGGTCGGTGTGTATTTTTCCACTATATTAATAAGTTATTAAGCTATCTCAGCCCCGAGAATTAACTTTTAGCAAGAAAGTAAGGCAAGTAACTTTTTAGCCTACTGTTTCTTTCAGTGTTTGTTTTATTTTTTTTTATTGTGTTTAAGGTCTTCAGTGCTTGAGACGGAATCCCGTGTGAAGCGCGCTGTCATCGCTTACCAACAGGTGATGTGAGATGAAGACCAAACGCTTCTCCGTCGCGTAACAATAAATCTTTATTATAAATCTTCTGTGCGTGTGTATGTCACTGAACTCCTTATAATCGGCTGGACCGATTTGGGTGAAATTTTTAAATGTGTGTTCGAGTGGATTCGAGAATGGTTTAGATTTACAATTGGATCCGGTAGGTGGCGCTGCTATAGGAGTCAGGAGTTGTTTTGTTGTCATGGAAACTGTCAAAGCGGTACGAAGTCCGCCGGTCAGCTAGTTAAATAATATTTCTCTTCCTATTTTCGTAAACTGGTTCGACACAGTTTTCGTCGCCAAAGAATAATAGTATTTAATTAGAATTTTACTGGACGACAGTTAGGAAGCAGTTAGGTTGTCTTTATTTAATTGTAGCTAAAGTCGCAAATCACTTACCCCTATTTCTAACTTACTTACTATCCTGGCGCTGTAGCCTCAAGTGAGCTTTGGCCTCTGATACAAGTCGGCGCCTATTTTTAACGATTACAGGAAAAAACTACTATTACTACTAGGTACTCTTTTATGCTCGTCGATCGGTAGGAGGACCTCCAGTTCGGTGGTCGGACGACCTAGTCCCGGTGGCGAGCAGGGCATGGATGAGGATGGCGCAGGACCGTGAAGAGTGGCGTGCGAGGGCTGATGATGATGATGGCGACAGGAAAAAATGTCGATCACTGGTTTCTTTCAACCCTGGTGCCACTACCCTACTTGAAAGCAAAGTTATCTTCTAAAGCCCTAATTAGTGTTGAACAACTTTCTGGCTGTTAATTCATGTTTCAAGTATGTTCTAATAAGTCTGTTGTGTGTTTCCGAGAACTTGTCAACGCTTGTCGTGTTTAAACAAATGAAGAACACTCACATTTATCGGTCACGAGAGCTGTGATAACACACAATGGTATCAGCTCCTCGACAGACTTAAAACAAGGCTGTTGTTCAGATCCTCCATTGAAGTGGCTTTATCTTCAGGTAAATACATTAAAGAGGAAAAGCGACATGTTTATTGTATTGAAAAGTAATATAAATGTGATAATATTTATCATTGTTTGACATTGAAATTAAACAACTTTTACGGCTCTACTCGCGTTTATTTTACACATTACTTTTGCAGGGTTCTTGGCCACAGGGAGCCTGCAAAGGGTTCGAAATTATGAATGAAATCATTAATTTAAAGTAATGTGTAAAATAAATGCGAGTAGATCCGTAAAAGTTGTTACATTTCAATGTGTAGTGTTCGCGTAAACTTTAGAAAACAATATTGTTTGTCATGTTATTTTGAACATGATCTCTATAGTCATAAATACGTGTCATCAATTGTGGCATTTCTTAAACCCCAGAATCTTACAACAGGTCGACTGAAAAAATAAAATTTCTAATTAAATAATAGCAAGCAAGTGTAATTATAATGATAATAATATAAGAGTGTTTAACTTTTGATTTTATTAGTTCCGTGGAACATGGAGAACATACACTATTCATCATTAAATAAAAACAGTAGTTAAGTCGAAGGATAAAAGTTCCTTTTTGAAACAAGAAAATGTTTGAGTATGAAATCGTTATACTTAATCGTACTAACGGTATAATATGGTAAAAAGGCCATCAAACTTTTGTCACTATTCACATTGGTACCTTTGATTTACACATGGATCTTTAATTAAAAGAATAAGTAAATAGGTTTTAGCTATAGGTACACTGCTAGCTCGTTTTGCTGCATTCATGTGCGACAGCCAAAGCATTTCCATATCAATAGCGCCTCAAAAAACGGCTCACAAGTCAATTCACAACAATCCCACGATGTTTAAATAAATAAGCATCGCGCATTATCCCCTCCTTTTCCCTTCTTCATTACGGACAAAGCACGTAACTACCTATTGAGAGCCGAATTCTCCAACTTCAAAGAACATACAATTAAGGGCCCTTATCAAAACACCTTCCCACCTTCGCCTAATCCCATCGGACCCAGTTATTTGGGCTACACCTACGCAAGAAAGAGAGACGCTATAGTTTTTTGTAAAGAGTGAGGGAGACACATAAGGACCCGTTAGGAAAGTGCCTAACCAACTACCAGATTTACGCACGAATAGTGATGTCGATAGTCGATAATTTATGGCTATGCTTAGTGATATATCGTTGTCTATTACGCGTGCTATCGACTCTTAACTATGTATATTGGCGTTTAATCACCGTTAATGAATTGAATGAGTGAATGAGTGTTTAAGAAAGCTTTAAATGTGTTTTATCTGAATGAGACATATCATAAGGTGATTTATGAACATTGCACACAATTGTCAATAAGCAACCATCACCAACCATTCAATAAACCTGCATGGTAATTCAGGACAAATATATTACATTAAAATTAAGTAAATAAAACGTAGTAAAACAGAAAAGTTATGAATGAAACTATTTTAATGCAACTGACCGTAATTTCACACATTCGCAAGCACAACGCGTATAAACTGCGTCACTATTCACCAACGGTCGTTAAATGTGCTTCCCTATTCGTCATTGTCGTAGAACAGAATCTGGCTTACCTGCCGCCTGCTGACTCACCCAGCGAGTACCTGCCGGGGTACCCCACGCGCACCGACCCAGGAACCATTATACATAATCAACATACAATGTATTTTACTTATAAACAAATAACATGAAATAATTACATTTTCTATTTCCTTTATTGTTCGGAAATTTTACAACTTTTTAAGAAACACATAATAATTGTAAGTTACTTAAAGGAGACTCTATCCAATTAGGTAAATAATTACGCAACCTAATTCCAATGATTTTTGTTTGATTAAATCGAAAGAAATAATTTATCTATCTATATGGTATAAAATAAATCTATTGTATACATAACCTCAATGTTAGTAGCATTAAAGCAAGCATAAACATTTATTCGGCTTTTAGCCACAAGATAAACATGCAAAAACCATACATAGAAGTAACAACTAAGCTTAAAATAAAATAAGGATAACATTTCACAATATGTAACAAAATAAATACAATAAAAGCCGGTACACTACGGTACGGCAGCTAGAGATAAGATAGCCAGTTCCTCACTAGTTGAGTATTAAGAGTGAAGTGCGCTTGGCCCATCATCACCTAACATCTGGTGAGATGAAAGCCTAGATTTCCCAAAGGATAAAAAATACACAAACGACCTTTCACAAAAACTCAGAATACTAAACTTTATTTGATGACAAATGTGTATTGACTATGATTTTCTATTGTTATCAGATAACAGACAGAGTTCTGGCATACAGAGTTCCCTATTTTTACAGTTTCCGGAAGAAGAGATGACTGATTTCCGCTTGCTGTAGACTGTACAATAGTAAAATTGCTCGCGGCAACCGATAAATCATCATTTACTGGATGACCGTGACTTTGCCCCTATACACTGACTTATACGATCATATATATTTATTTTGTATACCTTTAGCAACTTACAATAGCAACTATATAACTATTTAAACTATCATGGCCACTTGCAATAGAGTAATTATCAACGGGATTCTTACCATGTTTATTATAAATATCGTATACTCACCAATAATAAACATGGTAGGAATCCCGGTAATAATTACAATAGTTACTGGCTAAAATTAGGTACGTATCGGCAATTATACTTTCGAGCCGTTTGGGGTTGAAACCCTCGGGCCTTGGTCTGAGTGCTCATGTTTTGTTTAATGCCATCTCCAAACAGCTGGTTGGCACTTCCCATGACTCAAGGGCTGGCTTTTACCTTGGCCAGAGGCTAAGCATTGCCATACAACGTGGCAATGCCGCCAGTCTCTTGGGTACATTACCAGTCGACAGCGACGCGGAGGAATTTTTTGACGCCATATTTTAGTTTCGTAATAGTATTATTGGCAAATGTTATTTATATATGTAAACATCCTTCTATTAATAAATGTCCATTTTGTCGTAAATCCAAGTATATTGGATAAAATACATACTAGGTGGAGCGACGATCTTCGCAAGGTGGCTGGCAAGAGCTGGATGAGAGTAGCCGCGGATCGCGCTCGGTGGCGTGCACTTGCAGAGGCCTATGTCCAGCAGTGGACTAGTGTAGCTGTAGGCTGATGATGATGATAATGACATAAAACTGGCCATAAAGTTAATTAGTTATTTACATAGCGAATCCCATTTTCAAGTAACGGAAATGCGTCAGTTACACCTCTAAATCTGACCGTGACTTGCGAATACTTTCTATATTACTTTACGGCTACACTTTGTGACGAATATAGATACAGTTGACGCATTATTCCAATTACTCATATCACACTTTGAAAAAGCAACTTTGGGTATACACGGTCGTTTGGGAAATACTTTTTATCTCTCACCCTGTTATTCCGAAACGTGGTATAAATCAATTGTGGTCCCGTCTTATCTGTTATCAACAAGAATGAACCAGGTTTTAACCAGAACTACGTTATTTTAATAAGGTTCAGAAATTGCTGAACGATTTTCTCCAATGAATTAAGTAAGTAAGTATTTACTGTCTCACTCATGGGCACAGGCCTCCATCATTGAAATCAAATCTGCGCTATAATAGATTGGCTTAATCACCACGCCTCACAAATGCGGATTGGTGATAATTACAAGCCCGTGCTGCATCGAAAAATCCGAAAGACACTTTGCCCGACGTGAAAATTGAACCGAGGGGATGTCCTCGGTTCAATTTTCACGTTAAATTAAGTAAGTAAGTATTTACTGTCTCACTCATGGGCACAGGCCTCCATCATTGAAATCAAATCTGCGCTATAATAGATTGGCTTAATCACCACGCCTCACAAATGCGGATTGGTGATAATTACAAGCCCGTGCTGCATCGAAAAATCCGAAAGAAAATTGAACCGAGGACATCCGCATACTGGGCCGAGCACTTTAGCACTCGGTCATTGAGGCATCAATGACTTAAAACTTTCACTTAGAGTCTAATGAAGCACTCATCTCATATTGCGCTTCTGCATTTCAGGGGACTGCTCTTACCAATGATCCTACTGAGGTTATATTTTTAAGTTAGAGAAAAATTATAAAAGTTTATTTAGTTAACGAATAAAACGTTGCTACTTATATCATTATTTTATTGTAACTACCACAAACCCGTTTTAGTGGTTCAAATTTCTCAATCAGTGACGTATTTAGATAACTACGCGTTGATGTCTTTTCCAAGGGTTAGAGAAACCCCTTTTTTAATGTGGGAATAAAAGCAAGTATTTTTTTTATGTACCTATTTACATATTTCAACAGCATGCATACTTCAATGTCGCGCTAAAGTGCGCAGGAGTGAGAACAAGGCCGAAGCAATTGTGCCCCTTCCATCCCGCGGGATCCGCCAATTAGCAACGTCGCCAGTGGCGTATCGGCTGGGGCACACTGGACGGAATTATTAGGAAGCTGCTGTATTTTTATATTTTTTGGAAGGTTTATCTTATAACTTAAATGTCTCACGGTAACAACAATAATAATACAAATACAAATAAAAATACAAATATATTTATTGTGCATAGCGTTTGACAATTTGTACACCAAAATACGGTTAATCACTTCAATTAAATATTTATGTAAAATAAAAGTGTACAAAAACGAAACAAGACCTTTACTTTCCGTGCTAGTATCAATCTGGGATACGGCAAAGTAATGATTGTCGTCCTATCTTTAAGATTCGTTTTAAACAAAGTAATAATAGAAATTAACTAATTATTAGAATTAACTAATTACTAGATACAATCCATAATCAGCTTTTATTTTTCTTAGGCAAACAATAATTTAGACAAAATTAAGAAAACTTTCATTATACTTTGTAAATTCCGTGTTCTACAATATGCACATATGTAACTAACTATACATAGCACTGTGAATGCAAAATTCAAAAATATTTTTGAAATGCACATAATATTAATAAATATTAGTGTAAATGTTATAAAATGTCAACGCGGTGACGTCACTTTACATGTTTGACGCATACTATAGAAAGTCATCTATACATACTATAATAAAGCTAAAGAGGGTCGACAGTCTGTACACGGAAGATATTAAGAAAAAAAGTTAAAAAATGTACTTAGAATCGATAACAGAACACGTTCCGTTCAACAGTTTTTAGAACTTTTGTCTGTTTGTCAGTTTATCTGTTTGTCTGTTTATTTGACCGCGCAACACGTGAAAATGGCTGAACTGATTTGGATGAAACTTTGCACATATACAAACCATGACTCAGACTAGGATAAAGGATACTTTTATGCCGGTGGGATAGTGTAGTCTTCGCGAACGAAATCGCGGGCGACAACTAGTTTATCATATTTTACATATTTTTGCTTAGCTTTTATAATGTTTATTTCAACTTTCAAACACGATACTCTAATAATGAACACAATCATGCAAGCTCCCTATTACCATGGTCATGCAACTCCTTGGTTTTATATTTCACAGCAATATGTCTACGACTTTATTCTGATTAATTGTCTGGATAATTGAAGTAAACAGTTGGTTGTATTACCAAGGAATTTTCTTAAGCCTATAAAGACAAAGACTAAAGTCCGACAATTTCATGACTGACCAGTTTGCTGAGTGCGAGTTTTATTCACCATGGTTATAAAAAAAAGAGAATTTATGGCAAGATTGCAGTATTCTTATTATCATCATCATCACAAGCTAACGTCTCCACTGCAGCGGCACAGGCCTGCCCTATGGATGGACAGGGAGAACGAGCCACAAAACACCACGCGGACCCTGTACGGAATAGTAGTTAACGACTACTGATGCAGCCGGGACCTACGGCTTTACGTGCCTTTCGAATCACGGAGGAGCTCAAGATTATAAATTTTTGGTCACTTTTTTCGTCATTCGATTTGATCCAGCCTTTACAATAGTTGCTTAACCTTAGCAATCGCAGAATGGGCGCGTTAACCACTGCACCATTTGAGCTCTTCGGTTTTCTTTATCAAGATTGAACGTTGCATAAAACTCGCGTTCAGGACTCCGCAATGGAGAATTTGATAAAATGGTGTCGAAAAATGGTGTTTTTTTGTTTTTTTGGGCGGTTGGGCGTTTAGTTTTTTTTTACTGTATTTTATAAGTTTTATAAATATTGAAACTATTTAAAACTAAACAGTTATTTGACACCATCAAAGCTTATTAGTCAAAGGTAGCGTCGTAGTAATCGCAGATGACGACCTGCCATATCCAAAGAGATTTTTATAATCACAATAGAAATGTTTTGATCAAATCAACAGAATTATAATAGTAATATAGTTTGCAAGCGCCTCTGCATCAATCCGACTAAACGAAAACTAATGTAAAACAGGGAATGTGTTAAAAAGCTTAGTGCTGTGGTGACGTCAACACAGTCTCGGTAAAGTTGTCTGCAACTAGACTAGGCCATCCATATACGTATATGAAAGTTGAAAGAAAGAAAGGCTATGTTGAATAGTGGACAAACTTAACAGTAAATTGGTTTTTAATGGAAAATATAAAACGAATACACAATGATTACATAGACAAGGTCGTCAACACAGACGTATAGCACGTTCGACGCTCGCAATTAAGAACACTAAGTACTTACGGTAATCCCGTATACCTTGATGGGTGGTCCCAAACATATCTCGACTTGAGCCTACATTGCTTTCGTTTGATTGTTTATATTCAACTTCTAACTTTATTTGTTTACTTTGTAGCTCAATATATTTTTACTAACTTAAATGGATAAGTTATTCAAATCGGCACTACGTAACCATTCGTTACAACAACGATTCCGTAGAAGTTTCTCATGAAACCTATACCTACCTACCGAGAAGTTTATCACCGATTGCTCTCATGCCGCTGCCCACTCTCCGATAGCGTCCAATTTGACTTGCTAAAGGCTGTTACGCAACGCATTCCGTCTCATTGGGAACAAACGATGACCTCTTCAATGTATCGACGGCGCTGGTTGCGTTACTATTAGTCCAACAGTTGTTTTGGTACTAATACAAATTGTTAGGCTGTGATTATATTAATCCACTAGTTTTTTGAGTTTGCTGTTGACTTCAGGTTGCCTTTACAGCGTCACCGGACATTTTGAGGGCAGGCGGCGAGAAACTTAAAGGTTTCCTCAAGCCGTGTGAAACGAAACTCCGTCAGAGGTTATTAGAGGGAATGCGTGTACCCGTCCCCTACCAGATTCTCCGAGGAGTTCGGATTGGATCGAGCTAAAAATCCCATTTTGGTTTAGTTTTTGTTAAAAAAAAATGCCAAAATACAAACACCTGCTCAACTAAACAATTTCTTTTACACCATTTGTTTGACCATGGTATTGAAATGTTAGTTCAAATAATAATCTGTATGACATGTGTGCTGTCGTTGCATCACAAGACTTCGAGTCACTTTTTGCGGTTATTTTGTATGCATATAACGTACTAGCGGCCCGTCCCGGCTTCACACGGGTGGACATTTTTTTTTTTATATAGCCTATGTTAGTCAGCACTAACGTAGTATATTTTTTTAATGGTGAAAGAATTTTTTAAATCGGTTTAGTAGTTTTTGAGTTTATTCGTTGCAAACATACAAAAATACAAAGCTTTCCTCTTTATAATATTAGTATAGATATACCTTCATAATATCATTTAATGTACACACGCCCATCAGACTTCCAAATTTCCTCAAAAGACTTTGAACTTTATGTATAATAAAAAAAAATAATAATAATAGCATAATTTATGGTTGAACTTTTATTGAATAAATTTGACAGATTTGTATAGGTTGATGTGTAGGCGTCTGTACCTCCTACAATAATATACACGTTATCAGAGAACTTTATAATGTTACTCATGTTTGGTCCTTTTTTAAGAGTTGGAAATTTTGTTTGTCCCTCACTTGGAAATTTCATATTCTCATTTACTATCTGCCGCAAATTCGCAATTGATATGTGTCTTTTTAAGTTTCTGCAATATTGGAATCTTTCACCATTGGTGAATTGATCAGGTTTTATTTTATTGCTTTCAGACATAATCGCTGTATGGTATATCCCGCAATTATACATATCATAATATTTACTTATCAAAACATTCTTTATCTGTTATTGTCATTTACAAAATGTTTTTCAAGCAATTTAATTAAATTAAAGACACGTTGATTGCTTGTTCTTATTACGTATATAGATGATTGGTAAATGTTACTGGTCTGCTAGATTCGTAGATTCAATGATGCTCTGATTTACAATTTCTAGCTGCTTGTAAGTGCAACATATTTTAAAGTAGGTACTGCGAAAATTAGCTATAAAAGGCACATTTAAATAATTCAACAATAATAAGGTTATTAAGGTGGTTATTCCCCGTGTGGTGCCGGGGATAAAGAATTGCACCACCCCATCTCTTCCCGCGGGTGTCGTAGAAGGCGACTATGGGACCATTTCAGAGGATGGGCGGCGTCTCTCTGTGATTATTTCCACCTTACTGCGATCGCCAACCCGCCTGCCAAGCGTGGCGATTATGGCAAATTCCCCTCAAAATGATTTATCCTTGAGGGAGGCTTTTGTCCAGCAGTGGACGTCTTTTTGGCTGAGATGATGATGAGATGATAAAGGTTATTAAAGGTTGGTGCGCTGCTGATCGGCGCCAATGTTTAGTTTTTCCTATTTTTGAATAATTTCGGAAAGTGGAATAAAAAAAAACTGCTTTCAATACAAAGTCAGTCAACCTTTAAGCACCAGCCAAAACGATTATCTAATAAATAAAATTCTCGTGTCACGGTGTACGTTATTGAACTCCTCTGAAACGGCTCGACCGATTTTCGTGAATCTTAGCGTGCATATCGGCTAGGGTAAAGAATCGGACAACATCTATTTTTCATGCCCCTAAATGTTAAGGGTGGTCCACCCCTCAATTTTTTTTAGATTTTTGAAATTTTTCCTATACAAAATGATTTGTTTGTAGTCATGGAAGTCATGGAAACTGTCAAAGCGGTACGAAGTCCGCCGGTCAGCTAGTTTAATATAAAAAATGTGGGGATATCATTAAGAACTATAACGTCGTTCTAATGTTCCTTAACTTTTAAATCACATCGAACTTTAAAGTTTTGCTCTTTGCTTGATACTTCTTGGTACTTCTTTACATAACATAAAACAAAGTCGCTCCCGCTGACTGTACGCTTAGATCTTTTAAACAACGCAACGGATTTGAATGCAGTTTTCAGCAATAGATGGAGTGATTCCAGAGGAAGGTTTAAATCACATACTTGTTAGAGATTACATATATGTATAATACATGCATATAATTGCATTAGTGGCTGCTATAGGGTTCTATAGGATACGGGTGTTCACTCAAGCAGACGAAGTCGCGAGCGGGTCGCTAGTTTAATATATTATAGTTAATTGTACTTGTATTTGTTAAGGCGAGTGTGAATGAAAGTGTTGGTAGGAGTAGACCTAGGCGGACGTTTCGATATCAAATCAGGGACGTCTTGAAAAAAGGCCAGGTCAAGAGTACCCTAAACTGAAGAGCATGTATGAAGGGAATAATGAAAGTGGACGAAGCGAAACAAGTATGTAAGGATCGTAGCAAGTGAAAGAAGTGGTCTCTGCCTACCCCTACGGGAAAGAGGCGTGATTATATGTATGTATGTATGTATGTACTTGTTATCAACCGTATTGAAGCTAAGCATGCAGTGGTGTAAGTGAGACGAGGTTACAAAGTGAACTTAATCAAATAAACCCGTTTCATTCCAATGGCTTAAGATAACAGGCACATGTAGCGTTGTCTTATCTAGAAAGCGTCTATCGCGTCTCACTTGTCTTAAACTTATCTCGCTGCGAGGCTGCTGCTTGTCGCCACATGAATTGAGTGCCTTATTAGCTGATGTACCTGACGCGCCTGCACCACACCATCACCATCACCATAAAATACCCGATACCCTTCGGAGAATCTAGTAGAGCACGGGGACACGCAGTATATAGTGCGTGATGCCGTTCCCTCTACAAAACCTCCGAGGGTGATTCGTTTCACACGGCTTGAGGAACCCTTTAAGTTTCTCGCCGCCCCTAAACAAGCCCGGTGAAGATGAAAATGCCGTTTGAGGCAATCAGCAAACTCTCTCAAAAAAAAATACATAAAATAAGGACTATATAGACTGCAGGAGGTGGACGCGCTCGAGCACGCGCACATAGGCAACCTCTCCGAGCACGTAAAAACTGCGCTCGGACTGTTTTCAGCTGTTCCGAGATCCGTGTCCGTGCAAGGGGTATGTGTGTGAGTTGCTCGAGCGCGGTATGAAGGTACGATTCCACCAAAATAGTGTGCAGCACATTTGTTCACAAACATTTTGTGTAAAACTACAGCACAACACGTACTAAGCTGGTATCGCGTTTAGCCTCAGTCTCCACCGGCAATGCTGTGTGTAACTTTTGTAAGCGCACAGTGCTGCACAAAAAAAAATTACTTGACAAAGTGCGCGCACAAATAAATGTTTTCGCTTTGGTAGCGGAAGCAAGACTGAGTTCGCGAACAACGAGTGTGTGCGTGTCAGCACGTGTCCACTACCGTGTGCGCGCACACAAGTGCACAGTTGTGCGCGAACATTACCGATATTGTTCGCTTGAGTGAATCGACCAAAACAAACATTTGTGCCGTACGCTGTGCACAGCACACTGGTGGAATCTCGCCTTAAGCATGCCCTCTGCGTCCTCCTTATTTTGGCTTATCGCCGTACAGGACGTGATAGAATGCATAAAGACGAAAACGAACTTCCTTATGAGGGTGGATCCGCTGGAGTCGCGACACAATGTAAGTTTTAAGATATTCGTGGTGCGAGTCCCGACAACCAAGCTGAATGAGACCTTTATGAAAGAGGACTTCTGGTCCAAGAGCGTGGTGTAGCGGCGTTTCCGCGGCAAGTCACCCGCCAGCTTAAATATTAATATAGTTATAAGTTTAGTTTACTAACAAAAAAAAACACATATATATATGTTACTTTATAATTTATTAAAAAAAAATGTATTTATTTCAGGTAAATCAATTACAGTCTAGTTACCGGGGCTACCCCAAAAAGTAGACAGAAGACACTTGTGTGGGGTAAGCCTCGCTCTTCCTACGTAAACATAACAGTATCGATTTACATAAGTGATACAAGATTTCAAATTTTTTTTGCGAGATTGTGTGTGTGTGTGTGTGTGTGTGTGTGTGGGGTGGGGTGTGTGTAGGGTGGGGTGTGTGTGTGTGCGTGAGAGGGTGATGTGTGAGTGTGTGTGGGAGGTGTATATGTACTTAGCGTGTATATTATGAAGATGTATCTGAGGGGGCTGATATAATACCTACTGCTTTATGTATGTAGCGTCTGTGACCTATGGGCATGTAATCTATGGGGCTGTAGATTATTTTGTAACTTTTGTAACTCGAAGTTTCAAATGCTATAGAAATGAGTGACGGTAACCGATGACAGACAGACCAATTTAAAAATCTCTGGTCCCGTCACCTTTAGGTATATTTTATAGGCACACACTACGGTCTGCAGTTCATAGAGATATAAAATAAACTGCATTTGTCTCATAGGTAGTGCAATCCACCCATGTTAAAGAAAACACTGGAATAATAGTTACATAGTTTACAGATTTAACAAAAAAAAATATTTTTTAATCTTACGCATTAGATATTGATACAAAAGCTAAAAGTATTTTCAGTGTTACATATGCGTAAAACAGTAATTAAGTTTATATTTAATGAGGTTGGATTTGTGGTTTAAGATCTTTATTTTCTCAAATAGAATTGCAAATAATTCACTTACCGAGAAAAACATTTTCAACTATAACAGAAATTATCATGAGCGTGCTAAGTATATAAGTAAATGAATTGTAAAAGTTAAGAACGCAAATTATAAAGAAATAACAATAAAGTGTCGTAGAAAGTAGAAAACAAAACTTTGGCAAAGTGAATGCATCACCGAGCGACCACGGAGCTAAGCTCACAGAGCGTAGTTGAATACTGGATGCGGCATATCGAATATTGGTAAAACGAGTATTTTGTGATATTGGCGTCAATTAGTGACCGTTAGAAAGTTTGTATGTTATTTTAAATGTTAGTAATATTATTAATACTAATATATATTATTATTAATATACGATTTTATATAGTAAGTAGTTTTTGGATAATTATATTTCAACACATACATTTTAAGCTGTCTTTTAAAACCGATTAGTGATTTGGCCTCTTTTATTTCGTTTGGTAGTTTATTATATATTTTCACGCCTTCAAATTCAATATTTTTAATGCCGTAGTTCTTTCTCGGATGGCGTGACATTAAATGGTTTGCATTCCTTGATTTCATTTTTCGTATTTGACCTTTTTTATGAAATGATAATGATGTGTGGATCTGTTTATTAACTATTTTGTAAATCAATATGCTTGTGTAGTAGGCGTATGTTTGTTTGATCTTCATTATTTTGGTGTCTTCATAAATTTTTGTGGTTGGCGTGTAAAAATCATAGTGAAAATAAGATTTTATTAATTTATTTTGAGCAATTTGTATATCTTCTAAATTGGTTTTTTGTGTGTTTTAGGTGTGGTTTAATTAGCGAATTATAAACAAGATATTTTATTTTACTAGGAAGACATTTAGCTATGCTGCGTATGGAACCAGTGAAAGACATTAGTTTATTTTTTATTTTATTTAAGTGATTTTTCCAGTTCAGATGGCGATCGAGTATCAGGCCTAAATACTTCTCATGATCTTTTTTTTGAAGTAATTCGTTATTGATCTTAAGTTGCACGTTGTCATTTATTTTCTTATTTTTTGCAGCGAAGATGACAAAATTTGTTTTGGTCGTGTTAATTGTGAGTAGGTTTGATAGAAACCACTCATTAAGTCGATCCAAATCAGTTTGTGCTTTTGCTGCAATCGATTTAATAGAGTGACCGAAGTAAAATAGACTGGTTTCGTCAGCATATAGTGTTATATCAGCAGTTAGGCCTATGTTAACATGTGTGTTGTATGTTATTGATGTAAATTAAGAATAAGAGTGGTCCTAAAATTGAGCCCTGAGGGACGCCAAAAGTAATTGCACTCACTACTAACTTTGATTTTGACCTGTTTTAACGATTTGACTACGGCCTTGAAGATACGAGCCTGTGACGGCGTGAGCGTGGCCTTTGATACCAATTTCAGACAGTTTTTTGAGGAGCATTTTGTGACAGATGGTGTCGAAGGCTTTTTTAAGATCAATGAAGACCCCAAGTACCAAATGTTTTTCATCAATCTTATTTTTTATTTTAGTCACTAGATCTACCGTTTCAGAGAGAGTATTGGATTTAGGTCTGAAGCCATATTGTTTTTTATGCAGAATATTATTGGAAGTGAGGTACTTTTCTATTCTAGAATAAATTACTCTTTCAAAGATTTTTGAAATCATTGGCAACACCGAAATTGGACGATAGTTACACGGGTCAGACCTATCTCCCGATTTGAAAATTGGTGTTACTTTTGCAAGTTTAAGGCTGTCAGGAAACGTGCCTCGAGCCATGCAATCGTTAATACAGATTGAAAGTGGAATAGCTATTAGTTGTTTGATACATTTAATAGATTTTGCACTAATGCCGTCAATACCACAACTCGTGTTTGGATCCAGTTCATCGATTATTTTAGAAACTTCATCCGTGGTTACTGGTTCGAAGTCCGTCAGATCTGTTGTTTTAGTAGTTTTGGATGTTTTTGCTGGGTTGAGACTTGTTGGAGGTTTCTTTGGGATATTACTTGCACTATTTGATATACTTAATATTGTCCTATAAGTAACTAGCTTTTGCTCGCTCTCGTAGGCTACACGACGTGTGATTGTTAGTAATAAAAGCCAAAATTATTAAAGGTACGTTCATGTTAGTCAGTCCGAGTAGTTTTGGATGTTTTTGCTGGGTTGAGACTTGTTGGAGGTTTCTTTGGGATATTACTTGCACTATTTTATATACTTAATATTGTCCTATAAGTAACTAGCTTTTGCTCGCTCTCGTAGGCTACACGACGTGTGATTGTTAGTAATAAAAGCCAAAATTATTAAAGATACGTTCATGTTAGTCAGTCCGTGGATTAAACTTTAAAAATTACAGATGTCCATAGACTTTTCCACCCCTATTTCATCTGTCTAGGAGAGGTTTTTAGAAAAATACTAAAACACGTCATTCTTTATTTTTGTTGAAAAATCTATAGATCGATTAAAATATTAATTTTGATAGTTATTACTTTCAAAATAATTATTTCCCCAAAAAAACTTACTTCTCTATTTCACTCCTCTAAAGGGAAATAAACAAAATTCCTGAGACACGTCATTCTTTATTTCTTTTCAAGAACCCAAATACCAATTTTTTTGTATTTTACTCTAACACTTCTATACTTAACATGAGTAGTTTTACAAAAATGCAAATAAAAATAATGTAGCGTTAATTTCGCTTACTTTAGTTAGCACACCGTCGATTTCCGCCAAGCAACGCCCGATTCCATTAATCATCAAAAGATTTATTCTATCCCGTCTAAGTTTTATACTGCTATATCTTATAAATCTTATCTAATTATCCCACTAGCGGCTGGTAGTTCATGTTCGTGGCGCTGGGAGTTTCTGCGCGAGGTGAGAGGTCAATCAGCTGATAGCGCGGCCCTCGGCGGCACTTGCTCCCCGACCCCTGATAATGAGTATTTCTTTAATCGTAACGGCGCATTACATGTCGTAGCAAATGCGTATTGCACGAGTTATCGTTGTCAACTGTTTAGTAGGTATTTTTAAAAGGAGGTTCAATGTCGAATTAATGTCATTTTAGGGTTATTAGCATTTTTTATTTTTTTTATAGATAGCTCGGCAAATTTGCCGATGGATGAGATGTAGATGATGTAGATGATGATGATGATGTAGATGGAGTAATTACTCCATCCCACCTGATGTTAAGTGGAAATGGAGTCTAGACGCGAAGATAACTGGTGCAGCGTGAAAACAAACGTATCATCAGTTAACCTCACTCTGCCGGCCCACAAGGTGCTTCTGCTTGCCTCTTTTGAAGGACCCCATATAGAGGGAAAACGTGTGCTGGTAGACTATTCCATCTTTTGAAGGTGCGACAAAGAAACGAGTCACCAAATTTATTTATGCGCGATGAAAAGTGAAGCGGTGACTCCGAAGAGCAGCACGTGTACTCCTATAAAGGAAGGGAGAAGGTGGGATGAGGTCAAAGAGCTCTTCAGAGCACTCGCCATGGTATAAGCGGTAAAACACGCTGAGTGACGCAACATCTCTACGCAATAGCAGAGATTCGATAGTATTTGCGACTTCTGCATTACCGATAATGCGTTCAGCGCGACGCTGCAATATGTCCAAGGCAACGAGAAGGAACCGTCCTAGATGTGCAAGCAATACTCCACGCAAGACATCTTCAGTCTTAAGACCCCATTCGCGATCCATCCCCATCACTGCAAATTAGAGTTGTTTTCTATATATCTTACGGGTAAGTGCTTACCTGTAAGATATATAAAAAAAAGCCTTCATCTCACCTGATGTTAAGTGATGATAAAGCCGAATGTGGAAGCGCACTTCACCCGGAATCCTGAACTGTGAGGAATTGGAGATGGATTTTTGAATGTTTTGATCACCAACGCTCGGAGCGATATCACGCAATCCACTTAGTTATATGGCCTCCATTCACGGGCAATAATTCGCGTCACTACATCACTCCAAATTGATGGATTTTGGAAAATTTCGAAATCCAACGCTCGGACCGAACGACGCCCCGCAAACCAATTAGTTATTTGATTTGGAGTGATAGAGTGGAGTACCCGTGAATGGGCATTATAAAGTTCGAGCTCGCCGTGCTTTGAAAGATAGAATAGCGTTTGAAAGTATTCGACGAAGGAACTTAACTGAAGAGCCGATGTGAAGCAGTGGAGACGAAAGTCACAAATTTGAAATGTGAGCTTCGTAGAATTAATTATTCTGTGATAGAATATAGAAAGGCAGTCGGCTGATAACCACGGCAGGTGCTACTCTGCCAACATTTCGGGTATTAAAACAGCTAGAAGAATAGAAAAACATATAGACATACAATTTTACTATATGAATTAATCAAGATGTTAATCATATTGTAACATTATGTTTTGATTATCAAATGACTAAAAATGTCAAATTAAAATAAATATTTAAATATAATGTAAATGTAATGTAATGTAATGTAAATGTAAATATTTATTTTAATTTGACATACTACATTACATTACATTACATTACATTACATTACATTACGTTACATTACATTACATTACATTAAATATAAATGACTAAATAGGCGCTTGTGACGAGCCACTGTATTTAACCTAGGAATGACTCTTGAACTTGAACAAATAATGAGGATGACGTTATCGCAAGTGTTATACGGACAATGAATTATCGCAATATGCAATATGTTAATATAATTTATTACTACCAGGATGTTTTAAGACATGTGATAGATAACACTAACTAACTAGATCTGACTGTAATTATTATCCCCTCTTTGCTAACTCTCCATTTTGAGCTATCAACTTCTTGAGAAGTCATAATTTTGTTTACTCCTTGTTTTTTTTTGTAAATCTCTCATAATCCTTTTTTTTGTTTTTTTTTGTAAATCTCTCATAATACTTTTTAAGGTTTGACGTCATGCTAAACGGTTTTTTTTGTATAGTCACGAGGATTACCATGTAATACAATGTAGCAAATGTAGCAATGTAGCGAAACTTGTCAAAAGTGTATACATGAGAAATTTGACATGGCCGGTGAACAACGACGTTATGATTGATTACTTCACTTTAAATTCTAACTGATTCACAACAAATACGTCAAAATGTAAAGTGAAATCTCCATTGTCACTAGAACGATAAATCACAGTGATAAAACGGAGGTATGTTGCTTCACGCGATATCAATGTGGGTCACTTAGTATTTACCAGCCGTGATTACATTTCTCAGGGTCGGGAATGCTACATACACGTGGTTTTTTTTTTTAATTAATGGTTCCAAGGTGTTTGTTGTGTTTCTATGTTTTAACTAGTGGTTAGAACACCAGTCTAATACCCAAAAGTCTCGGGTTCGTTTACCAGCTGGTGGTACTCGCTTGTACTCGGTTAGATTGGTAGTTCTTGTATTAAGACCGCAATGGTAGCTACCACCATCATATCTCAATATTATGTCGCGATAACGTCAATGTTAGGTTAGACACTGGTTTTGTTCCGAGAGTTAAGTTAAAATAGTTAGTTCCTCAGTAGTTGAGGATTCCGGGTGAAGTGCACTTCCACTCAGCCTTAATATCACTAAACATCAGTTGAAATACATCCCGCAATCAATAAAGAAAACATGAATAGTTTTAGATATTTATAGGCAAGTATAAGTGACGAAGAGGCCTAGGATGTACACTTGCCAAGTGCGCATCCACATGGATTCAAATATAAAAAATCGCGCCGCTATCGTCCACGATAGTAATATAATGAGTACAATGCAGGCATCTCGAGCTGGCCCGGCCACCGCTCGCCGCCCGGTAACTACTCTCAAATGCTTATTCAGTTTTACGATACAAGATAACCACCCGCAAGGTGCACCAGGGCTGGCGGCCATTGCCAATATAGAAATACTTTTTTTTCTATTTGTGCTATAAAATAAAAGCCAATGATCTTTAATCTTTAATCACACACACAACCACATAATTACGTACACGCGTATTTTAGTTTTTGGATTGTATTTTTAGATAACGAAAAGGGAAGGATCTGTCGTCTAGAATATAGGTCGCGTCACAGGCAGAGTCATATTTTAACTTTAAGCTTTGTTATTGCATCTTTATATAACTGTTGTTTACTGTTTCTGTCGTGTTATTAAACATAATACATAACACATAACATATTGAGTCATTTCGTTATTGTAAGGTTACCCCAGCAGTGGGGTCGTGAAATGTGCTAGTGATGTGTGATGTAAAGAACTTAAGGTTCTTCAGGCCGTAGCGACTGAACATCGAGGGTTTCTAGAGGGGATTGCATCACCCTAGCGTTTCCCGTCCTCTACTAGACACATGGTGTTCCGATCAGAATCGAAAGCGTAAAAACCATAAGGCGTCTCTTAAGCCTACGCACGCAAGGAGTAAGCAAGGACTGCAAGAGACACTAGTAATTTGTTATGTATTAGTCTGGAGTCTGGAGCTTTGAATATAATGCGTCAGAATAAGGACAGCAGCGAAAATACTTGATTGTGAGCCCTACGGTGAAACATATTTCCCGGTGGTCTGTAAGGCTGAGCACACTCTAATCAAAGAAAACCTATTTTTTTGTATTTTTATAAACAGTTTTAAAACAGGATTTATGCAAACTTGTTATTTAGTACAGGTATCTTAAGTTATACAATTTAAATGGAACACTTTGCCCGACCTGGGAATTGAACCCAGGACCTCCGGATAACGGTCGCTTCGCCAATTGACCATTGAGGCTTCAACACAAACAACACACAATAATACAGAAACCGAGAACATGAGCCTTAATAACTTGGCAGCTAGAGATAAGATAGTCAGAACCTCAGTAGATGAGCATTCTGGGTGAAGGGCGCTTCCACCTTTGGCCTTATTTGACCGCAATCTCACCTGAGAGTAAGTGAAGATGGCCTAGGATGTAGCATACTTGCCCAAGTGCTTATTCAACCTCTGTGGCAGAGCATTCCACGCCAATCTCACCGCAGACCGGTACTTTACCGTGTCGCGGCCAACGGTCTGCTCAACAACAGCTGACCGTTTTCCTGCAACGCTCAATAATACAAGCCAAGGTTCCGTTCTGTCCCCCACGCTGTTTCTTCTGCATATCAATGATATGCTTCTACTTGGAAATATTCATTGCTATGCAGATGATAGTACAGTGCACGGTGGGTATAACGGTCACCCTGCGGCTGGGCGAGTCGAGACTGAAGAGAAACGAGTGAATCTTGTCATTGAGCTCAATCGGGTATTGGACCTCATATCTAATTGGGGCTCCAATAATCTGGTTGAGTTCAATGCCAAGAAAACACAGGTGTGTGCGTTTACGGCCAAAAAGTCACCATTCCTTCCTCTTCCAACTCTTCAGGGCACATCTCTAAGCCTGCAGAACAATATCAACATGCTCGGTATGACGATTCGCTGCGATCTGAATCAAAAGGACTATATCGAAGCCGTGATCAAAACAGCCTCACGAAAACTCGGTGTCCTGAACAGAGTGCGGCGATTCTTTACGCCTGACCAGTTATGTCTTTTGTACAAGACACAGGTACGGTCTTGCGTGGAGTATTGCTCGCACATCTGGGACGGTTCCGCAAAGTATCTTCTCGATGCCTTAGACGGATTGCAGCGTCGCGCTGTACGTATTATCGGCAATGCAGAGGTAACTAAAACTCTCGAACACCTGCAATTGCGTAGAGATATAGCGTCACTCAGCGTCTTCTATCGCTTATATCACGGCGAGTGCTCTGAAGAACTCTTTGACCTTATCCCACCTTCTCCCTTCCTCCATAGGAGTACACGTGCTGCTCTCCGGTGTCACCGCTTCACTGTCTCACATATCCCATCGCGCACAAAGAAATTTGGTGACTCGTTTCTTTGTCGCACCTCCAAAAGATGGAATAGTCTACCAGCACATGTTTTCCCTCTTTCCTATGATATGGGGTCCTTCAAACGAGGCGTGAAGAAGCACCTTGTGGGCCGGCAGAGTGAGGTTGACTGATGCTGCGTTGTTTTCACGCTGCACCAGTTGTCTTCGCGTCTGGACTCCATTTCCACTTAACATCAGGTGGTGTGGAGTCATTTGCCGTGCTAAGTATAAAAAAAAAAAAAAAAAAAAAAAATACAATAAACACGCAAATTATTACTAATAGGGAAGAAACAAAAAATAGCGGGCGCCATTCAATGTTCATTCTCTGTGACCATTGTCCAATTGTCCATTCTCTGAGACCATATTAGTACTATATTCGTTGATTTATTCAAAGAACATCTTTTGAATCGCATTAGGTATAATGCAAGTGTCAATACGATGTTAAAACAGAGTTCAACGAAAACTTTTAAGGATATGTATGCAGGCTGTCAGCATTGTCTTAAATGGATCCTTTTTAATAGGTTTTTTTTCTTTATTTCTAATTCGTCAACTCGTCCCACATGCCTACGGTCCATTTGGGACGAGTTGCAGAAAACCAAAATAAATTGTATTTCATTGTGCAACTCGTCCCACGTATAGGCCGGCAACGCATTCGCTATTCCTCTGATTTTACGGGTGTCCATGGGCACCGGTAATTGCTTCCCATCAGGTGACCCGCCTGCTCGTTTGTCTACTTCTAATATAAAAAAAAACTTAACTAAATACATCAACTTAAAAAAAAAAATTATATCTTGTCTTCCTAATTGTACCGTTGATAAAAAGTTTAAAGTACAACACAAAAAGAAACGTGGAACGAGCTGAAGATTGAAAATATTATTTATTTTGATTTTCCGCTACTCGTCCCAACTGGGCCGCAGGCATGTGGGGCGAGTTGACGAATTACTCGCTGCGCCATTCTCTGGTAGCCAACTAACTAATAGAGGTTATAAAAAGTTATGAATTTTATAATAAACCCTCTTTCACTCTCCTGTGTAAGCGACAGCATCCATAAACGATCTTATCCCAGGCGTGCAATAAAGTATTGTACTCCAATTGAAGCTACGCCTTCAAAACACAATGCAATATGTTTGTTTGTTATCAGCTAGTTCTATGGGTTTGTCAAATGAAAGCAATAGAATCACTTTGTATGTACCTGACCTAAAATATAGTTCTGAACGGATATATTTATTGTAACTTATTTAATGCTTTATTTATTTTCTCCTTTTTACTTTTAATTGTGTGTTATTTTATTACACGACTGCCAAAAAAGGAGTGTTATGTTTTTTATATATTTGTGATGTGTTGGGGTTTATTAAATAAAAGTGTTCATATACTTACCCATATACTCGTATAGATTGTATTGTTATGGTACTGACAGAATTAAAGTGGTCGCCCAGTGGTTTCATAATAAGTCAATGTGAAACATATTTTACATAAATTTTATCTGACGCGGGACTCCTTCGAAACTGTAGTTATACCAAATTTTACAATCCACCGCACGTGCAATATGCTGAGCAAAGAAGCACGCAGTTTTCTCTACACGTGGGTCCAGTTTACAGAAATCTTTGATGAACAGAACCTTATTACGTTTTTAGCGCACCAGTTGGTGAGTACTTACATTCTATCAAGAACACAATTAATTGTAATATTTTATTTAAGAAAGTATCTATTCATTCGAGCCCAATTTATAATATTAATTAAGAGGTAAAGTTTGTGTGTTTGTTTGTTTGCGGAGTACACTGATAGAATACACATTCCTTGCCTGTAACATAGCATACATTTTATTTATAAAAAAAAACGTTTTAAAATCTCAAATCCATGCGGACGAAGTCGCGAAGTAAAGTACTAGTTTTATAATAAAACCTTTCAAAAACAATAACAGCGAGGTGTCAAGAAGGAAAGCCATTGAAAACAAATACCTCCCAAGGAATAAGGTAAACAACCCGATCGATGATACACCGTGAGCTAGTAATCCGACGTGGACGGATGGCGAGGCGGGTTTTTGTGCGCCGGCCGGCGCCGTTTTTTGTGGTAATTTTTAAAACGGCTCGTGAGACCGGACTTCGGACATAAAAATGCAATGCTCGTACGGTCAACTTCACTCGTCGATACGTATTAGGCTTTGATTTCGAACCTTATTTCCGGGTGGTAAGAATACGCTTTGATGCCGCCTCCTTGGTTTATAGTAGACAAGTAGACACCGGCTTAAATGAATATGATTAAGCCTTTTAAGAGCTACGTGCCTGCCTACATAGAAGGTTTTATATGTACAGACGACATATATAGTTGGTGCCAAAATTTAGTTCAGTCACCTCTGCTTTTTTTAATTCGACTTGTGTAATTATCTATTTATGTTTTTAAGCGACTTTTAATTAAACAATGCTAATATGTTTTTGTTTTGTTTATATAATTTTTACGCAAATTTTGTTGCGAAACCACGTATCTTACCTTCACTTCACTCACTTATCGTGGTTAGAACCACGATAGCTCAATTGGAAGAGCACCTGACCCGGTATGTCAGAAGGGTGCAAGTTCAAATCCTGCTCGTGGAATTTTTTTCAACATTTGTGTTTTGTAATGCTAATATGTGTTACGTATAGTGTTTTTCTTGCCGACTTTTTCATGGTTTTGTGTTCTACTATATTTGCCAGGGCTGTTTTGTCAGTCTTCAGGTAATTTGGTTGGACCCACGATAGAAATATTTAACGATCGGTTGCTGTGATGAAACGATTTGAAAAGAAAACTAAAATATTTTCTCAAGGCATCAAATTCTTCATGCAAAACATTATTAATCTTATTGTATATTATACCTACCATAATTTTTTTTCAGTTTTTTTTATACTATATTATAACTCAAAATGTTGATCTCTTAATTATACCTTAAGATCGATCATCAACAAATAAATGCCTCTATAAATGCCAGCTAGTTTTATGGTTTTCGAATCACGACAACTTCATTTTCTCAAAAAAACCTTAACCTAACGACAGCATTTTCAATTCCGAGAACCTTCAAGCACGAACATGTCTTGTGCATTACTCACTTAACCACAAAAGTATGGTGTTACACCAAAAGATCACAATCCAAAGTGAACTGTGAGCGGAAACGTTGAAGGTGGTGAGTCGCGTGTACTGCAGAACAGATAATATTCAAACCAATAACATCCTTATGTCGAAGCTCTCAATAGCGAGGTTACAATATTGAATTGATTATTTAAGGCTTTTTACTTGGAAAGCCGGTATAAAAGGAATAGAAAGGTAACCTCAAACACTTGCTCAGCGTTTTAAGAAAACTATGCTCTTTAACCGTAGTTATAAGGTTGAAAGTTGAGGTAGTGTGTCTCGTAATCTGGACAAAGCATTTCGCGAGAGAGGTGGGGGTTTCGGTCGCAGGTTTGACGGGTTCCGTGTTACTCCCGCCTGCGCCCGCGCCGCCCGCCGCCGTCTGCGCAGGCTACCCGTCTCGTCTAGAACCAATTATGTGTATTAAAAGCGTGCATCCATTTAAAACGCCTGAATTCCTGATGATCTTTTAATTAAGCTCGTCACATGATGCAGCAATTATTACACAATTTGTTATTGCTTGGAAACTGCGGTAGTTGTGATATCATTTCGTACATCAAAAGCAAGCTGTTTTTCTTTACAATATAGACCTCATTCGCTTTTTGACGCTCTTAAGACTTAACACTTTGGGGAATGTCGTGCGTGGCCGACTATAGTAACTTAGGCCTAATTTAGGTGACACTTTGAAACGCATAATGTCATCATATGGCATACAAATTAAAAAGCATAATAGTTTTTAGCAAAGTTATAATTACATAATAACGCAGATTTGTTGAAAGACATAATAATAAAACCGTCTTATGTATAGAAATTTATGCTTTTTGAAATTATGGTAAAAAAGTGTTATTCCTTAGGAGTTTAGGGATTTTACCGGTTATTCTTATTAAATATTACGTCTTTTGAATATTATGGCCAACAAAAATTATGCCTTTCATTACTTATGCTTATCAAAATTATGCCTTTCTATGATTATGCCTTACAGGTTTCAACCATAAGATATTATGCGTCATGAAGTTATGCTATAATGGCTTATGGCAAGTGACTATTATGGCCAGTAGTATTATGCATTGTCAGTTTATGGCGAAAAACGTTATGCGTTTCAATAGGTAACCCTAAAATGTTTTTGTTTTGTTTATATAATTTTAACGCAAATTTTGTTGCGAAACCCTATTTTAATATGCCTAGTAATTTTATCACAGTCAACATTTAATTATTAAAATTTAACTTAAATGATTTAAGCACTTATGAATCATCCATAAAAAAATTTATCTAGTACTACCCATGTACAAGACGTCTTTCAGTCGTCAGCTTTGAAGTAGAAAGGGCTAGATTACTTACTTGCAATCTTTGGATAATTAATATATTTATAATGATATCTCTCAACTATCGCAAACAAGAAATTTGCATTACGTTGACACCGGTCACAAGTACGTGGTCGGCATTATTTAATCTGTAACCGGTTTGTGTGCGTGACGTCACTCCTGCGCAACGCGTCCGCTGATCACCGGTGAAAGGGTAATTGCATCGCGGGTTATCATATCGCAATCTTTTCGCTCTACTAGTAGTAGGGAGAATCGTCTAGTCTCTAAACATGGCGTTGGGTTGCATTCAGAATCCTGTATTGAATGAAGATTTGGAGAACTGTATGTGTAGGTATATTATACTACGTTCATCTGTTAAACATATTTACATATGTTCGGAATAGTTTGACAAACTTTATAGCATTATTGGGTTATTCACCTTCATTTCATCACGTTCCGTTTAGAGTGGTGAGTGCGAGTTGTATGATTTGTATGGACCATTCGACCACGTTATCGGAAACGGGAATTAGCATGTCTTTAAGCAGTACCTCCAGAGAGCTTAGTGTTCGTTTTCTTTGCGAAAACGGGAATTTGTATAGCAAATCTTTAACTCTCCTCGGTACTTCAACTGTATACAAACTACCCTAGCGATAAACGAGGAAATTTGTAACTTTGACATACAAATTCTGATCAATGAATGATGAATCAATCGTAACAAATAAAAATTAAAAATAAACACTCGTGTAATGGAATTGATTAGATAAACTTTCAATTCAATTGAACGATTCTTACACAGAACTAACATGACAAGTGAAGGTCGGACTAATCTACTATTACGATTTGAAGAAATGCGTAATTTACTAGGAAAAAATAGCAATAATGTAAGTCGATAAATATTATATGCATACAAAACAACCGAAAAGAGTTGTTTAAAGGTTTTCGTTCAAATTTCTAACGCAGCGCAGCGGAAGGCAGCATGGCGGAAACACACCAGTTATATACATTTTCTATACATATAATAAAGCTAAAGAGATTCGAAAGTCTGTACATGGAAGATATTCGAAAAAAAGTTGGCTGGGGATACTTAGAATAGATAACACGTTTCAACAGTTTTTAGAATTTTTGTCTGTTTACCTGTTTGTCTGTCTAATTGACCGCTCATCACGTAAAAATGGCTGAACGGATTTTTATGCAAACTTTGCACATAGACAGACCATGACCCGGACTAGGACATAGGATACTGTTATCCCGGTAACAGGCTGCTGTGGGATAGTGTAATCTTTGGGAACGAAGTCGTGGGCGACAACTAGTTGCATATAATATTTTAATACATTGCCAAATGATAAGTAAGTTAAGTAAGCTATTTCTTTTACATAACTATCGCAATAATTATAAAAAAATAGCTATTATTTGTAATTTAGCACTTTCTAACGAAAACTAAATCTAAAAAGAGATTTTGTAACTGCTTCTGCGAAAGCGACTGAGGCCAAAAGGATACGATTGCCTTCTTTTGTTCGGAACGTCTTCGTGACGTCTCTACATTTTTTACTTATCAATCATTAGGAAATAGCGTAAAAACCGATAAAGCCTGCTCGCCCGCGCCGCGTGCTACTCGAACCTTGTCCCGAGACTCGATCTAATCGTTATCGCATCTCTACGACATCGACACGTCGACGTTTTAACGATACCGTCCTTCAATTGAACATGCTTCTTTGACATGATTTAAAAATTAGACAATATCTAAGAAATATATAAAAAATATCTTTCAGTGAACGCAGACCTTGCAAAATAGGTCAAATCGCCCAGAAAGAAAATTATCTATACATAGTTTAAAAGAAAGTCCCTGAAACGCGTCTGTTTGTCTGTTAGGACGGGCTAATCGCAGAAACTTCTGAACGGACTTTGATGCGGTTTTTATTTATAGATAATGTCTTTCGAGGGTGGTTTACGTACACAAAACAACGCAAGCGAAGCCGGGGCCCGGGTTGCTAGTATAAAATATACGTGAGTGTTGCCACCACTCACACGCCACTTGCTACGGTGTGCTTATGTACTTCACTTCAATGTAAATAATCCTATAGAAATAAACAATAAGCTTCAGTACAGCAATTAGCACTTAAAAATAAAAAAGTAAGAAATACTTAAACAATATAAATATTGATTAAGATTAAACGAATTTTATTTTTAGTATTTAACTGGTTGAGAAAATTGTTAATCGACTTCTATCAGTTTTTCCCCTATTCTTATAAATTATTCACTTTATTGCTAACTATCTTACTCACATCACTTCATCTAAAAACGGTGTATTAAGAAAAAATTCTGGCACTTGGAACTCGGAATTATTTCTCGCGTTTTAATTTACCTACATATAATTTTATCCTAACGACGACGCTTCGAACTCTTTATCTTGTAATTAGGTAATTTTACAAAACAATCGCCAGAAAACAACAGTTGTATAACCTGTTGGTTTTTTAAATAAACAAATAAAGTAGATATCTACTTCATCCGTTCAACCAATTATTTCAATAAAGTTCTAAAAATCCTATCAAAACATTCACAGAGAAAACGTTGTTGAAACACTGTCAGCTCCGGTTACAGCTGACACTGCGCCCATCATCAGCGAATCCAAACAATAGCGCGGTGTTTTGATGAGCGTAATCGAAGATGGCTGTCGTTGTGTCGCTGGACATCACGTCACAAAATAGAAGACTGCAGAAGGCAAGGTTCATACAAACGCGCTCGAGCATCGCACACATAGACAACCTCTCACGGGCACGGAGTCTCGCAGCAGCAGCACTCGGGTTGTTCCATGCGAGCTGTTCCGAGATCCGTTTTTTTTTTGAGAGAGTCTGCTGATTGTCTTCGATCATTCTCAGCTTCACCGGGCTTTTATGGGCGCGGCGACAAACTTAAAGGGATCCTCAAGCCGTGTGAAACGAAGCACCGTCAGAGGTTTTCTAGAGGGAACGGCATCACGCACGCACTGACACTGACACTGACACTGACACGGGGACACGCTCACTGGAGCGTGCCCAACTAGATTCTCCGAGGGGTTCGGATCGCATCGGGCCGAGATCCTTGTCCGTGCAAGGGGTCTATGTATGAGTTGTACTAGCGCGATATAATTATTTATTTATTTATATATATAATAATATATATTAATCTTACCTTCTGGGTCTTCCTTAGTTTGTGATCACGTGCTCATGAGTGTAGGCACTATGCAGTACGTGAGTAATCCCACGCTGACGAGCAGAGTCAAAGGTTTAGGTTCGTTTAATTATAACTAAATCGAATAATACGACTTGTTTTATAAATTACCTACGCTCTCTTATAAAAAAATTCTTAAATAAGGTTTTAACGCAAAGTTCTTAGTAAACTACGCATATTTTCAATATTTTAGTAGCTTGCTTGCGGTCAGCTCCGTGAAAAGCTTTGTATGAAATTAAACGCGAGAATTTAAAAATGTATCTTATTTAGAACTCCATAATAGTTTAAAAAACAGAAATAAATGTTTAGGCTGTTGCGTGAATGTTACCACATTTTATCAAACACCTTAATATCTTTATCAGCATAATAAAGTTAATAAATATAAGTGTATATGGTTTATCCATCGATATACATGATTTAATCTGTAAAATTATCATTAGGTGAGTATATAGTTTGGTAAACAATGTTTACTGGCCTGCAATATCTCATCAACACAAAAACAACGAAAAAGAAAACATTGCTATCAAATTCGTGAAAATCTCTACAATTAGGTTTACAACTTATGTGAAAAATGCAAACGTATTTCAGTTTAACTTACTTAATTTATTTATTTATTATACTTACCAGATTCATAATAAAGCAATTCTCGTTGTCCATGCTAAAGTTGAGCTTCAGTTTTATTATATAACTTCTCTAAATCGTATTTCCATGTACCTATTTCTCATAATTCAGTCCTTTGTCATTCGTGTGAAACCCGGTGTGTCAATGAGTAAATTGTTTTGACAAAAATGACGTCACATTGAAACCTGAAAGTGAACGACTTTTCCTCAAATGACAAATCGAATAAATACTTAAAATTTCATCTACGAGTATACGTGATGAAAACACACGTTGGCTGCGCACCAGCCACTTCTCGGAACAATGACTCAGTCAGGATAGATCTTTCATAAATTGTTAACAAATAGTTATATGTCTAAGGACAAAAGCTCCTGTTAGCACAATGCACACACGCCAACACATAGACAGACTACCACAAACTGTCAAACCTCAATAGATTTTGAACTTTATGTCCATGCTATTTTTAATTTTATTTTTTTGGTCAAACAAACAGTCTAACAATAAACATTTATAAGAAAATAGTTACATAAATTTATAAAAGTACACCAACACCGTTTATTACCACCACTGAATATTAAAACTTACAAGAAAAAACTAGCTTATAGAATACAAGCCACCGCAATGAAGTTGTGAAATTATTATTACTAGTGGTCGCACAGTGGTCGACAGTACGTAGTAAGTATGGGTGGATGTTTGTTACTCTTTCACGTAAAAACTTCTGAATGGATTTTAATGAAACTTTCCTCATATACAGACCATGACTCAGACCAGCATATAGGATACTTTTTTTTACTCTAGTCTTCGCGAACGAAGTCGCGGGCAACCACTAGTATACAATACATAAAGAATGTAAAGAATGCAATATGCAGTTCTTTATACTGAATTTTTAAATATTAAATACCATAATTTATAGAAATTTTTGATGCATAACCGTAGTAACTATTAAGTAATCTGTGTTATAACATCGATTGCCTCGAATAATATTATTGTTTCTATTTTCGACTATTTCTTAAAGATGCATTAGTTAAGTAAATAAGTACTTAAGAAAGTATTTAAATAAATTCATAATGAAAAGACTGATATATTGCGACCTATGTACATTTTAAATAAATAATTCCTGTTTAAAATGAAACTGAATTTTTCTCTTTTTAATCCAGAACCATATTGCTATTGTTTTTATTTTTAATGTCATGGACCCGTTGGGAATCAAAGTATAAACCTATTTATTTTAGTAAAATGGTAATTCTCCTTTAATATTTTATATTTCGTGACTCCCTCTCTTTAAAGACTTTAACTATGCCAAATCACACACTATTACCTGCGCGCAATGTGCTTAAAAAGGGGCACGAAGTTTTCTCTTCACGTATTAATATATAATAAAAAATATGGTATTACTAGAATGCCTTCTAAACAGTGCGTTATGCTATTAGGTTGAACATTCATTAAAATAAATTATTTATTAATTACTTAATTAATTGTTTTACAGTTTTGGATAGTGTGATGTGCAGGCAGCACCAAAATCGGTACAACATTAGATTACAAAATATCTTGACTCTGGAGAATAACTAATCTATAGTCATGTGATCACAGTATATTTTTACTAATTTGGCTACATTTTCAGTTTAAACAAAAATAAAGTTTGAGCTTTTATTCAAACATGGTGTTTAACAATATCATATTACACTAAGCTTGCTTACGTCAATTATATGGTGGGTGAACATTTCTTATTCAAAGTCCTCATCATCACAATCATTCTATAAAATTATATTCTTCTACTTATATACTTTTTACAACAAAACAGTAAAAACACGAACACATCTTCTCGTATCTTTTACAGTTTGAAATGAAACTGTGTCTTGGAATATTCCAAGTTCCAAATTCCAATCTCTGTTGAGCATTTGCTCCAAATTGAAATTTGGAGATTGGACAATTGAAAGCATTTACTTGGATGCATACGACTCACGTGACAAAGGGGAAAATGTCAGACAGAATACAGGCCACCGAGGCTGAGTTTTGATGATTTAAATTAAAGCTAATAAATGAGATTAGCGCGGTAAAATAGTAATATCCATAAGCATGCGACGCGTCACACGAATGACCGGGGGGCCTACCGCCTTACTCTATTGCTATCGCTCTCGCTATCGCGCTCTATAGTTTATGGCGTAATCTTGCCATTTCGAAAGCTATATAAAAGCAATATCGAAAGCTATAGGCTATAGCTTTCGATATTGCTTTCTTAATGCTTTCATATCGCTTTAGAAATTAGACAGCGCGATAGCGAGTGCGATGGCGATAGAGTTAGGCGGTCGGGGGGCGGGGTGCTTAGTGTGGCTTTTGTTTGCTATCCGTGTTCATTCGATTACGTTTACGAAAACGAAATTTAGTATGGCATTGAAGCAGCGCCTCCTGGCGGCATACGAGAAGAGTTAACATTTTGCCACACAAAAATTTACGTTTTCGTAAACGTATACGTAACGGACACGGATAGTAAACAAACCTCACAACGGGCTTCTGGATAAAGGGGGTAAAAACCACCAAAATGTTGTTAATTTTTTTTATCGAATCCCGGATCCCGCAAATAATAGTCTGTACTAACATGAAATTACTCGTATGGCTGTATTTCCAACAATTACAATATATAAAAAAACTAGCGGCCCGTCCCGGCTTCGCACGGGTGGACATTTCTTTCTTATATAACCTATGTTACTTAGTGCTAATGTAGCATTCTAATGGTGAAAGAATTTTTTAAATCGGTCCAGTTTGTGTTTATTTGTTGCAAACATACAAAAATACAAAGCTTTCCTCTTTATAATATTAGTACAGATATGTCTTGTCGGCAACTTTAAGTATTTTAGCCCCTTTCATTACGATCAGTACTAATGACTAGCAATATACTGTTTCATTTATCTTTAGTGACAAATGTTGTAGGTGCGCCGCCGGAGCAGGCGAGATACCGGCGCACGTCGCAATTAATATTTTATAATCAGATCAATTTTAATGATTACCTACTCGGGCTTAGATTATTGTCAGTAATACACCACATGACTGCCACACCTTTTCTTTGAATTATGACGGCTGTTTCCCTCTAACTATAAATTTAACACGTAAGCTGCTTTGGGGTAGGTACTAGGACGCAAGCTAGTTAATAATAACAATCACTAAACTGATCAAATGATCTGGCAATATTCTCAGCGTTCCAAACGCTCTAGGTTTGCTATACAGATTCGCTTTAAAAATTATAGCCAAATAACAGTTAACTTATATACCTAACTATAAGGCAATGACAAGTTAAACCGGCAACAAATAATCATGACAATATGATCGAAAAAAAAAAAAGTAACTAGTAAGTAAAAAATGTTTGCACAATTCAGAAGTACCTTTTTCAAGTTTATTTGAATTTTGACTTATGTAATGTTAATTCTCCGCTTAATTATTCGTTTATCAATCTTGGACGCTGTACCTACACATGCACTGCCCTCCCGCCCGCAAGCAAAAATATGCAAATGCAGAAGAATCAATGGATGTAAGCGAACATGCACACCGACACCGACACCCGACACGTGTTCCCACCAACCTATGTGTAAAATAAACGCGAGTTGATCCGTAAAAGTTGTTTCATTTAAATGACTGTGTAGTGTTCGAGTGAACTATAGAAAAGCTTTTCTAACCGCCTCTGTGGTCTAGTGAAGACCACCGGTTTAGCGAGGAACATGTTTGTGTACTCGGTTTGGTTGGTGGTAGGGCTTGTTTGTCCGCCTGGCTAGCTACCACCATCTTATCTAAATATGTCGCCATAACATCAATGTTTGCAGCATTGTTGTGTTCCGGCAGCTAGAGATAATATAGCCAGTACCTCACTAGTTGAGGATCCCGGGTGAAGTGCGCTTCCATCATTGGCCTTATCATCACTTAACATCAGGTAAGATCAAGGCACTGTGATTACCCGTAAATATAAAAAAAAACCACCAACATTATCGTAAATCCTCGTTTTTCATCGGAGTCATTAAATAGTGTATGTCCATTTGCCTAGCAGACCTTCACTGTGTTTTTTTTTTATAGTTCAAATTACTGATGCCTGAAGCTGCGCCCGAACATGACGGGCAGCCTTCTATGTGCGACAGTGGTTTATCGCTGCGCTTGCCCGGTAAGTAGATCAGCGGGTCAATGCCGGCCAGCCGCATACGCCGTTGCGCACGGCGGCTGCGTCGCCACGGGAGGAGGCTCCCTTAACACTGCCTCAGTAAACGTTAGCGAGAGGCTTAACAGAGACGAGGCCAGCTACTAGTAGCTTTAATGGAGGCCATTTTGCATTTGATAAGACAAGTTCACACGGCGTTCTTTATACAAGCTACTGAGTGACTTACTAGAATAGAATAGAATACCAAGTCATGTACGGCACTTTGAATTGATATCACTTCTTGTAAATGCCACATGAGATAACAATAAATATTTATGTTTATGAATATAAATACTTTTGTGTAACACACCTGCACATCAACCTACCACAAACTGTCAAATTTCCTCAATAGACTTTGAACTTTATTAAATATGAATATGGTTGAAAATGTATTGAAGAAATTTGACAGTTTTGGATAGGTTGATGTGCAGGCGTCTGTACATCACTTTCCACATACAAATGGTAGTTATAAAAATAAAAATTGCATCTCAAATCCTTTTTTTTTATCATATCAGCATATCTCCAAATCTCTTACTGCCTATCCGTCTTTTATTGCACCAATAAACACAGCTATATCGATATCGAAGCCTTGTACAACTTCAGAAGCGACTCATTCTAAGATAACTTATGTAAAGCCCCTACAACATTTATAAGTGAAAACTAATAAGGGTATTTAATAACTCTTGATCTAAGTTGGGCCGAATATATATGATATAGACGCCAAGGTTTGTGATTATAGTTAAGTACTGATGGCCAGAAGTCCTGGATTAGAAATATTTGCCAGTCTAATGGATGCCTTTAAAGAGCCCAAGCTTATTCTCTGTTTATTTGTAAGACCCTAAGGGCCTAACAAATAAACAAAGAGTAAGGTCCGAATAGTTATTCCGTGTTTTGTCTCTTTTACTCTAATTTGAAATGACGTTTCCATGACAGAAACAAAACACGGAATAACTATTCGGACCTTATTCTTTGTTTATTTGTAAGGCACAAAGAGTATAAATCCTACTAATATTATAAACGCGAAAGTTTGTAAGTATGGATGGATGTTTGTTACTCTTTCACATAAAAACTACTGAATGGATTTTAATTAAACTTTCCTCATATACAGACCATGACCCAGACCAACATATAGGATACTTTTTTTTTTGTAGTCTTCGCGAACGAAGTCGCGGGCAACAACTATGTAGTTAGTAATAAAACTGTTGTTTCATACCTACACAAACATGGTTTTAACCCTCAGATCATACTATGATCTGAGTTTTTACTACATTAAACAAATAATACATTTTCTTTTCGTGGTTTGATTTGATTATTGGACACCGCAGCATAATACCTACTGCACTTTTCCCCGTTACAATTTAAAAAGTGACTACACAGAATTTGACACATTAATATAAAAGATGGAACTTTCAATCAACTTGGAACTCTATTTGTCCTTAATATATGTTTGAATATGGCTTAGTTGAAATTTTACACGTACACGGTTCTCCGAAAAACACCTATTTAAAATTCAAGAAAGCGCGGGTTCTAAATGCTTATGTGACAAATACCGGTGACCGCCCAACTAACGGTTAGAATCATAAGTGGTTTGTGTTTTAATAGGTTCCATAGGAAAAGGCGACGGTCATGTGGAGTAGAAAACATCTTAGCAACAGGGATGTTGATGACAATCACTGAGCAAGTAACCACTACGTTATAATGACAATGGACTTCTTGGCGGGAAAGTGAAGAGTCATGTCTGCGGTTTTGTTTTAATTACTAAAATTTGTGTTATGTCGAATATTAATGTGAAATAATGGTGGATTATTAACCGTTAAATGTTCGTGAGTGTGCATGAGTGTTGGCAAATGAAACAAAACAGTGCAACTTTACTTTTCAAATTCTCTCAAGAAGTCCGACGAGGAATTAGTAAAGCCCCACATCTTTACTGAGATGTGGGGCTTTTAGAAAATAAAACAAAACCGCAGACATTACTCTTCACTTTCCCGCCAAGAAGCCACGTAGCAGTTCATTAAAACAGTCCAATATTATCTCTGTAACCTAAAAAGTTATTATTCAACACTATATTGACGGAACAAAATAGTGACATACTAGTTTACGTTCCCATACAATTTCTATTGTTTTGAACTGATAAGTTTCGATAAGAAGAGTGACGTAACCTTGAAAGCGGTGTTGATCCCACTATTGATTACCTTATCTTGAGATCTTGCGGCGCTTCAGTCGGCAGCAAGGAAAGGATACACAGATAAACTGTCACATTGTGGACGTATGATCCGCCCTCGACTATCAAACATTTTCTTAGTGTAAGATTTCAAGTTTGCGTTTAGTTATCCCACTGTCGATTGATAAAAAACTTCCAAAAAGTAATGTTTTTGAAATCTTTTGAGAAAAAGCGGAAAATTGTGTTCCTATTTCTCTCTGGTTTAAAGTAGGCTACTTCAATCTTAACACTTACCATCCTATCAGAGAGCAAACAAACGCATTACCACTGCAACTTTTCCAAGAAATAACACCAAGATAATATAATATTTTTTTACCAAAATACATATTGCTTAAAAAGTTTACATTTTTTATTTAATACTAGTTGACAGTAATTGATTTATATACACAGTCAGGTAATAAGTAATGTCACACAATAAAAAACTTTTCTTTTAGAATGCTGGCCACAAAAAAGTTTATTGAATTCGAATTTCGAATTGTTCATGAAAATAAAAATGTATACTTTTTAGAATTCTACTCGTTTTTAAATATGGAGTGGACGGTGATCAGGAATTCAGGACCTACTGATTCCGTCTAATTTAATGATAGTCATTGCATTAATAATAAAACTTACCTGTCAGCGTTCCATTTTTTATTTTTTTGTCTGGGAAGTAAAGTTAATAACAATGAATATTAAAATTATGGTCATCCTACTCCTCCTTACATATAAAACCTCTTCAATCTTCACTTCATAAAAATGTAGGAAGACCATACATTCTAATTCATATTGGTTACCTAATTAAAAATTCAAATTAAATTTATAAAAAGACAACATGTAACTACTATTATTATTGCAATGGGCATCATTTACTTAGTCGGAATCAGTAGGTCCTGATCACCGATAAAAAGTCACCGTGTGTAGATTTTGTAATGGAAAATTAAATTGTCGTTTTTAGTATTTTCCTATACTTATTATTTATGTTTCTCTCCGTTTCTGAACTTCCACAAATATTTCAAAATCAAAATTAGCCAAATCGGTCCAGCCATTCTCGAGTTTTAGCGAGACAAACGAACAGCAATTGATTATTATACATATAGATATAGAATAAAGATCTCTTTCTGTAGGTATATTGATGTCGAGTGTGACAGTATTTATATGCAATAAAACTTATTTTAGCAATTAAATGAATGTTTTTATCACAAACCGCAATCTGTATAACTCTCAAATACTAGTAAAAATATTAATCTCAGTGGTTCTCAAACGTCTGGTGACAAGTCCTACTGCAATCTTTAATTCATGAAGTAGATTACAGTTCGCCGGCTGACTGAGAAACCTGTTCGGCGCTCGCCTCAGCGCTGCTTTGCGAGATAATGTCCTGCAACGACAGATTTCAAATATTTACGATTATATGTTTTTTGCCCTTTACTTTGTCCTCAGAATTGATGAGGTCCGCATGGGAAACAAACAGTATGCAGACTACAAATTGAAAATCAAATCTCCTTTCAACTTTCCTTAAAAATGTTGCCTAAGAAATTTGTGTAAAAAAAACCACGTTAAACATCTCTTTACTCCTTTCATTCATCAATATTTATAAATTACAAAAACACAATGTTGAAAAAATTTCCACAAGCAGGATTTGAACCTGCACCCTTCTGACATACCGGGTCAGGTGGTCAGGTGGTCAGGTGAATTGAGCTATCGTGTATCGCAACAAATTTCCGTTAAAATTATATAAACAAAACAAAAACATTTTAATATTTATAAACTTTGCTAATGCCAAATGATCATCATCATCACCAGCATGAGCTGATATAATGAATATATCCCCACTGCTGGGGACGAGCCTTCCCTATGGATGGATAGGGAGAACGGGCCATGAACCACCACGCGGGTTTTACGTGCCTTCCAAATCACAAAGAAGCTCGAGATGGTACATTTTTGGTCACCATTCCGATAACCAGCCTTTTGCAAGTTGCCTTAGCAATCACAGACCAAGCGAATTAAAAAAATATATGTGCCTATACCAAAAACAAATGACATACTTGCTATTCATCGTACACTGTTATTTTGACTACTAATCACCCATTCATTTTAAATTGTTCCAATCATTAGGTATCTATTCTTTGTGATTCAGTCAGCTGGTACCTATGATTGCGTAGGTAATAGGTGCATTAAACTGTCGTTTTCCTCGTCATACCCACGATGTTCATTCAAAAACCGCTCTCGCTAATCATAACACACTGCGTGTAAATTAATGGCGCACGAGTTGTGTCAATGACATATATACGGCTGTACAACTTCCTTACTATTTATTTACACTTCTAAGTAAGAACCACGTGTGCGACACTGCTGGTGACTACGTTTTTACTACAGAGCAGAGACGACATGCCAGATTATATCCTTAAAATCACTTCTGCCAGTTTCTATTACTGACAGCGATTAATTAATAACATGTTGTTTGGACAATTTTAAAAATATATGACGCTTAAGGCCTATCTTATAAAATACGCTACTAAACGTACTGATAAAATATATTTGTTTTTATATATGGCATTGACAGTCATACAATTGGGTAGTTGACAACAACAACAATTAATTCCGGAACAATAAACGTATATAAATGAAGTCACGTAACAGTTCTTTATAAAATTGAGCAATTTTTTATTTGACCTAAGCATGAATTACAGTAACCTAAAAAGTTATTAATAAACACTCAATTGACGGAAAGAAATAGTGACGCCACAGTTTGCTAATCCCATACAATTTCTAAAAAAAAAAAAAAATAATAATTCTAATAAAATAAAAAAATTGGTTGCCTGTAAAGTCGATATACGGGCGAAAGTTTTACGTGACAACGACTTTGAGTGGTAAAATAATTTTAATGTGAATATTCATTCGTATAGTAGGAAGAAGGATGAAATAATAGTAACAAATTAAAACATTTATTTATACAAAGAATTATATTTAAAACATTAATTTATACAAAGAATCTCGCACTGAATTTCATATTAACAAAATTTTATTTTTACCTTTACACATACATACGTATTTACCTTTCACTTTTTATGTCTGTCTCTCTCGCTCTTAGGCGGGCTAACCATGCCCGAGTGGAAGGGACGCGTGCCTCTCACTCGCGCGGCAGACCGATCATAGTTGAGTGGGAGAGAGACGCAAGGCATTCGGCGGGCCTCTCTCTCGTTCGGTGACTCATCGTTACGTTACCGAGCGTTACACTTTTTCATAAGTGACTCCCAGCCGCAACCTAATTTAAGACGTTGTCACGTCAATAATCGTTTTGACAGTTGTTAAAAAGTTTCTATATTGACTAATCAGTCAACTACCCAATTGCCGACGGGTTTTCCTAAGCCCTCCTGACTCTACTCTCACCTTTATTAGTTTTTCGTCATAACAACCGTTTTGAAAGCTGTGCATCTGTTACGATAAGTTACCTCTACCTGAAGTGGAATAAACCTGTAACCATTAACCACTAGGGACCATTTAAATTAGTGGTTTAGGATTTCGTTTCATCTTCGGCTTTTTCATCACTTATCATCTATTTCTATAAAAGTTAAAAGTTCGAAATAATATCATTTTAAGCATTCCTGGATTTTTTCAATATATACTGTAAATAACTAACAGAATATAAAAAATATCAATGCATAAAAATCTATTTCAGCCAACACGTATTTCAGAGTCAGGCAGAGGCAATAGTAAAACCATATATATATATACTTAGCACGACGTAATGCCCCTTTTTTTAATATGATAAATAACTTTTTAAAATGCGACCAAAAGTCTCGCTACGTCATTTTATAGGTACAAAATATGCCACTCCATTTCTTAACATTGATATAGCCATCAACATTTGGTTTTACCAATTGATATCATTATAGAAAATGACGGACATCCATCCAAAGATGCAAAAGCAGATATGATTGAACGCGATAAACAATATTTATGAGACAAAGCAGCTTGAACGGAAATAAGATTTTTTTTTATAAGTCCCTTACTTAATGTTAAATTTTACACGTACTGAAAGAACTTTGTCCTTGTACAATTAAAGGAAGCTGACAGCTTTCCGTAATATCCGTGAATTTTTGTTACCGATATAGTTCAGGAGATTTACTAATTATTTCTACTATTAAAAAATATCGTATAATATTGTATGATTAGATATAAGTACTTATTTTTTGTAAACGTCATTACTTCTTTATGCGGTGCAGTTTCTGCGCCCATTCTTCTCCACAGCTAAAAGATGCAGACGTCCTGAATGGGTAGTAGATAAAAATTGTTTGGACGATTCAAAACTTTGTCTTGTACTTGTCCATCACAATCGTGGTCGCCTAGTGGTCGAAATTCGACCGTAATTTTATTAAGGCTGCACGGAATGTATCTTAAAAAAGATAGAATGTGAGTTTGGATTGGCATTGACAGATTTCGGCCGCTCCTCTTCCATTTTTGAAATTTTTGAAAAGAGTATTTAAGTGTGTGTGAGTGTGTCAAATACATATGCATGTGTGTCAAATAAATGATAGTGTGTGTGATGTTTGTTTTATTGATTTAATGTAAAAAATATTAAGTGTGCGAAATTTCATACTCCTCCGTCCGCGCAATTTTCGTAAAAAGGGGTACAAAGTTTTTACTTCACGTAATAATATACTATAGATTAGTGTCTCAAAAATCTGGTACCAATGACTTTTTTTATATCTTATGGGTAAGCAATTGACCTTCATGATGTTAAGTGATGATAAGGCCGAAGGTGGAAGCGCACTTCACCCGGAATCCTCAACTCGCCAGCGCAGCTATCTTATCTCTAGCTGCCGGAACACTACAATGCTACAAACATTGGTCAGCTTCTCACAATCCTAGATGCTTTAAATTAGATCGAGAGTATTTAAGTTAGTATATAAGATAACTAAAATCTAAGTGGCATACTTACCTACTTTACAAAGTAAGATATTGTTAAAATTGTTAAAAACATTGTCCGTAGAATATAAATTTTTGGTTTACATAATTGCATAGTTTTTTTTTTACTTTACAAATTGAATCATGGCACAAATGCAAACGAGCATGTCCTCCCGACAAAAACGAGTAATAACAAATCACTGACTCATAATGTAGTCTGCCTGTCGTCTACTGGAACAAAGGATAACTTACAGCTGGACTCTGCCAAAAAACATTGCACCTTGAATGCTTAGCCAGACAAATTACTCTTTTCTTATCCAATTTTATCCTGGGTGCCGAGTTTATTCACCATTCAAAAACCAGAATTTATATTGCAAATATTTTATTCACCTTGCCTGTTACTAGGAGGCGCTGCTTCAATGACGTAAAAATTCTAGCTTTCATGTATCGAAAAATTATAGAATGGAGAATAAAAGTCATACTAAGCACCAGTTAAGATTTCCCTAAAATATATTAGATTTCCCTAAATTTGAAAGATTTCATTTACTACAACTTTTTACCTAATTAAGGAAACCTGAAATCCTATCAAATATATTTTTGTGTGCATTTTGCACATTTGTGTGATGGCACAGACTCCTTTGTTTTGCGACACATTGAAGCTGTGTGTCAATCTAAAATAATATACTGAAAAAATGGGAATGATTACTAAAAAACATTAAATCGAATGAAATTAACATGGAAGTTTGTAAGATAACATGCGGATATTTCACAAAAAATTGGTTTTTGAGGTCAATGTGTTCGAAGCTAAGTTTAAGGTGATTTTAATTAACATTTATTAGAAATTTTCATGATTTTTGGATACCTATACTACACTTCACCAACTAATACTACACTTAAATCGCAAACGACTAATTAGAGAGCAAGTGTTTCGCTTCCGAAGCATGCTGACAAGTGGTTGCCCGCTCCCGCTACTGGACGACAAAAAGTCGAGCAAAAGATTTGGTTAAATCATTTAAAGTGGGTAATTGGGACACTTGATTTTCACTGTGTGCGACGGACGGCTGTCGCACGAGTCTCCTGCCAGCGTTGTTTACATGAAGCAATGTTACGAGATTATTTCAATGTAATATTCGTCTACTAAGTACTAATCACCAGTTTAAATGCTTGCGTTTACTAAGTAGTTGTAATGGCATCATTAGCAAAACCGATATCTGAGTTGATTCCATAAATTGATTGCGCTATTTACTTTAACAACAACGACATAGGTAATTGCTTTTTTTCCATTTTGGCAACAAGTAGTAATTTTAACACTTATCATACGCGGATATGGACACAACGAGTACGGGGAATTTATACCGTAATACAATAATTAGAATAGGAAACTACTTTATTACAATAATTGTAATCCTACACAATTACCAAGTTGCTTAGCATGTTTAGGTTTTCATTTTTAAGTTTAGCAAAGGAATGTCATTGTACCATCAGTAACAGCTGTACGTTACGTTAATTACGCTTCACCGTCGATTGCGCTCCGCCGGCCGTGCCAGTGATGCAATCAATAGATACTCCAATAACCGAGAGCACGTGCAGCCCGTGTAGCACGTAATATTCTTTCTCTCAGGCTCGAAATTGAGAATGTCGAGGTGCATAGCCGCTGGCTGCGCCGTACTCGCTACCAGATGACGCCACGAATGCGTGGTAGAAAATAGGGTCAGTGCTGTGTCGTTGATCCGAGCACAGAGTCTGCGACTGTGTGCAGCGCGGGGGGCCGCCCGCCGCGCGCCCCTCCTGCCGCCGCCGGCTCCCCTCGGCGAGGCTCGCCCGCCCCGTCGCCGCCGCACGCCGCACGCCGCACAGCACTCCGTATCCGACGCGAGGGCGAAGCGCACGCCCGACATTTCAACGACCGCGACCGACGCGCCGCGCGCCCGCGGCTAGTGAAACCGCCATGTTTGACGTTTTCGGCTCCGTTAAGGGCCTCCTAAAACTCGACTCCGTCTGCATCGACAACAATGTCTTCCGGTTGCACTACAAAGCCACCGTGATCATCCTGATCGCGTTCTCGCTGCTCGTCACCTCGCGGCAGTACATCGGCGACCCGATCGACTGCATCGTAGACGAAATCCCGCTCGCCGTCATGGACACCTACTGCTGGATCTACTCGACTTTCACCATCCCCAACCGGCTGGTGGGCCGCGTGGGCAAGGACGTGGTGCAGGCCGGCGTCGCCTCGCACGTCGACGGCCAGGACGAAGTCAAGTACCACAAGTACTACCAGTGGGTGTGTTTCGTGCTGTTCTTCCAAGCCATCTTGTTCTATGTGCCGCGCTATCTGTGGAAAACGTGGGAAGGTGGCCGTATCAAGATGTTAGTGCTGGACCTCAACTGCCCGATCGTCGGCGACTCGTGTAAATCGGACCGCAAGAAGTTGCTCGTCGACTACTTCCATACGAACCTGCATACGCAGAATTTCTATGCGTTCCGCTTTTTCATATGTGAAGTATTGAATTTTATCAATGTAGTCGGCCAAATATTCTTCATGGACTTCTTCCTTGACGGTGAATTTTCGACATACGGCGCAGACGTAGTACGTTTCACTGAAATGGAACCGGAAGAGCGCGAGGACCCGATGGCTCGAGTGTTTCCTAAAGTGACCAAATGCACCTTCCACAAATACGGTCCATCGGGAACCGTGCAGAAGTTCGACGGCCTGTGCGTGCTTCCGCTGAACATCGTCAACGAGAAGATCTACGTGTTCCTGTGGTTCTGGTTCGTGATTCTGTCGATCCTGAGCGGCATCTCGCTGCTGTACCGGATGGCGGTGGTGGCCGGGCCGCGCGTGCGCCTGTACCTGTTGCGCGCGCGCAGCCGCCTAGCGCCACAGGAGCAGGTGGAGTCCGTGGCGCGCAAGCTGCAGATCGGAGACTGGTTCGTGCTATACCAGCTCGGGAAGAACATAGACCCGCTGATTTACAAAGAACTAATGGGTGAACTAGCGGAGAAGTTTGATGGGAAAGTGTAGTCGCGTGGTCAGTTTATAGTGGACTTTGGGTCGTCCGTGTGACGTGCGGAGCCGCGGGAGGCGCAGGTAGCGCGCCGCCGGGCGGGCGGGTGGCCGGCGCGCCCGGCGAGCCCGGCGCGCTCGGGCGGCTGCACGCCGACATTCCATTACCAAGCCGACGCGGGGAACGACCTCCGCCGGGCCGCAGCCATTGTATTCCAGAACGCTTAACTTTTATCGCTACTGAAACTATGATAGTCGTTATAAACTCTTCCAAACGCAACACTTCGACTGAGCCGCGCTGCGTGGCGTGGATGCATTTAGATTAAAACCTTTTTGGGGCCTGTCTTTTAAAATAGTCCTAGACGTAGTTAGATCTCGTGCCTTCGTTTTGTATTATTATTTGTGTGCGAGTGTGTAATGTTGAAGGGACGTCTCATTGTGATATGTAATTATTATTATAATTAATCTAAATTAAGTGTTTAACGTGGACAAGGTTGATCGATTGGACGGCTGATTATTCCTAAGTTAGATAGGTAGTTTATCTATGAGTTGGTTATCGAACATTTTACTCGATACGATATTGTATAAAGCAATAACTACTAATGTTAAGAGATCAAATTATTCGAAAGCGATCCTGACAATACTGTAACTTTTACTGTTTGATAGCTATGAACTTTTTATACTGACGAAATTAGGTCAACTACTGTTAATATTTTCTGAATATATTTACTGCCATCTATTTTCTTAGTATTATTTCATCGTGCAAACATTCCTTGAGCTTACCGTCTCCTAGATACCTATATAACTTAATGAAGAAAGGAACGCAGTGAGAATAGTGAGATTGCAACAACGTGCTTTGTTCTTTGGTGCGACTACTAGCGCCATCTGTGTGGCGGGCGCCCAACTAAGCGATGATTAACGTATTAGGTACCTAGATTATGTTTTGTTTTTACAGTTGATAACATTATTACGTATACGCACTACTGAGCTAGTGCGATGTGCAACCGGTTCGGCGTACCCCTGCTGCATCAATCGCCCCACACTACAGCACCGAACAAAGAGGGTTAAACATTCTATTTATTTACAACGTCACACCTGCCGGGCCAGGTAAACTGACACCCGAGATCGCCGGACGTCTAAATTCCTCTACACGACGAGCCATTATTGACTTACTCTATTCATTTAGAAAGAAAAAGATTCAAGACCTATCATAGGGGAGCAGTGTTCGACACATATAATAAATTAGGCCCAATGTTCGACACCAGTTTTGGTGTAATAGGTGGTAATAAATAGGTGGTGTAATTGTATGCTTTGTTTTAGGTTATAAAGCTCAAAATGGCTAGTTCGCAGCTTTCAGACCACCAAATTGCACGGTGTTTTAATAAAATTCTAATAAAGAGGAGGAAGAAAGTGTCATAGACAGTTCCGATGAAGATGAAGTTGAAGCTGAAGTGATTCAAAGTGACCACAACTCAGAATCTCAAGAAAGTGCCAATGAATCGGATTCGGAATGGAGCAATGATGATAATGAGCCACTATCAAATCACGTAAGAGATAGTGATAAATTTATATATCAAAAAATAAAGTCATCAAGTGGGTAAAAGAACCGCCGCGTACTAGCGTCCGAGTTCGTAGTCACAATATTGTGAGGGAAGCACCTAGGCCTGGGCCTAGGGGAACAGCCGGAGCAGTTTCTTCAATGTTAGATTCATTTTTTTGTATGTTTTCAAAGGATACTATAAATTTAGTACTGCATCACACCAATGACAGGAAATGATCAGGAAATCATATTGTACTATAACCGCACAAAAGGTGGTGTAGATACTCACGATCAAATGTGTGCTAACTATAATGTCGGAAGGCACACAAAAAGATGGCCAATGGTTATATTTTATCACCTTCTCAACGTTGCTGCTATCAACGCTTGTGTCATTTATAGAAACAAAGTTAACCACAAAATATCAAGGAGGGAGTTTCTCAAACGCCTTGCAATTGACCTGACAAATGCTCACCAACTAAGTCGATCCACAATACCACAACTACCCCGGGTCATACAAAAACGCCTCAAGAGAAGTGCTGATCTTCAAGATGCTGGCTCCACGTCTAGAGGCGGTCCAACCACAAACTTTAAAAGGTGTCACATATGTCCAAAGTCTAAAGACAAAAAAATAAGATTTGTTTGTGCCAAATGCCAGCAGCACATTTGTCATGACCACTCCATCATGACATGTGATGAATGTAATGATTAAAAAGTTCCTAAAAATATTGATTGATCTCTTTAATAGTTTATGAAAAATGTTGATTATGAATACTGTTATTATTAAGTTCAATGTTGATTCTTTCTTATGTTTATAATAAATATAATACAAAGTTGTTATAAGTAGTTTTTATTTTACCTTTTAAATTGGGGTTATATATACCCCACGCGAGCATAACTGTAACTTTTTTGACGCGAGTAATTAAGGGTTAACTGATCTTTAGTATTTGTAAAAATATTATGATCAGATGTTAATGACGGTAGTTGTTGACATTGGCGCCTTTGGCTTTCAAAGTAAAAAGTAAATAGTGTTGAATAATTTCGGCGGGCTGGTTAGAACCACGATAGCTCAATTGGAAGAGCACCTGACCCGGTATGTCAGAAGGGTGCAGGTTCAAATCCTGCTAGTGGAAATTTTTTCAATATTGTGTTTTTGTAACATACAATATGATGATAATGAATGATAATAGAAATGAGAAGTGAGAAATGATATACCCCCCAACCCTCGAGTATCTCAGTAAAGATGTAGGGCTTTACTAAGTCCTCACGCAGACTTCTTGAGAGAATTTGAAAAGTGACGTTGCACTGTTTTGTTTCATTTGCCAACACTCATACACACTCACGAACACTTAACGGTTAATAATCCACCATTATTTCACATTTATATTCGACATAACACAAATTTCAGAAAATAAAACAAAACCGCAGACATGATGACTCTTCACTTTCCCGCCAAGAAGTCCCCCCCGCACCCTTCTTACTACAACTTTTGTTGCTTAGCAACGCCTAACTGTCATATATTACTATATTAATAAATTCAAATTCAAGTATTATAAGTGATTTTGATTGTTGATTAATTTTCGTAACTTATCCTCCCAATTTTTTAAAGCTATGCAAAATGTACAGCAACTGCATTGTTATAAGTTGGGCGAAAGGATTTCAACTTATGTAGGTTTATTTCCTAAAAGTGAAAATATTTCGAAAAGTAGTTGAAGTGCAATGAAGTGCAACAACTGTTTAACCAACCCATTGAGCTATTAGTAATAATAATTGCTCAATGAACCAACCTACGGAAAATAAGTTTTGATTCCACATATTTCCTAAATGGTAAGTTCTTAAATGGTATTTTAAACTTCTTCTTAGTTAGTACTTATATTTGCTTAAACTATTATTCATTTAATGCATAAAATGTTATAGCATACAATAGAATAATTAAATAAATAAATGAGGTCTATGTAGAGCAATGGGTCCAGAAAGGCTGATGACGACTATTATATTAATCATTAGGTAGTTATGTAAAATACATAGTACTACCACAGTACTACCTACTACTAGTATACACAGTACAAAATGCATAATACAGTTCCTATGGAAAATGGTATTAAGGAGAACAGTTCTCGTTTGTCAATATTTCTATAATATTGATTGTACACAGTCTTGTCTAGTTGTTCTAGATTGTACACACTATTTCGTACCACTTGCTCAAAAAAGTGACATTCTATGCCACAAAAAGCGAACATAACAATAGTCATTTTTAATCTGTTAAAAACAGGGAATACGAGGGCCACACCGAAAAGATCGGGAATGGAATACTTTTGAATAAATTAGACTTAAAATCTTTTTAGTATTTGAAATTTAGTATTCTTACGAACTTAATTCCATTTTTGAAAAATAAAAATTTTCAATAAAAGAAGAGTGGTAGCTATTTCAAATTAAGAAGTCAGTGAGAAAATGGAGCTTACGCGGGAACATTTCCGTGCGATAATTTTTCACAACTTTCGCCGAGGCTTATCTCAAGAACAATGTCTTGCCGAGCTTGTTCCTATTTATGAACTTGAAGCACCTAGTAAAACGACTATATATCGCTGGTATTCTGAGTTCCGTCGAGGACGTTTATCTCTTACCACAGTTCCTTCTACTGGTCGGCCAAAAACAGCGGTAACACAAGAAAACATCGATGCTGTACGCCAATTAATACAAGAAGATAGACATGTGACATACGAGCAGATACGGGCTTCCCTCAGCATTGGTATGACAGCCATTCAAATAATATTGCATGATGAACTGGGTGTCAGGAAGTTAGTTTCCCGCTGGGTGCCCCATCGCTTGACCGAAGAACAAAAGTCGGCTCGTGTTAATTGGTGTCGGTCTTCTCTGCAACGGTTCGATAGAGGGAGCTCAAATGCTGTTTACAATATCGTCTCGGGTGATGAATCGTGGATTTATTCATATGAGCCCGAAAGAAAACACCAATCGGCTGTTTGGGTCTACGAAGGTGAGGTCAAACCAACAAAAGTTGTGCGCTCTCGTAGCGTGTCGAAAAAAATGGTCGCTTCGTTTGTATCGAAAACCGGACATGTGGCTACAATTCCTTTACAGGAACGGAAAACGGTTACTGCTAAATGGTACACAACAGTTTGTTTGCCGGAAGTCATAAGAGAACTTCGTAAAAGTAATCCGAACCGTCGCATAATCCTTCACCACGATAATGCGAGTTCCCACACCGCTCGGCAAACGATCGCGTTTTTAAATCAGGAAAACGTGGAGTTGATGGACCATCCTCCATACAGCCCTGACCTGAGCCCCAACGATTACTTTACATTCCCAAGAACTAAAGATTTGCTACGTGGTCAACGGTTTCCAGGTCCAGAAGAGGCAGTCCAAGCTTATAAATCGGCCGTTTCGACTATGTCTACTTCAGACTGGAATTACTGTTACAATAATTGGTTTGAACGAATGCAAAAGTGCATTGATTGTCACGGAGAATACTTCGAAAAACAATGAAAGTAAATATTATTGTGTTATCTTTGTAGTTTTTTCTATTCCCGATCATTTCGGTGTGGCCCTCGTAGTACATTGTTCACCGAGAGGAGAAAGTGACCGATTACCGTCGAGGGTGTCGTTTGAAAACACCTGAGATCGGGAATCGCAGTTTCTCTCGAGTGATACATAGTGCTTTATACTACACCTACAAGGAAAATAAAAAACGAAATCTTTACTAATTGAAATTTATATTGAAATTGTTGCAGTTAGTGAAGCTTAATGTAACACTTTTTCCATTAATGTTTGTTTGAGATGTTTGCGACAATGTAGGAGGAATAACTGGCTGTGCTGTTGGCACTGCGCTCGTAGAAGGCTGTGGTGCCAGAGGGGCAACTGGCTGCTGAGGGGCATTTGGCATCGCCGCGCTCGTTGATGGTTGAGGAGATGAGTCTTGATGCACATTAATCGATCCCGATATTTGGTTATTTATTCGTGTTTTGTTTTCTACGGAATTCTCTATGTAACCTTCTGCAACAGCGGACGATTTCCAACCACCGTGGCGTTTTATTGTGGTTAAATCAGCACCAGTATCGGCAAGAATAGTCGCTGAAGTTCTGCGAAAGCAGTGGCCAGTGTATTCTAGTGGATTGAGTAAATTAAGGTAGGAAGCTATTTCTCTTGGCACAGTACTTATTTTGTTTTTCCCAATTATTTGTTTCGTACATTTTTTGTTTTTATATTGTAGTAAAAACCGATTGGTTTTGGGGTCACTGGGGCGAATTTCGTTATATTTCTTTATTATCTCATAAAATAAGCCCGATATAACAAATGATCGCTGAATTTTGGTTTTTGTGTTAGGAATATTGACAATTATTCGATTTTCGAGGATTTCGATATCGTCTGTTGTCATATCCACAAGTTCTTGCGAACGACAGGCCCCATTTACTCCTAAAATCAAAATAACCTGTAAACAAAAATATCAAACATGAAAACCTAGTAGATTTCTACTCATAAATAGGTACGTAATAAATCATAAACCAGTGCATTTTGTTCATAAACTTACCTTCATCAACAAATATTTGTCATCTGGAGCATTCTGCAAAAAGGAATAAACATCCTTTGTAGTAAGCACTTTTGATTTCTTACTACGGAATCCCTCCGACTTTCTTTTCAGAAATGCTGTAAGTTTTTTGTATTCTTGAATATTTATGTCGTTTCTTGTCAATATAGTACTTTTCAACATTGAGTATATAGACCATAACGTACTTGGTTTGTATTTTTGCGCTTTTTCACTGAAATACGCTAGCAAAACAGTTTCAGAAAAAGATGCCGCATTTTTTTCACTTTTCCATTGCAAAAAATCGTCATAAGTTTTATTATATTTTTTAATTGATTTCTGTGGTAAAAGGTTATCAATCAGTATTTTTGCTGTTTCCTTCAACTGCGGCGGAGTTAAAAAATCTTCATCATCACTATCACTACTTATCATTTTGATAGTTTTATTTTACTTTCTACGAAAACTGAATCCTCAAACAACACACAAATTGGAAATGGCGCCAATGGCGTCTGCAATTTTCACATGTTCTTTTTTCAAATTGTTTATCCTGCCGCCGCAGGGTCGCACTGCCAGCCCGACACCATCCAACACACAGCTAGTGGCCAGTGTCGTTTTGCGTACTTGGAGATAAAAACTCACTGTAAAATCTTTTTGGCTTTTGATATTTAGGTTACCGGCGCATAGTCTTACCCAAAATTAAAAAAGAAAAACCACGTAAGAAATGGATTTTCATACACTTTTCTCTCCCGCTCAGATGCGTTTTCTCCCCGCATATTTGTTCGATATGCAATGACGTACTTTCTACCGTAAATTTGATAAAGTATCAAGGTACTTTCCAAGCAGGTGTAGTATAAAGAAAATTGTACTGAATTTCATTCATCCTCTAGGGGGAGAATGTGATTTAAATTTGGAATACTTACCGAAATTTATACTGAACTACATCTGTGTTTACACCATTGAGTTTGTATATAAATACTCAAATCAACTCATCAACAATAAATGTACCAAACAAAAATGTAACTCTCTCTATAAATAATTGGACCAATGTTTCGAATATTAACTTTTACTTTTAATTGTCATTATATTTAATAAAGGCTTATCTCATATTATTATTGTATTAATTTTTTCGCAAGTGGTACGAAAGGTAGAGTATTTTCCTCGGTGATAAAGGTGTCTTAGTATTGGGTGAACTTAAATCCCTCGCTACACTCAGGACTCGTCTTAAATCCCTCGCTTCGCTCGTGATTTAAGTTTTTCACACCCTCGCTACGCTCGGGAGTAAACCTCGAGTCCTTCGTTACGCTCGCGATTTAAATCGTCACCCGCGGCAGAAGACACTGCTTTATCCCCTTGGTTAATAATCTACTATTACCTCTTCTATATCTACATGGTGAACCCTATACCAAAGACAATGAAAAAAATTAAGGCGTACGATACGCCTTCATTATTTCATTAACAGCAGAAACATTCATTTGGTATGTTAGAAAATTTCTCGCTTCGACTTATTTCATCATCAAAATTAGTGTAGGCTGATTACAGCCTACACTAGTCCACTGCTGGACAAAGGCCTCTCCAAGTGCACGCCACTGAGCACGATCTGCGGCTACTCTCATCCAGCTCTTGCTTGCCAGTCACCTAGTGAAGATCGTCGACTTCTTTAAAATGAAATCAAATTAATCTTTATTCAAGTAAACGAATTAGATAAGCGCTTTTGAAACGTCTCAAAATATTTTGCCTACCATACATTCAGGACGTCTTTTAGCTGTGCAGAAAGACGGGCGCAAGAAACTGCACAGCTCCATATAGAAGTACTAGCTGACCGGCGGACTTCGTACCGCTTTGACAGCTTCCATGACAACACTACAAACAAATCATTTTGTATTGGAAAAATTTCAAAAATCTAAAAAAAATTTAAGGGTGGACCACCCTTAACATTTAGGGGGATGAAAAATAGATGTTGTCCGATTCTCCACCCTAGCCGATATGCACGCTAAGATTCACGAAAATCGGTCGAGCCGTTTCAGAGGAGTTCAATAACGTACACCGTGACACGAGAATTTTATATATTAGAAATATGTTACCAATTATGCTAATACTATACAATTACTTAAAAATATTATAAACTAGTTGTTGCCCGCGACTTATCCCTACACATTAATACCTGTACAATAGGTATAGTTTAAGTCCAAATAATACATATCCTTATCATACGGTACGGGCATGCAAAATAACAGGATCAAACAATAGCCAGCAGACCTAGATGAGAGTTTACAAATCGCATTTGTTTTGGTCTCGCGGCGCATTGTTCGCATGCAAACTTTTTGTTTCCGACATTGTTTGTTATCGATTTGGCGTACTTCGTAAATGGTAGGTTCATTGGTGAGTTATTGATATTTCCCAGCGTTTGCCGCCCAGTTCCGACAAGGCACGGTACCTGGAAACGGCCGGTTACCTGCACCACGTCACACAAAACGAACGTTGTGAATGGAAGACCTGTCCTGCCTTTGTGTTGTTGCTAATTGTTATGACTAACAATAACAACAGTGTCTTATGGGGGTTTGTAAACGTCTCACGATGCCCCACACAAACTTCTAAGTTCAACATATTTGAGATTTATAAACAAATTCTTAATTAACTTTAGAATTGTTAATGACTTCTCAGACAATACTTTCTTAAATCCATTCAATAAATGTGGTTTGTAACTTTTCATAGATTCACGAGATGACTAGTTAGTAAAATTATAGGCTTAAATCAATTGCTGAGCCCTATTTTTATCGACTAAAGGATAGAACTGTCGATCGCTAGTTTTTGTCGAACGCTGGTGCCACTACCCTACGATGATGTTAAATATGATGCGTCTTCATCGTCATCAGCCTTCCCTATGGATGGAATAGGGGAACGGGCCATTAACCACCACTCGGGCCCAGCGCGGATTGGTGGTTGTTAACGATTGCTAATGCAGCCGGGACCAACGGCTTTACGTGCCTTCCGAAGCACGGAGAAGCGCGAGATAATACATTTTTGGTCACCCATCCAATGACCGGTCTTTGCGAAAGTTGCTTAACTCTAGCACTCGCAGACCGGGCGCAGTGACCACTGCGCCAACGAACTCCTCTAAATATGCGTAATGTAATGTAAATGTCTGTCAAATGTCCAAGGCGTTTTAGTTTTAATGGAACTACGCAGATTTCTAGCCTTTTAAAGTTTGAGAGAGGTCCTGAAAACGATTCTCAGAGTGCGGTATATAAATTGTTGGTTTGGTTGGTGGTAGGGCTTGTTTGAAGTCAGCCTGGCTAGCTACCACAATCTCATAAGTTTGTCGCCATAACAACATTTTTAGATTCATTGTCGTGAGCAAAAACGATACTAACGTATCAGCAATACCTACACAAAAAACATCCAAAAACGCCTCCAATATTGTTATTGAAGAATAATGAGCATACAATCGTACTTCCACGTGTTTGTACTAGTTACGTTGGTAGGTGTGCCCATCATGCTCCAGATACAGTTCGATACTTCGTCGTGGCAAAGTTCTAATTGACCGTCAAGGAGCCGCCTGCGTGGGCGGCCAGCACCTACCGACGACAATTTACCACTATTGTCAATTAAAAATGTATTATTCTCAATCAATGTCTTCATTCCACTGTGCTACTTTAATTGTTAACTCACATTTCATTAGTTTAAAAATATCTGCTGTGGTAGTACATTGATAACGTTACAGCGAAACAGAATCTGGATAGTGATTTGCTAATAATTTTATTGTAGGATATTTTTTTCTATCAAATAAATAGTTTTCTATTCTATTCTATTCCATTCTATTCTATTCTATAATAATGCTAATAATCTTATTTTAGGATATTGTTTTCTATCAAATAAATAGTTTTCTATTCTATTCTATTCCATTCTATTCTATTCTATAATAATATAATAAGAGTATCTTAAGCCGTCGAAAATGACTATGAAGAAATTAATGATAGTAGGTATATGAAGCGAAAAAAGTTTGTATGAGTCGTACGTAGCAAATGGCAAGTGGTCTCTGCCCACCCTTGGGAGACACAGGCGTGTATGTATGTGTGTATGTATGGCTGAAGATGGAAGCGCATTTCCCCCGTATCTAATCCTCATTTAGGTATTAAGTAACTGGCTACAATATAATTATACAATGCTATAATTGTTTAGAATTAACCATAGATATAAATAATTTTATGCAAATTTTGTCACCAACAAATCATACAATATGAAAAATATGTTGAAAAAATTTCTACGAGCGGTGTACGAACCCGTACTCTCTGACAAATCAGATCAATATCGTTTGATTCAAATCGGTTCGAATCCTGCTCGTCGAAGTTATTCCAAAACTTGTCCAAAAAGCTATAATTGTTGTTAAAGAGACAGACTCGTTTTATTCAGTGCACCTACAAGAAACCCTTTTATCAGCATCATCATCATCATCATCATCATCATCATATCACCAGCATATTATTTCCCTACTGCTGGGGCACGAGCCTTCCCCACGGATGGTAAAAACACAGGAAGAACGACAGAAAGAAGAAGGGCCATAAACCACCATGCAGGCCCATTGGTGGTTGTTAACGACCGCTAATGCAGAATGCAGACGTGGCGAACGATCTGCTTCACGTGCCTCTCGAAGCATGGAAGAGCCCGAGATAATAAAATTTTGTTCACCCATCCAATGACTCGACTTCGCGGAAGTTGCTTAATTTCCCCGATCCGATCCGAACCCTTCGGAGAATCTAGTAGGGCACGGGGACGCGCACTTGTGCGCGATGCCGTTCCCTCTAGATAACCTCTGAAGGTGATTCGTTTCACACGGCTTGAGGGACCCTTTACGTTCCTCGCCGCCCCCAAAAAGCCCGGTGAAGCTGAAAATGCCGCAGCGGCAATCAGCAATCTCTCTCCAAAAAAAAAAAAAAAATGCTTAATTTCGGCAATTGCGGACCGAGCGCGTTAAACTACTGTGCCATCGATCTCTAACAGCATAACCCACTCCAACGTGAGGAAGTTAATCGCAGCCTACACTCGTATTGCCGCACCGAGGCTGGCCACTAATTGTGTAATGAATCTGCGCCTGCGTCACTTCCGCCGCCAGCGTATAAGCGCCTTTAATTTTTGCCCATTCGTACAATGGAATGGACGCTACAATCTCATCCGCTATGAGTGGACGACTAACTTCCTAACTAAACGATGGTATTACGTAGATATGGCTCTTGTTAATGCCATAGTATTACTAGTAGAAAGAGCAACTAACAATCTATGGATGGTCTGGAAAAAAATCAAAAAAATTCAAAATTCAAAATTATTTATTCAGTTTAGGTTACAAGTAGCTCTTGTGAATGTCACTAGGTATGCCATCGGTTCGTAAGTCTACTCTGGGCGGGAGATCTTGTACTGAGAAGAACCGGCAAGAAACTCAGCAAGAGTCCAGCTCTTTTCTCCCTTACAGCGTCAAAAATATTGGAAAATGCCCTATTATAGCAGGACAGTTTCCATCACAAATAAACACAAAAAATATAGAAGACAACCACAACATGTAAAAAAAACAAAATAAAAAATCTAAGTTACAAAAATTGTATTTTAACAAAATTTACTGCAAACCTAGTTTTACAAAGGTAAATTAAAATAGAAGGGTGTTAAAATTAAGATATATACAAATAGAAGTTATATTTCATATTAAATTCCTTGCAACATAATAAGTTGCGACTCTGTCGACTATATATATAAGTCGATTACTCATATTGCACACGTGGATGTGGCCCTTCACAAAAGACCAAGGTCAGTGCCGTCGGTGATAATGGCATGTCATTCCAATCACATAACAAGGCATAATAACGCTATGCCATGCTCATACATAACATCAACGCTGCAGCGGCGTTATCAGCATCTCAGAAGAGAGCATCAGGGTGCCAAGTGCAAGTTTCATTCGCCGTTCGATCACGTTAGAGAAAACGAGAATTTGTATGGCAAAATGTTTACTCTCCACGTATTCCACCAGGAGGCGCTGCTTCAATGCCATACAAATTTTCGTTTTCGTTAACGTAATCGAATGTATTCCTTTTAGTAAACAAAACTCATACTATAAAGGAACTCAGTTATATTTTATGAAAGTTTCACGATTCATATTAGGTTAATACAAATATTTCGGGATATTCAACTTAGCAATAGCAATGTAGTGATTCTACGTGAAAGTTTAGCATTATTCAGCTTCGGTAACAATGTTTAAATTTTTTTTTCCAGATTAAAAAAAAAGCACTTGCTACAAAGCAGATGAAGCCTTTTCCTCCACTTTTCTATTAACTATCTGAAAGACGATGGCAATCGTTCTTTTCGTTTCCGGTCATTGCGTCTAAATTGAATTTGTTTTAATTTTCAAGCCCACATTGTTGGTTTTCCATTTTTCTATGATTCTTCCGTTCAATTCCTGAACCTTTACATTTTCTTTTAGCCTAGGAATTCGCATGCGAGTTACCTTGATGTTATGGCTTATTTAAAAATAGTAGATTATTAACCAAGGGGATAAAGCAGTGTCTTCTGCCGCGGGTGACGATTTAAATCGCGAGCATAACGAAGGACTCGAGGTTTACTCCCGAGCGTAGCGAGGATGTTAAAAACTTAAATCACGAGCGAAGCGAGGGATTTAAGACGAGTCCTGAGTGTAGCGAGGGATTTAAGTTCACCCAAGACTAAGACACCTTTATCACCGAGGAAAATACTCTACTTTTCGTACCATTTGCGAAAAAATTAACTCAATAATAATATGAGATAAGCCTTTATTAAATATAATGACAATTAAAAGTAAAAGTTAACATTCGAAACATTGGTCCAATTATTTATAGAGAGAGTTACATTTTTGTTTGGTACATTTATTGTTGATGAGTTGATTTGAGTATTTATATACAAACTCAATGGTGTAAACACAGATGTAGTTCAGTATAAATTTCGGTAAGTATTCCAAATTTAAATCACATTCTCCCCCTATAGGATGAATGAAATTCAGTACAATTTTCTTTCCCTGTTTTTAACAGATTAAAAATGTATTTTTGTTTAATTGTCATTATATTTAAAGGCTTATCTCATATTATTATTGTGTTAATTTTTTCGCAAATGGTACGAAAACGAAAGAAAGCTCATTGATTAAAAAAAAAACATTAAATTCTACATTTTTCCCCCTAGAGGTGAATGAAATTCAGTACAATTTTCTTTCCCTGTTTTTAACAGATTAAAAATGACTATTGTTATGTTCGCTTTTTGTGGCATAGAATGTCACTTTTTTGAGCAAGTGGTACGAAAAGGTTAGTTACATATTTTTCTCATTTGTTTTTCATTCCATTAGTATCTAACCCTCATTGCGCTTATATCACTCTCCGCTTGTAGGTTTGAGTAAGTGGTGAGTTAAGTTCAATTAAATATTTCTTGTGAGTTTGTAGCCACCTAGATCAAATGACCGGACACCTGTGTGCTGTCTCGCTGACTCCTGCGATCGGTTGTTACGTGGCGTTGCATAATCATATAGGTACCTAGTTAGTACCTAGGCCGTGTTGACCCAACGCACGCTCATAAAATTGCACATGGCAATAACTGCTTTGATTCAAAGCTTATCGACTAAATTGGCTACTGTATATAAAGTTGACACATTATCGGAGTAATTACCTAGAGCGATTTTTATTCAACAACCGACTATGTTTATTAACGAAAACTAAAAGTATTGAGAACCACTTTGTTTGTCACCAGAAGGCGCTACTTCGAAGCCATACACATACATACTTTAAATAAAACAGCCTGGTTATAATAAAAAACACATTATACTCTATTTGAATTGAATAAAATTAATTTATATAATTTTTATACTAATATGATGGCCTTTAGCAGCAGTGTCCACAGTTAACAAACAGCGTTGCGTTAAATAGATCATTAGGTTTTTATTTAGAGTATCTTGAGTGTGTCATGCTCTCTTTATTGTCTCTGCGGTGGTGGCGAGTGCGTCCTTCGGGTCGTTACGTTCCCTAAAATATGGTTGAGCGAAGCGATACTCGTGAACGGGTGCCGCCTGTGTACGGGTGTATGTTGTTTCTTTGAGTTTTTATTATCGTACGACTTGTACTCGTTATGTTATTTTGTCGCAGACCAATTGTTTAAAAATACATTGATTTACACTAAACAAATGTTTTTGTTGATCCCTATCACAATCTTGAATGTAGGTTTTACCTACCACGTCTCAGTCAAATGTATTGACAAAATTTTCGAAGTAACGTTACATCGGACAAACAATAGTTGGAGCAACAAGGTACCGAAGTAAGATGTTCGATGTTCAGATACGTCGAACAAAAAAACCTTCGCTAAAACAAGCCATCGCACTATGAAAGCTTCGGTATAAGGTTGTCGAAGTATCAATTTTAGAAGGAAGGTGTTTCGAACACACGTAAGGAACCGTCACTAATGTGCAATAGGTACCCTAATAATAATATCTATAAGTACACAAGAAGTATATTAGTCATCAATCATGAATATTCATCAAAACTGTCTCTAAGTATAAATCATCGGATTATTGTAAGTATGCATCTTAAATTACCTAGAGTTTAATAAAAACTTTTAAAGCCTGAATATAAGATCTGTCCTCTAAAAAGTAAGTCACGGGCAGCAAAATACATTTGTAAAAATAGTAAATCTTTCACCATATAATCAAGGGTTGGCATTTGTATTACGCATCTCGAATTAGGAATTTATAAGGGTTGATTTTTATAGGGGACGGTTATCCCTTTCAATCGACACCCCCCCCACCCCGCGGAGATGCGTGGTTTTTTTTACACGTGTTTGATGTTACGTGTAACGGAACGTTATTTTGCGTTACAGTAATTACGTTTACTTTCATAAGACTTACTAGTGACATTCATAAGAGTTTATTTGTAGTCTAAACTGATCAAATGACTTTAAAATTTAAAATTTTGAATGTTTTAATTTTTTAATGAATTTTCTGATGTTACTAACAGACAAGCAAGTACCTATATAGCTTAATGATCTGTGTTGATACCAATATGTGCCAATATACATATGTAGCTTGCGAGAATGAGGTTAATGCATACATAACATTACGATGACATGTATACAAATATAGGTACCGACTCGACTTCTAAGGCGACTTTGAAGGCTCTTTTTAATAACAAATAAGGTTGATTTTCGCACTAAGTGGGTGCACCCGACTTGTTCTTCATGGTATGTACCTACACAGTATATTTTTATAGCTAGCTATGAATGACGAATGTCAGCTGCATTTTGTAATTAAAAGTTTTATTGCCACGATTGCCACGATCGACAGTTAAGTACCTATGTTAACATCTGGTAGTTCGAGCTTTGTTACGACAGAAACAGCTTTAGGTAGCTACCTATTTATATATTTACTAAAACTAGTCCAATCAACCAATCAATTCAATTACATAACACGTAATACGTATTTGTGATTTACGATGTATTTCAAATTACGTTGTTTCAGTTTCTTAGGATCAAAAATTTTTTTTTTTTTTCACATAACCTGATTAAACTAGGACATTATCTATGTTATTTTTTTACAAGTTTTAATCATCAGTCTGTAAATTTCTGGCTGGCTATCTTGCTATAATAAATTATTAGTCCGTGCCGGGACTGCAAATCGGAGCACTAAGGATATTGAGGAATTATTTTTTATTTGTTGATAACTTTTTAAGCACACGAGGATTCGACTTCCATAGCGGGGGGTAAATGTTTATACTCTGTTTGGTAGTAGCGCTTGTAAAGTCCGCCTGGCTAGCTACCACCACCTTATTGAAATAAATCACAATAACATCAATGTTAATAGCATTGTGTTCCGACAGTATGATGAGATAGTTGATTTCTCCAGTAGTTGAAGATTCCGAGAATGTAGGAACAAAATACAAAAGCTTGTGCCTATAGTCAGCTACACTTGAATTTACTAGGTCCCATATTAAAAACTAAATACCTGCCTGCCTTGATGTTTATTAATTATTCATTCATAAATATGTCAATTATAATATACTCACATTATTATTATAGACAAGCAGAAACAAGAAGAGAAAAGATAAATATTATAATACAGCAGTTGTAAACACAATTATTTTCCCATGACCGTGTACACAGATGTTAGTGGTAGGTATGAGTAATAACCGTTTTTCCATTTTTTGTTAATTAATATTGATTTTCTGAAAATTGTTAAAACAATGATAAAACATGATCTTGAAATTAGTTAAAATAAGTAGTTTTATAGTATTGACCATATCCAGTAGTTAACCGAGTTATGTTCTAAAAAAATGTGTTAGTACTTATCTCAGACGAAATAATATCCGTGTAAAACACTTCTTGGCGGGAAAATGAAGTCATGAATGCTGTTTTGTTTTATTTTCTTAAATTTGTGTTATGACGATTATGAATGTGAACTGAAATAATAGTGGATTATTAACCGTCAAGTGTTTGTGAGTATGCAAGAGTGTTGGCAAATGAAACAAAACAGTGCAACGGCACTTTTCAAATTCTCTCAAGAAGTCCGCGTGAGGACTTAGTAAAGCCCCACATCTTTACTGAGATACTCGAGGGGTTAGGGGGTAATATCATTTCTCACTTCCCATTTCTATTATCATTCATCATCGTCATACTGCAAGGAAATATTGTATTTATGTTTTACTTGTAAGAAAAATTACTTTGACACTGGCTAAATGTGCTACTCGCACGAAGCCATCAACTAAAAGAAAAAAATACCAAATTGGGACTTCTTGGCGGGAAAGTGAAGAGTCATGTCTGCGGTTTTGTTTTATTTTCTAAAATTTGTATTATATCGAATATTAATGTGAAATAATGGTGGATTATTAACCGTTAAGTGTTCGTAAGTGCGTATCAGTGTTGGCAAATGTAACAAAACAGTGCAACTTAACTTTTAAAATTCTCTCAAGAAGTTCGCCCGAGGAATTAGTAAAGCCCCACATCTTTACTGAGATACTCGAGGGGTTGGGGGGTATATCGTTTCTCACTTCTCATTTCTATTGTCATTCATCATCATCATCATACTGTAAGGAAATATTGTATTTATTACTTGTAAGAAAAATTACTTTGACACTGGCTAAATGTGCTAATCGCACGAAGCCATAAACTAAAGGAAAAAAACAACCAAATTACCATTTTTTACTAGTGATCATACTTGCTCAGTGCTAGTGTGATTACTTGCTCAGTGTGCGTGACTTGATTGTGAAGAAAGAAGCAGAAAGCCGAGTCGTCTCATTTAATTTAGGTTCATCGGTCGTTTATTAGATTACCTTTGATTATTTCTTCAAATATAGTTACTAAAACTTACTTAGATTATTAAGCTACAACGTAAGAAGCAAATTTGTTTTAATTTAATATTGGTTTACAAGATGGAAGTCGATGGCTCCGAAGCAGCCAGCAAGGATTTTTTTCCCCATCGCATAAAAGTGTTGACGGATGAAGAAAAAGAACTCTTACAAAACCAAAACTCTCGTTTGATCGACGAATCTAAAGCAGCAAAATTAGAACGTGAAGCAAAACGAAACTGGGATATATTTTACAAACGTAATGAGACTAAGTTCTTCCGGGACCGGCATTGGACAACACGTGAGTTTCAAGAGCTTATTAACTTTGATCCAGAGCAAACTATAGTTTTCTTGGAGCTTGGCTGCGGCGTCGGGAACATGGTGTTCCCGTTAGTACAAGAAGGTTTTTCGAATTTTTACTTCTACGCGTGTGATTTCTCGCCACGTGCTGTTGAATTTGTAAAAGCCAACCCTCTCTACAATGAAGACAAAATGAAAGCGTTTTGCGCTGATCTGACTACTGAGGACTTGTTTGACAACGTATTTGTAAGCAGCGTAGACATTGCAAGCCTAATATTCGTGCTTTCTGCCATTCATCCCACCGCGTGGGCTAAAGTTGCTGAAGTTGCGTTTAAGGCGCTTCGTCCTGGCGGCATTCTATTGTTCAGAGACTACGGTCGGTACGACATGGCACAGCTGCGTTTCAAACCAGGGCATAAGATAGCTGACAATTTTTACATGCGTCAAGATGGGACTAGGTATTATATAATTATAACATTTTCAAGTACCTATTTACGAATGTTTTTTTTAATGACTTAAACCTTAACTTTGGTATTCATTGTTTCAGAAGCTATTATTTTACTGAAGAGGAGTTGGCCAATTTGTTCACACAAGCTGGCTTTGAAGTTATCATGAACACCTATGTGCAGCGACGCACAGTTAACTTCAAGGAAGGAATAGATGTACCACGCATTTTTGTTCAAGGGAAATACAAGAAACCTGAAACTGGTAAGACTAAATTCTGTACCTACAGTAAAGAAGACAGTATATTCAACCCTGCCTAATTACAAAGGGATCATGACTATATAAAACCTCTTATGATGAAAAATGCTAACCATTGATTTAATAATGATTTGCATGTATATTAGCTCTATCTGACCATTACTACCTGTAAAACCATATTTCAAACTTGAAACACTATTTTCATATTTTGCATTGTTACAGGTTGAATGCAATTTGGTAAATATGAACAATTGAAGCCAACAATGGAGATAAGGCAAGTAGAGTAAAGTTTATCATAACTAGTCCCTTGTATTTAAAACTATGATGATATCGCAGTGCAGCTGAAAACCTTCTGTTGTCCTACAATTGGTATTTATTAGGTTAGGGTCTCCATTTCCAGTTGTTCATTTATTATATTCATTATTATTATTAAATATTTACTTTAGTCTCACTTACATTGAGACTGTCTTCAAAATTTTAGCATAGGGCACCGATTGTGGGTTCTGATGCATACAGCTATAAGCTATCTGATACACTTTACTGTGCATACAAACAGTTTTATTTAAATATACAAACCAATAATAAAATTTTTGTTTTTAGTTGGTTTTCAATGGTGAAATGACTGGGGAATTGGTGAGTACAAATAAATACATATTTTATCTTTGTTAGGCATTGTTACATTTGTTGTAGATGTGTACACTTACCCTTGCATAATCTCCATATTGTATGAACTGTTGTATGGGATCATTCAATAAAAGCACATTTATGTAATATTTACAGTACCATAAATTTTATTAATCTTCTTTAAAACCATATCTCTATCAAAAACTCATTATAAACTAATACTAATAAATAACATGATTATTATAAATCACTGAACCAAACAATGACAAAATAGAAGTGAACAATTTTTCCTTTGACATATTTATCAAGATATTCAAACACATTTTAATAGGTATTGCTTTGAACTCAACTAAATGCCAGCCAGTAATTACCATAGACATAAAATTCTATCAAATTTATATTCCAACAACATTTGTAACACAACTATCCGAGTACTCGAATGATGATTGCATAGTTCATCTGATCTTTTTGATGCATAGCTTTTTCATGTCTTTCGCTCCTATCTGATTTATTGTAATATATTCGTTCTCATTCTACCTCTTTGGATGTTTTTCTAATGATTTTATTTTTGATAGATGAGACAAACTTGGATAGTGCAGTGTCCATAAATATCACACAACTGGGCATAAGGACTCCCAAGCATGTCTTATGACAGAAGGCGGACTGGTAAGATCTTTGTTATTTAAGAACTATATTTAACTGTTAACTCAATGATGATTCCATAGTTCATCTGAACTCTTTGATGCATAACTTTGCCATGTCTTTCGCTCCTATCTGAAGATTTAATTCCTAATATTTATTTAAAGATTATATCGCCACCTATATATAAAGTTCATTCCTTTTATTACTTTCAGATATCAAACAATGATAATTGCCATTGCAATTATCATTGCAAACCCCATTGGGTTTTTAATACTAGGTATGTTATTTTCTTTACATCTTTACTTTTAACTAAACTTAATGATGATTTTTGATAGGGACATCTTATATATAATGCTGTTAATAACTATCATAACTGAGCAATCTTACTAGTAACAGACAATTCATTTTGTTTATTTGAATACTTAGTTTACTGTTTTTCATTGCAGGTTAAAGTATGAGATGCTGATTAAGTTTTATTGCAAAGAATAATTTGGCAACGGTAAGTCAAACTTAAAATTTACAACAACCAATCAAATGCTTCTATAAAATGATGATTTTTGATAGGGACATCTGACATATAGTGCTGTTACGATAACTATCTTCACTGATTTACTTATTCTAAATAAAATTAATTCAGTGGTGCAATCCTTGTATTTACATTATCTATGTTGTTACAGGATAGTGCTTAGCATGCTACTCTGCTTTAGAAAGGTAAATATTAGTTTTTTTTGCAAAATCTCGTAGTATGTAGAGCTAGACTTTGAAATGATGACTGACCTATCAGGTCTCCCTCAACAGAGAGAACCCATTAAACCATGTTGACCAACCATATGCGTCTGATCATTAATATACTTTTTTACACTTCAATTTATTTAATGAGTTTTAATTCATGTTTTTATTTTTTTAGGATATAATGTTTGGAGTATACTTGGAAATGCAATTGGTGCTCATTCAGTCCTGGTAATTACTTATTTTATTTTGTCATTAAACTTATCTATTGTAGATGCAGTTATTTTATTTTATTCTTGCATAGATGAAAATTAATAAAATAAGTGATGACCGACCTTTCAGGTCTCCCTCAACAGAGAGAACCCATAAAACCATGTTGACCAACCAAATATGTCTGATGACTTATTAAAAAAACTTTGCTTAATAAATGCTATGAAAAACATATAGTAATATTTTTTTTATAATTTCAGGTATCAATATCCTGATTGGCAGCCAAGGCTTATCGATGTGATAGAATGACACAGTGAGTTTCAATATTTAATTAAAGAAAACTATGCAATCGCTGGCAATGCGGCTATATCAGAAAAGCTTTTTTTATATAATATTTTAAAGTTCCGTACCACTTGCATTAATGTATAAATATGATTTAATTTGTAACCAAAATGATGACAGACCTTTCAGGTCTCCCTCAACAGAGAGAACCCAAAAAACCGTGTTGACCAACCACTCGCGTCTGATTGATCCACACAGACATTAGTAATATTTTTCGGGAACCATCTGTGTTTACTAAATGATTTATTGTTTTAGATGTTGCTGTTCATCTCATCGCCATTTTAAAATATGGACATTTTCACATGGTGAGTTGAAATTAAAAACCTTTTTGTTGACTATAACCCAATTAAACTAGCATTTGATTCCTGTTTTAATTATACAAAAAGTCTGGATTCCTATGGACATTTTTTGATGTAAAAAGTATCCTGTAATCCAGACAAAGAAAATATGTGGTCAAAACTGCTGGGAACGGGCCTAGTCTCTGTCTCGGTTATATAGGCTCACTACAATCTAACATCCAATATTAATTAAAACTGGATGTGTTTGATTTTCCTTTAGCCTCTGTGCTTATTGAGTGCACAAACCCTTTGTTTTTCAGTTTGCCTTTTTTTGTAAATTCAAATAAAAGCTGTTTCATATTGTTTTTTAAGTTTAAGAAATGTAACTAAATTACAATGTATATTAAAGTTTTCTTTTTCTTGTTACAGATTATGAAATCACCGAGAATGTATCAGACAAGTTCAAAGATTTATAAGATGTTTTTTGTTTGTTAACAATACATAACAACAATAAATTGTTTTTCTTTATTTCTTGTATTTGATAAATATTTAATAAATAAAAAATAATTATTATTAAACACTAACATTTAAAACATATTCAGGTTCTTGCAGTTTAATTTCTAAAATTTGAGTTATGTCGAATATTAATATGAAATAAAGGTTAATAACCTTTAAATACCTACCTACATGTTGCTAGGGATCTGAATAGTGTGGCTCATTTTGGCACGGCCACCATCACCAACCCGAAATCTGAGTTTACAGATGATTAGTGGGAATTAGTGTGTAAATCTCAGAATTAGTGGGGCCATGGTTCAAAAGTTATAAGGGATTCAATGTGGCAGTGCCAAAATGAGGCTCATTTTGGCACGGCCACCTTGTATCTCTGAAACCACGGGTTGTAGCGAAGATCTGATTTCACCAATAATTAGTGGATAAATCTCAGAATTAGTGGGGCCATGGTTCAAAAGTTATAGCAACTTCTTTTTTCCATACAAAAACAACATTTGCAGTCACGCACAAGCATTTAGTTATTACTTGAATTAATTAAATTGTGAATGAACGACGAAACTTTGATATGTGTGTACGTATGTATGATTCTGTATCGATAAAAAATGTATTAACAGATTTTTCGATTTTTCAATCGCCAGATAAAATAGATTATACAAGCCATTTTAAAAGTGTGTTGTTATCCCGATGTCTCTTGTGTAAAATTTTGTTTATAAGTTTATAACTAAGCAAAATTTTAAATCCTTAACATTATTGCTGAAGTATGGTGATAGCTATTAACAAGCAAGACCGCATATTTGTACACATAGCCATAGCGGCGTACGACGACATTGCCTCTAACTATTTTATTTTAACTTGATTTCCACGAAACTACTTTTTTGACAATGAATTTGCAAAATAAAATAAGTAAAATCGAAAATTTTACATTAGCAAATGCTCGTCAGTCAAGGAGGTAGTTGTAAAGGTGGATATACACTAGAGCATTTTCTCGAGCATTTCTATGTAATGTAACGTTCTTACGAATGGTTACAATACAGGTAAAGCTCAGTTTCCAAAGCATTTCCATGTAATGTAACGTTCCTGCGAATGCTCGGCGCTCTGTTCGGCGTAATGCTCACAGCGAGTGTGCATTTACCCGTAACATTTCGTTGTACCTTGCGTTCACTCTTTCTTGAAATGTCGGACCTGCAAGTAGCGTGTGCTGCGTTTATCTTGAAGAATTATTTTAAAAGAAAAAGAAAAATAGATATAGAAGATAGTGGCAAATAAACATTTACAATACACATCGCCCGCGGTCGTGCAAAGGCTCGACGAAATGTTACACTAATACGCTCGTTGGTTTGTACAATTAGGTTGTAACAAAACGGCGAGCGTGCTCGACGTCTGGTTCGTGAGGGTGATACACTAGAACATATCATAGAGCGGCTCGTTGTTCTGTTACAAGTAAATGCTCTAATCTATACTCACCTTGCTCAAAGTCGAATCTATAATGTTACATTACACGCAAATGCTCGACCGTGTCGGGGAGTTAGTATTGTAATGTAATACTCAAAGTCTAATCTAAATGTTACATTACAGAAGAATGCTTGTCAGTCAGGGAGGTAGTATTGTAATGTAATGCTCCAAGTCTAATCTAAATGTTACATTACACGTGAATGCTCCCGGTGAGGGATCAGCTTTCGATCAATTATGTTCAGATATTAATACCGAAAGCCCAGCGGCACGGGTCGCTTGAACCTTCTTAGCAGACACATTTGCCAGATTACTAGATAAAAAACCATTTAAAATGTCTTAATATTACATTTATTAAACAAATCATTACACTATAAAAAGAATTTCCTCCTGGATGTTTCGAGCTGGTGCCGCCTGCCGGCTATGATCCACTCGTAGTCGCCGCGCTTGGAGTCGAAGGTGCCCTGCTGCAGTGATATCAGCTTCAGCGTGAACCGCGGGCCCAGCTCCAGCAGCTTTGCGCGCTTGCCGTCTTTAGTAAACTCGTACCTGCAAACATATTCACATGAATTATCATCATAACCTACTAAAAGAGCGCTGACGATAGCCATAGACACTCAGTGCCTACATACTCAATCTATCTCTGAAGATTAGACCGAGTTGAATGGACTAGAATTGAGACAAAACCTGTTTTAAAACTAACATTGAAAGTAAAGGGTGCATTTAATATCATTATTTAGTTAATAGTATTGATGGATAATCCATCAATAATTAATAATGGTACATGCCATAGTAGACAGACTTAATATGACTGTAGGATTACATTAATTGTATTTACTGCCTGGCCTCTGTGACGTATGAATGCGTAAGTACTGACCGATGGTGCCTGAAGAAGATATAATCCCTCTGATTGTGGAAAGTGACTGCGCGTCGGCCCCTGAACTGAGGCTCGTAATGGAACAGTGCGCCAAGCATGCGGCCCACGGTCAAACCGAGCCGCGTGCTGAAATTGTTCAGGATCACCTGCAAATTATCATAAGCTTATTACATCTATTTATTGTCTTTCATTAATTGTATGAAAAACTTCTTACATTTTTACATTTAAAAGTAAGACCCCAGTGAAAGTACTACTTTGTGAGATTGAAGAGCAATGTACTATTATCAGTTGCCAGCAAGCTGCGCATAACATCTAACAATCCGGTACAAATGCTTGAAATTACCAAAAATGTCTATCAGGGAATCACATGAGATTTTAAGTCAAACAGTTAATGGTTCCTTCAAGACAGCTGTTCTAATTACTTATTGATATTTTTTTATTGCATAAGTAATTGGGATCCTGTTTTGAATTATCAACCTGTTGTCTGTTGTGAATACAGACACAATAGATTTTGAATTGTAAAACTTTAAATTTAAATACTTATTTGACACTGAAAAACTGACCTCAGGCCTGTGTGTGGTAATTTCTTTATGATCTTTTCTCAACTCTGGAGTGATTTTACAACTAGACAACCTGAAATGTGCAGTGGGCCCAGCAGGTAAGTGTATTAGGAGGAAGCCATTAGGTTGCTTCTGATTTTCATTGACTATTATGACATCTGTGATTCCTTCCCTTATGCCAGAATGCACAATGCGTTTAACTGAAGATCTGTAAAATAAAAAAAAAACATTTCATATTAAAGAAATATTGCTTTTTATTATTAATTAACTTTATTAAAAATGTATCATCTCGAGCTCCTCCGGGCAGGCACATAAAGCTGTTGGTCCCGGCTGCATTAGCAGTTGTTAATAACCACCAACCTACTCTGGGCCTACGTGGTGGTTTATGGCCTGCCTATTTTTAGTTATTATAACAGTTTATAATAGAGCTTAATTATTATTCAGTATTAGCTGTACAATGAATAGAAATTTATCTATTTAAACTTTTGACCGCCACAGCATCAATGCGTCAACCTTGTCCTGTACGCCAAGCATTCAATTCAGAGTAAAAACTTGCAACAGGAATAGGGATTCCAAATTGTGTTCTTGTAAGTAAACAATAGGTTTGTCAATCATTGCCGTCGTTGGCGTACAGGGCATGCTATCGCTTGTCGGTTATAGCTGACAGTGGCGTTCAAAAGGTTAACATTGATATTTTTAAAAAAATCAAGAGATAAATAGCATTTAGTAAATAACACAAGATACCAATTACTTCCTTACCTTTGTCTATACCTAGAAATGGAATTAGGTATCATTCTTGCAAGTTCCTTTCCAAATATCCTAGTCTTATTGTGTGGATTGTCTGAGTAAGTGATCAGGACTTTTGGCTCATAAGAATTTTCATAGTATGTTGACAACTCGTCCAATTCCATATCTTTTTGAGCCTGCAAAATATATAAATTCCATAATATAATATATTGATGATTAATAAACTAGCATTTTATTAATGTTATTAATATTAACAAATACAACTTAGTTTTGTGCATTCAGTGGAAATGGGAATAACTATTTACTAAACTAAATGTTAAGGTGAGAGAGGAAAATGTCTTCTTTATGGCGTGAACACTAAACTTGTAAACTTTCATGGTATGTAAGTGACACTCTTTGTGCTTATTTTATTATTATCAGCCATTACTTTCCCACAGCAGAGCAAAGGCTTAAAAATAAGTATGTCCTCTAAACAGCAATGAGCTACAATGTAATAGTAACCTCCTCCTGCTCCTCGGCATCAGCGTTGACGAGCATCGTCTCATCTTTGTCTCGGAGAGATTCCAATGTGTGCGGGATTTTTTTGGGAACATCGTCGCCTTCTTGTTTTTTCTCTAATTTACGCCTAAAACAATATTGCCAATATTTAATCTTTCAAACACTTGCTAAAAACAACACAATTGATCATCAAAACATAACCTAACTTACTTCTTTTTGTCCTTGCCGCGAGCCATTTTTAGAAGAAATTCACTGAATTTTAAGTTATAACAATCGAAACTATAGCAACGTAAAACAAATTAGTGTATTTTGTAATATATTTAATACTTTTACAATTATTTACATCCCACAAACGTGTTGTGGTTTTTTTTTTATTAAGTTTTGTTTGTTTTTAAGGAACCGGCTAAGATCATAGACCATGCTGCCATGTCATTAGTTTCTCAATTTCATTGTAATACATAAATAAACAATATTGATGATGATTGATGATGATGATGAATGATAATAGAAATGGGAAGTGAGAATTATATTACCCCTCTGGCGGGAGTTAACCTATTAATATTCAGACTTCTATCCCATTGCTGAAAAACTAGGCCTATCCATCGCATTTAACTTTTTTTAGTTATTTTCTTATTAATTTGTTTCTTCTGTCTTTTCTAGCTCACTGTACTTCTGACGTAACGGGAATATTTCCTAAAGCGAATCTGTCATAATAAAGCGAAACTGTCGTAAAGCGAACAACTGTTTTATAAATGTATTAAAAAGTACTCGTTACCTTCAGGTATCGATACTTTTGTTCCGATACTTTTTTGGTATCGATATTTTTGATACGATACTGGTATCGAGTAAAGTATCGATACTTTTTAAATTTTGCGTATCTTTTCTTTCTTTTAGTTGATGGCTTCGTGCGATTAGCACATTTAGCCAGTGTCAAAGTAAATTTTCTTACAATACATAAATATACAATATTTCCTTCCAGTCAGTATGATGATGATGAATGATAATAGAAATGAGAAGTGAGAAATGATAGACCCCCCAACCCCTCAAGTATCTCAGTAAAGATGTGGGGCTTTACTAAGTCCTCGGGCAGACTTCTTGAGAGAATTTGAAAAGTGACGTTGCACTGTTTTGTTTCATTTGCCAACACTCATGCACACTCACGAACACTTAACGGTTAATAATCCACCATTATTTCACAATTAATATTCGACATAACACAAATTTTAGAAAATAAAACAAAACCGCAGACCTGACTCTTCACTTTCCCGCCAAGAAGTCCAAAATATTGCGTATTTTTTTTTTAATAGCTTGGCACCACAGATATTGTGCATTTGCCACAACGAGTTTAAAAGTAGATAAACCAATTTTTGAAATACAATAATAATAGGAACGGATTTTGGAAAAAAGAATAATAGGATCAGGGTTAGTGGTTACAATGTACAAAAGCTTGTTTTTAAAAAGTGTTTTTTTTCTTATAATCTTTTACTAAATGCTCTGCTAGTTTAGATAGAACTGAAGCAAGAGCTATGGGTCTGTAAGAGTTGAGATCTGACGGGGGTGTGTTTGATTTTAGGATAGGCAGGGATATCACCAGATATCATTATGGAGTTTATTAAATGTAGAAAGTAATTAAGGTTTGAATCATTCACTCACTAAACGCTTTTCATATGTCAGTGTCATTATTATTATTTTTGATTCTTGGCGGGAAAGTAAAGAGTCATGTTTGCGGTTTTGTTTTAATTTCTAAAATTTGTGTGAAGTCGAATATTAATGAAATAATGGTGGATTATTAACCGTTAAGTGTTCGTAAGTGCGCATGAGTGTTGGCAAATGAAACAAAACTGTGCAACTTCACTTTTCAAATTCTCAAGAAGTTTGCCCGAGGAATTAGTAAAGCCCCACGTCTTTACTGAGATACTCGAGAATACTTGAGAATACTCGAGATACTCTCAAAGATTCTTGATCTATGAGGCTAAAATAACTTTGCTAGTTTTGTTACATTAAACTCTCTCACCAGTACTTAGAGCACACAGTGGGACTTTTAAAGGTTGATGATGAAGCCTTGTTCTTAGGTTTGGACTGACAAAAAGTATTTGACGAAAAAAGCAGCTTCGTTATCTGGCAGCGGGAGTGACGCGACCACCACGGTGCGCTTGACGCCGCTGGAGCAGCGCATCGTCGCGATGATTAAGGAAGTCCGCGTAAGGACGAGCGTAATTATATTATCAACAATATTATTAGCAGTAGGTAACAGTATACACTCAACTTTATATTGTACTTTTTCGTAACGCAACGAAATTCATAAAAAAAAGTTACGAAATAGTATGATGAATTAGTTAGACTAATCAGAATTCTAAAAAGTTAATGGTTTGTTATAACTTGAAACTGCAATGATATTAAGGGCTACGAGGTATAGTAAGTGTGTCATCCTGTACCCCCACTGTCACTGTTTCGGAGGTCCCTGGCGTCTAAACGCTTTCTGCCCAGGTTATCTTCGACATGCTGGCGCCCCGCTATTGTTCCTTACTGCCCCGCTATGGTCATGGGGGAAGAAAGATTTACGCGAATGTATATTTAATTCCAATGTTTGCGAAGTATAACATCTAGTAAGATCAAAACCTGATTTTGTTTTAGAAACATCATCACTTACAACTTCCGTAACCCTTTTTTTTTGAGAGAGATTGCTGATTGCCTTAAACGGCATTTTCAGCTTCACCGGGCTTTTTTGGGGGCGGCGAAGAAAGTAAAGGGTCCCTCAAGCCGTGTGAAACAAATCACCTTCGGAGGTTTTCTAGAGGGAACGGCATCGCGCACTAATGCGTGTCCCCGTGCCCTACTAGATTCTCCGAAGGGTTCGGATCGGATCGGGGAGCGGAGCAACCCGAGGGCGCCTCTAAAGGCTCGGACCTCGGCTCGGGTTGACCGGGCCTTGCCTATGACAGTAAATTTGTCGAAACTTTTCCCAATTTTAAGACCTGAATAACTTTAATATTATTACTTCAAAGAGGAAAAGCTTTGTTTATTGGTATTAAAGACCCTTTCCTAAATCTACCATATTTTTTTTCTGGTGATTAAAAAATAAGGGTGTATATGAAAATAAACTTATTATCCCAACCAAAAAAATAACGTTTTAATTTAAAATTTATGTAATGAAATGTTCTCATTTTGTGTCACGTGTGTCACGGCTGCACGGCCTCGAATTTTGCGGGCGGCGGAGCGGCAGCGGCGGCGGCGCGGGAGAGGGGCGGGCAACGCATACCTGGTTCTCGAAACCAGCGGGCAGATCGCGCGGCACTGTAGCGGTGTAGTGTTGTGTTCGTGGTTGTGTTGTCGACATTCGCAAACGAAATGTCTGAAAATTTGCTCTTGCACGTCCGAGGACATTTTGATACGTCACAAAAAAAATGTACAACACTATACTACAATGCAGACGCGCAACGCGGGACGGTCACCGCTCGACTGGAGTGCACCGCTCGTTGCCCGCCCCCGCGCCGCTCCCGCGCCGCTGTTTTTGAGACCCGGTCCATTTGACGATACGCATAAGATCCTGCCGCTCCCGCTCCGCTGCCGCCGCCGCCCCGCTGCCCGCGGAATTCGAGACCGAGGCCTGAGTTCGTTTTATCGTAGTTATCTCGTTTGGAACACTAGCAACACCTGACATGTTTTTTTGTGATGGCAACCTTCTATTTTAAAATATCAAACGTCATTACTTTGTTAAAAAAGCAAAATCTCTGTGCGTGTTACTGCTTCGTTAATTGATTACATACAAGTTCCGGAAACGATTTTGCAAGGTAAGTAATGAAATCAGTGTAATTAAAACTATAGTTATTTAGAAAAGACATAAGATATTGTTAATTAATGTTGTTTCTATCTGATTTGCATTGTATTTGAACAAATTACACCGCTTTTCAGTTAATTTTCTCACGTGTGTTACGAAGTTGTGTTACGTAAACGTAACAAATTGCCACAAGAGGTGTTGGTTTTTTTTTACACCTTGTGTAAAAAAATAAAAACTCATATCATATACAGTTTAATTACTAACCACAATTGCACACTCTTTACAGATGCCACTTACACCTGCCGAAAAGCAGAGGCTTTATCGGGAAAGATTAAAACATAATAACCCTAAAAAATTTTTGTTACAAAAAAGTAAAAATGCTGAAAGAAATAAAAGAAATCGAAAAAAAATATCAGAATATTCGCCGGCTGAGCAGAAAAGTATACGGCAGCAGTGGAGGGACAGGAAGAAGAAGCCGGAGGTGTAGTGGTTTTTGTTGGGAACTAACCTATTAACCTTTTGTATAATTTCCAGTTTGTTACGTATTTCCAATGTGTTATCATGTGTAACAAGTTCACGTGTGTTATGGTACAATTCTGGTGAGCCCTACCCACATGTCTCCATCCCGTCTAATAAGATGTTATTTTTTTTTTAAGAGCTTGATGCCGTAATGGTTAACGCGCCCGGTTTGCGAGTGCTAAGGTTAAGCAACTTTTGCAAAGGCCGGTCATCAGATGGGTGACCAAAAATTTATCATCTCGAGCTCTTCCGTGCTTCAGAAGGCACGTAAAGCCGTTGGTCCCGACTGCATTAACAGTCGTTAACAACCACCAATCCGCACTGGGCCTGCGTGGTGGTTTATGGCCTGTTCTCCCTATCTATCCATAGGGAAGGCTCGTGCCCCAGCAGTGGGAACATAAAATGAGCTGATGATGATAATAAATATTGTTTTTTATTTACAAAGCTTTCGATTTTTCTTAAAGGTTCTTGATACTTATTTTAAATTTTGCGTAATAACAAGTGAAAAATTAATTTAAAAACTTAAATTAAGAAATGTATTCTTTTACTAGCCCATAATCTACAAAATTTTTACACCAAAGTCTTTCTTGTATTTTCTGTCGGTTGTGTTACCGACATAAATGTTACCAAAAATAATATAATTTTAACTGATACAATCTGCCAACATTTCTATTTCTATGGATGTAGTCTTTGAGTGGTATTCGAGTGTCCGCAATTTTTTGTGTTCATACACAAAAAAATGTTACTATTTCGGTTGCGCTATAGTAGTACAATCACACACAGCTGGCTATACTCATTTAGAAGTCGTGATCGTTTCTCCTAGTAGACCGGTAGACATAAAATAGTAAAATTTTATTAGTAGACATAAGTGACGATTGACTGGACTGACGACCTGAAGTGGTTGAATGCGAAAGGCGGAGAACCGGGTGTGGTGGCGATCCATTTGGAATGTTCAGCAGTGGACCTCGGCAGGCTGAGGATGATGATGATGAGACGTCCACGTCCGATAATCGGTGACCGATAAAAAGTCGGTCGTGGGCGGGAGCCATAAGACATGTACCTATGTAGAAAGTTTATTTCATACTAGCTTACATAAATAATTTATTACAAACAAAGGAGTAAACAATTTCTTAAATAATGCAAATGAAATGCTCAATTTCAATAATTTCAAAAGTGGTACCTAATTCTTTTTAAGCTAGAGGAAGAAGAAACAGAAGTGTTTGCAACTTCGTGGTCGGATACTGAGCAGCAGGATCGAAGGGAGCAGAATCCACAGCCCCGTGGGTAAGTCATGTGCTATAATTTGACGACCTCCTTGGTAGAGTGGTTTGTACACCGGTTTTCATGGTGTTGCCATCTCTGAGGTCCTGGGTTCAATCCCCGGTCGGGTCAATTTAGAAATTATTGTTTTTCTAAATTGTCTCTGGTCTGGGTGTTTTCTATGTATAATAAGTATGTATTTATTTAAGTATGTTTCTTAACAAAGCTTCTCTTGGGCTAGATAATTGGTGAGTGCAGGAAATTTTATTTATTTATATAATGACATCATTACTGGAACTACAAAATAGCTCCTAGCTACTAGTTAACATCAATAACAGTTCTTAAAAACATTAACCAATTTCTTATTTGACTTAAGCATGAATTTCTGTAAGCTTAAAAGTTATTAATAAACAATAGTTTAGACAGTTGCTAAAAAGTGCTCCCCATAAAATAACTTGTATAACCGCTCCCATAAGAGCCTTCGCCCACGACCCATAATCTGAGACCGATTTTTTAGTCTGTGAAAATGAAACTTATGGAATTCTGTTGCAACGCTCACGTCCTCCAGAAAGTCGGTCGTGGGCGAGGGAGCCGTAATCCCCGGTTTCGCTCGAAATCCTAGGCCACAGCGATCAACATTATTTTTTTTGTCATTTTTCAGCCGCATCCCACCTGTGCCCCCAATGGCTCAGCGCAAAAAACGTCGGCGGCTAGACACGGCTGATGACGAGCAGAGCGTGCGACGGAAGCTGTTCGAGATGGAGGCGCGGCGGCGGGCGGCGGACGCGCGCCGCAGCCGCGAGCTGACCCTCATCAGGCAGGCGGTGCACCAGCTCAGCCGCGTGCTGCAGGACGGGCTGCAGGAGCTCGTCGAGGAGTTGAGGACGCGGCGGAAATAAATGCTCTCGTACAGCCACATGCAATAACATAATATTATATAATATTATACACTACAGACTAGTTTTGACTGCAAGAGCCTTCGCCCACGTCCGATAATCGGTGACCGATATTTTTGTCGGCGAAAATGAAACGTATGGAATTCTATGTTGCAACGCACATGTCCTACAAAAAGTAGGTCACAAAATTGGTTGTAAACTCCTGCCTTTTAATGATTAAAGAAAACAATGCGATCACTGGTTTCTGTAGAACCCGTTTGTTATGGTGTATCCACACCGTTGTTACTTATTGTGAAACAACGTTTCCAAGTGTCAGTGGGCAACATCCAATAACAAAAACTAATTTGTTGCTAGTATTATGTTGCCTTACTTTTGAAAACAGTCAGTATGTGGTAATATTATAACGATGAGATTAGGATACACGTCCGTTGCCTGCAGAAGTTTGTGCAACGTGAAATTGCTGTTGCAGCTACTAGCCAAGTGCATCGCTACACGCTCCCTATTATGGTAACAATAGGTATTTGGAGCCAGAGTCCTATTCGTCGTAGTATTTTAGTTTTAAGAATTATATTAAGTCTAGAACCTAAGCCCAACTGTGCCCATTTCGAATAAGTATTTTAAAACTAATTGAACTGAACTGATTGAACTGAACGCAAAATTGAAAATAAGTCAGTCGAATTGTTTGTTATATTGTTGACTATTTTGTACAATTAATTAAGATACTATATTACATTCATTTATATTTAAACTTGCTTTTTCTTAAGTGTTCTTTTGCTTACCCCAATCTGAGAATATTTTCTTGTTCTTCAGTAACGAGTTATATTCACTATTCAATCGAGTAGAACCGAGTCGGAGCAGTGCCATCTAGTGACGACTTCCATAATCAAAAGTAATATAATTATTATAAATCTGAATTATCAGAATGAAATAAAGGTAAATACTAAAACTTATTTATTGGTATTGGTGGAATAAAACAACACGAGTAACATTAAAACTAGAGGCTCCGGCGCTCTCCACGCTTTAAGCATCGGCAATCAGCTGTTTTATCTTTTTTGGTAGCGGTATGCGACGACAAAATATACTACAAAAATCGATTATAGAAAGTGCAACTTCGAACGAATGCAGTGATTCACTAAAACGCGATACACCATTCGAGTGCCTAGTCTGGTCGAAGCTATATTAGTAGGTAAGAGTTTTGTTAGCCATTCAATTATGTCCTCGAAACAAATGTGAGAAAAAATTGCAACTTTTCAGGTTTGTCACCAGGGGAAGATAAGAAGCGCTCGCTTCTTTTCGGGAACGTGATCGAATGACAAAGAATACTTGCGCCGGGCAGGCTGTACGCAAAATGCAAACTTTTTTGTTTATTACACCTTTTACAGATTCGAAGTGCCTCTTAATGACGCACTTAAGACGCAAAGCCCAAAAAATTTATATGGCGCGTACACAGAGCGCTTTGTCGTGTTATTCAAATGTGTTAATAAACGACAAAAGAAATAAGGCGCAATTTCAAATATCTTTCTATTTCATTTTTAATTTTAACGTTTGAAATTTCTCCTTATTTTTGTAGTTTAGTATGATATTTGAATGAAACGGCCCGCACCATGACAACGCCATATCTGTAATTTATGCGCCTTAGGTAACCTATCAACAGCTTCTCTGCCGATGCTGAAGGCTTGCCTCGGCCGCGTCGGTCCAGCGTTCAGTTGAGCTGCACGTCCTGGCGCGCCAGCTCCAGCAGCATGGGGTCGTCGAAGAACTTGTTGATGGAGACGTCCTCGCTGAGCCCCTTGCGCCGCCGCGTCTTGATCATGAACTCGCGCGCCAGGTGCGTCGCCGGCTGCGGCTCCAGCGGCCTAAGGGATATGGGAATGGGGAAGTTCAGCTAAGCGTGGTAGGTACAAGAGATACTTATGACTTTGTTTGAACACCACATAAAACCCCCCTGCTTCTAAACGGATCATATACTATGTTAATGAAAGGCAACACAGTACAATATGAACCTTATGAACTTTGTTTTGTCTCGTGGGACTATATTAAGTAATGATGCTGCTTGGGAAGTAGCTTTCTTAGCTTTAGCTGTCGGAATACAACAATACTGCTTACATTAATGTCATGGCGTCATATTTAGATAAGATGGCGGTAAACCGAGTACATACAGATAATAATATAATACAGAGTATAAACATATCCCACTCCCTCTCCCTGCTAGGAATCGAACCTGGAACCTCTGGGACAGACCGGTGAAGTGTTGAAGTCAGTCTGACTGTCCCATTGTATGTCACAGGCGTTAATGTCTGATATCATGTAAAACGACCCTATTTAAAAATAAAAATTTAAAATTGAAAATGCAAATGGTATTAGAGCTGGAGTACTGACCGTATGACGATGTTCTTGTCGAGCGGGTCGCCGGGCACGATCTGCCAGTGGTGGAACACCTGCAGGCAGAAGGCCTGGCCCTGCGTGTGCGTGCGCAGGTCCGTCTCGAAGCCGAACGAGTCGATGGCCGGCACGAACGCCTTGATCGTGTACAGCGGCGAGCCCGCCACCGGCGCGTCCTGCGTCACGTGACCTGCCGCGCGACAACCGTTACACTCGCCATACACTATACACCATACACCATACACCAACGGCCGGCCACGCGACCCGCGCCACCCAACACGTATGTACCGGATCCGTACATACAGTTAATGATAGAAATGATAAGAGTCTGATAATTATCTGATTTATTAACATGTAAAATTATAAAAAATGTTTTTGTTTAGTTTATATAATTTTAATGCAAATTTTGTTGCTATACAAATTACAAAAACACGTTGTTGAAAAAAATTTCCACGAGCAGGATTTGAACCTGCACCCTTCTGACATAGCATGATGACATAGTAGCATTTAAAATTATACTTTAAATGCTACTAATAATAAAATGATAGGATGCTAAGTTAATGATCAATGAGTACACGATATGCTTGCTGAACGTGAACAAATTAGAAATTATTACAAAATTGTCGCTGCGGACGTAAAATGCTGACCGCGTCGAATGTACGGCCATTGTCCCGTTTATTACACGTTTAAAAGTTTCAGTGCATAAATGACGGAGATATGCGCGGATATATAAAAAATATATTTACAGACGAATTGACAACGCACATCACCAGTGATCAGAATAGGTATAGGTAAAAAACTTAACTAAGTCACCTGTTGTATGTAGTTGTGTACAGTTTGCAAAAAAACGCATAAGCATAATAAATTATATAAATATTTAATACAAGCTAAATAATAATAAATATAATAATAATATATAATATATAATTTAATATTAAATACGAGCTTGACTCAGTTTGGGATACTGCGAGATAACTTAATAACGTTTACATGTACTATTTAAAGCAATAAACTTTATTATTATTATTATTAATAACATACTGTACATTTTTTACCTCAAACACTCTCCATTTGTGAAATTTGTGTGAATTTGTGAAAGCCAGACCTCGGTAGCCAAGTGGTTAAGGCAGCCGCCCGGAATGCGGAAGGTGCGTGGGTCGATTCCCGCCTGAGGTTGTCGTCTTTTTTCAGTGTTTAAATTTTACTTAAGTATATTTAAGCGTTAATAAAACGCTAAAATATATAAAAAACACTTATCTATAACGCAGCTTCATCTTAACCGAATGTTCAAATATTTGTAAAAATATTTCTTTCGGATCTCAGAGGTGAAAACTTCTAAGATTGATGAAGCAATGTTGACTAAAAAACATAAGCATCAAGCACTGAAAAATTTCGACGGGTGAAAGCCAGACCTCGGTAGCCAAGTGGTTAAGGCAGCCGCCCGGAATGCGGAAGGTGCGTGGTTCGATTCCCGCCTGAGGTTGTCGTCTTTTTTCAGTGTTTAAATTTTACTCTCCATTTCGTCATCGTCATTTTCATCAGTGGACTGTACAGAAGCAATGTCACTGTCATTATCTTCTGAGGAAACTCTTATAATGAAACTCTCCGAAATTGCATCCATTTGTGATTCTTGACATTGATACTTTTGCTCTTCCTTCATTGTATGTAAGCATACATTTTTCCATTCTTCCTGAGTTATTCTACTAATTTTTTCCTTTGCTAAATTTTTAATAGACTCCATATTCATTGAAACGTTTTTTTTGGCAACAAATCCTTTGACTATTCCCCAAAAGTTTTCAATCGGATTGAATTGGGGATGATATGGTGGTAAGCGAAGTGCCGTATGTCCGTGTTGACTTAAAATTGTATCAATTTTGTATTCCAGGAATCTTTGCTTATTTTTGAGTACAAGATCGTATAGTTGTGTCTTATACATAGTAGGGGAATGGTCAATATTTCGGTGAGTGAGCCAATCTATCATGACTTGCTTTCGCGAGTTCGAATTCGGTGCCAGATTTTGAAGCGAATTATGGTAACATGCATTATCCAAAACGACAACACTGTTTGGTTTTAGATTTGGTATTAATTGAGTTTCAATCCATTTGGAATAATTGTCGAAATTCATGTTATCATGATAGTCACCGGTTTTTTTATGGGCTTCATATATTAATAATGCGTTTGGAATGAATCCCTCCATTCCGCCTGCATGGACTATTATGAGACGTTTACCCTTTGAAACTGGTTGCTTCATACCGTTAGTACTTCCATCAGACCATGATTTTTGTGTGGAGTGTGATGTGTCAATGTATGTCTCATCAGTGAATACGATCGGCCGCCCTTGTGCACGGTATTCGTTAATTTTGCATAGAAAATTGATACGTAAATAGCGAATTTCATGTTTTTCCATCAGGAGTCTTCTGTTGTCTTCAGTTTTCTGCCATTTGAACCCCAATAAAGACAAGTGTTTCCTTAATGTAGTGATGCTACCTCGATAATCAATATCATTTTTTAATTTTTCAAGGACCAGTTTTAACGTGGGTGTCTCTTTATTGGTGATATGAAAATTATGAATTGTTCTCCTTATCACTTCTTGATCGAATTCGTCAACAGCAATGCGTGATTTTCGGTTTGATTTCTTTATGGGTCTTTTAAATTTTTGATTTAAATGCATACTTTCAAATTCTTTTAATGTGTTGAGAACCAGTTTTTTCGGTACACCAGATATTTTAATGACCAATTGTTTTGGTGTTGATAAACAACTTAAGTCTTTATCGCAAACCTCCTTAAAATGTTTGTACATATTACACAAAACTCTTTTCGTTTGAACATACAGTGGTTGTCCTCTACCAATTTCAGGAAATGGTGCCATATTAATTTGCCAAGCTGAATTCAAAATCGAGGTTTTACAATTTGCTCCTGTGGTAAACTGTATTGTTTATTCATGAACGATGCAAAAATACGAAGACAATTACTTGACATTGACAACTATTTATATCTTATCGTGACAATGTAATCATAAGTGGATAGGAATAATCAAACTTGAAAGTTATGCAAATAATGAGTTTGCAAACCATACCATATTTTTCAAATTTGAAAAATAGAATGTCTATTCGCACACATTACTCACACACATACAACAGGTGACTTAGTTAAGTTTTTTACCTATAGGGTTATTTATCATACATCGACGGGAAGATATGGCACAGTGGAGTGGATATGGCCAAAGACAAATTGTTTTTTTTTTAACCATAAACCACCACGCGGGCTGTGTGCGGTTGTTTTGGTGGCGGTTAACGACTGCTCATGCAGCCGGGACCAACGGATTTACATGCCTTCCGCAGCACGGGGGAGTAATATTAATAATGAATGAATAATATAAGCATATCATAAAGCCACGCGTGACTGACCCCTGCGCTTGGCGAGCACGGTGTAGACGGCGGAGACGCAGTCGGCGGGCGCCTGCACCTCCACGAACAGGTACGGCTCCATCAGCCGCGGCGTCGCCATCAGGAACGCTGAGTACGCCACCTTCGCGCACAAAGTATATCATCATTATTTATTTTAAACGAGCACTCAGACAGATTACGGAACAATTGGATGAAATCTCACTAAAACGCACTGTGCCCTGATTGTCGTAACAAAAACCGTAACGATATCGTAGCGACTTAGGCTTGTTACACACGTACCACAACCACACCTCACCGTCGCGACAAAAGATGGTCAAACAGTGGATACGTGTAAATAGTGTCGCTGCGGCTTTTTGCGGTTGCGTTGTGTCACCTACAAAATGTGGATGTGGTTGCGTTGTCACTGGCGGCTAGTGCGCTGTGGTTGCGACGCGGCTGCGATGTAGTCGGTATCAAACACGCGGTCAATAATGACGGCAAAATGTGGCCCGTGTGAATTCAACTATCAATTTTCATACAAATTAGCGCCCGCCTACGAGTTGTGGTTGTGGTACGTGTGAAACAAGCCTTAGTCGTTGAAATCATTTTTTTTTCAGTTATCGGAATAGGTACACTATTGTTTAATATAAACTTCACGACCGACGGGACACAACATGGTAGCTGTTAATACCACCAAATTGAATACTAGTATTTCTAGAAATTCCAAAAATTTCTAATTCTACTATTGAAAGTGTTTAGATATTTCAATTTTGCAATGAAGCAATGCAAGACGACAACATTACATAATAATTACACGAAATGCCAGTATCAAATTAAGTGGTATTAACAGCTCCATGATATCCCGTCATGAAGATGCAGTAAGTATTGCCTAGCTTTTCCGATTACTGCTCACCAAAGGTACTTTTATACTTATAAAGACCAACATCATTTTTCTTTTTCTTTTAGTATTATTATAATTTAAATACGTTTGTTTAATTGCTGGTTTTTGGAACTGCCATTATATAAGGCTTAAGTATTTTCTAAAATTATTTAAATGTACGGTTCAACATAAAGGATTTTGTGTATGAATCGCTTCATGGTAATTGTTTAAAAAAACAGAAATAGCATGTATTGTATGTATGTTTGGTCACCCGGCGCGCCGTGGGTATGATCTGGCCGCCGCCGCGGTGCAGCGGCTCGTGCGCGATGACGGCATCCAGGATCTTGAACTTCACGTTGCGGATTGGCTCCTCGCACAGCGGGCCTTCGCGCGTGCCCCACTGGAACCCTGCCGAGGAGCGAACATCAACATCCATTAACAGTCTACCTGTTAATGTAGCTGAATATTTATTTAATTTTATTGATTTGGTTTTTGATTTGCAAGTTGTCCTTGCTTGATATAACCGATAGTTTATTTATCTATAATAGACATACACATTGTTACAATGCGACAGTATCTTATCTTATCTTATCTTAGTGGGGCCTGCCGAGGTTTCCCTCTCGCAGTAACACCTCGACCCATCGGGATCTTTTGTGCAACCCGATCCTTTCACTCTTCCTCCTCTGTAAAGATAGAGGCCATAAGTTTGGCAACATCTTTAAGAGCGAAGAGCCTGAAGTCCTCCGGTTTCGGATAGGCCGACCCCAGGAGTCCCATTCTTTTCCTAGCCAGAGAGTCGCAGTCACACAGTAGGTGCTGCATCGACTCCGTTTCCTCTCCACACGCCCTACACAAGCTATTTGTTGAAAGGTGCATTCTATGAAGCATTTGTTTTGTGGCATAGTGCCCTGTCAAGGCACCGATGGTTAGTCGGGCCTGCCGTCTACCGCCTCCACATATGAACTTACTCCGTCCTAAGGCGTTTTCGCCAAGGAAGGATTTGGAGTGTTTCATACCCGGCTGCTCTTTCCATTCGATGCCGTGCCTGTTTTTGATGTAATCTTTAAAGGCCTTGTTAATGGTACTTGGTGCAAGTGCCACGAACGGCTCAGGACCAATGAGCTGGGTCTCCGAGCCTTCCCTGGCAAGCGCATCCGCCATCTCGTTACCGTGGATTCCCATATGGCCTGGGACCCAGATCAATCGCACCTTGTTATGTCTACCTAGCTTGTTTAGAGCTTTAGTGGTTTCTAGAACAAGGCCAGAATCGATTCTGGGCGATATGAGTGACTTGAGCGCAGCCTGGCTGTCACTCAGGATGAATATATTTCGCTTTTTCATAGCTAACTCTATATTCTGCTTTGCGCATAGGAGAATTGCAAAAGTTTCTGCTTGGTAAACAGTAGCAAATTTTCCCATGCTTTGACTATGCTTGAAGTCATTATTATAGACGCCTGCTCCTGTGCCCGACTTCAGCGACAGTAAATGATAGCATGTAACCTATAAGCTTTTTTAAAACGCCTGTTACATTTATAAAGATTTTCTTTGAGGGCACTTTTTTTTAATTTTTATTTCTTGTAATACTTGTCTTGGTTAGAACCACGATAGCTCAATTGGAAGAGCACCTGACCCGGTATGTCAGAAGGGTGCAGGTTCAAATCCTGCTCGTGGAAATTTTTTCAACATTGTGTTTTTGTAATACTTGTCTTCTTTGTTTAATGGAAAAGTATTTCCACATTTAAGTTAAAAAAAAAAGTTTAAAAACGTTCATTATAATTATGATAAATTTTTACTTGAATCATCAATGTTAACTATCACAGTGAAAAACAGACTCCAGTATTGGCATATATGTATTGGCATACATAGACAAAATTCTATAAAAAGTCAAAAAACTTTTAGTATCCTGAAAACTTTAAAATCAACAAATCCATTTAAATGGACATTATACAAATATGGAAAGCTAAGTTTAAATAAAATATGAATATATTTTAAAATGGTACTTGGTAAGTCGATGATGTTAGACCGTTTTTCGAAAGAAAATCGTTTTAAGGTATTGGCCTTAGTAAAAACAAAACAGTATTATAGCATAGTATATCCCCGTCAGCTTTTCCACTACACTGACCTTGCACGATGCTGTCTTTGACTGAGGCGAGCAGGTGCTTATCGACCTCCGAAGGCAGCGTGTCGTCCACCAGGATGTTGGGGCCGGCCGCGTCGGGACCGAACGCCCAGATCGAGCGCGCCGCTAGCAAGTCCCAGTCGTATCTACACAATTGAAATTAAATAAAATAAAAACTATGGTAAAAGATACAATTATTAACACGTCAAGGATTACTCACCATCATCATTTAAATTCTTATAGGTAAGCAATTGTCCTTCGCCCCACCTGATATTAAATAGTAATAAGGCCGAAAAGGTCCAAACATCCTCAACTACTGGGGCACTGGCTGTTATCTCTTACTGTCGGAACACAACAATGCTACACATATTGATTTTATGGCGACATAGATAAGATGATACGCTATGAATCGAACCCGGGGCTCCTGGGTCTGAGACCGGTGCTCTTAACTACCACACCGTAGAGGCAGTTATTTATTTATAAAAGTACACCAATCTTGTCATACATTTTACTTACTACTAAGTAAAAAGCAAATATTTGTACTTATGACATTTAACAGCATTCGCAAAAAAAAGAAGCAAAATGCTAAAACAGGAGTAAATTTAAAATTGTGTACTTGTTATAAATTTAGAATAAAAAAACTAAAGTAGAAAAGGAACCAGAATTTAAATTTAAAAATAATAATAATACCGCTCTTATAAAACAATACCGCAACTCAAAACTTAAAAGTTATTAGAAAAAATCCAAAAGATCCGTCATGAGAGATGAGAACTGACTTGGTCTGGAAGAACTCGCCGAGCCGCTTGCGGTCCCAGGTGACGCAGACGGCGCCCGCCTCGATGTCCTCGGCCAGCCCGCGCTCCAGCGGCTCGGCGATCATCGTCAGCTTGTTGCGCTTGTTCGGCGTCTCCGCGAAGCACTTCAGCGAGGACGTCTCCACCACCGTCTCGCAGAAGGACACCACGGGGTCGGCCACTGATAGTGGATCAAGAAATACAGTTAATTAGAAATGAACGAACTATTTTATGTACTTAAAACTGTAAGAAGTGAAACAAAACTGACCCCCAACATCACAGCATAAAAGAAGTTTCTCTAAAATTTATGTAGAAATATTATAATGTCAAAATAATTGCTTATTCAATTAGCTTAATCTCAGTAGCTTTTTCAAATAGTCGCAGTTTTACCAGATGTGTGGAGAAGGAACGGGCAAGAAACTCGATAGCTGCTTTTCAATAAAAAAAATATAAACTTTTACTTCTAGCTAATTAAACAGCCATTATCTTCATAAGATTTGACAATATCACTGCGACAGTCATGTCCATAAAACGCAAATTTAAAAAAAAACGCTGGAAGCATTAAAAAATAAATGTACGGGCGAGATTCGAACCCACACTATTTGACAATTCGGGTACGGCCCCTTCCAATTAAGCTATCGCATATCTTGGTATTTCCTTTCTGAACATTTTTTTCTTGTAATAGTGACTGTGCACCCATCCATTGTAGCGATGACTTGATTTCAATGGTGGAGAGCTTTTAGTGGCCAAATGCTCTACTGAACCAAATCAAACTACCAAACTTAAGAAAAGTCCTTCTGAATCGCTAAACATTTTTTACTAAGTATACCCATTCAGGACGTCTATTTTTTTAGCTGTGGAGAAGAATTGGCGCAAGAACCTCATCATCTCAGCAAAAAAGATGTCCACTGCTGGACAAAAGCCCAGGATAAGCCTCAAAATGATTTATCCCTCAAGGATAAATCATTTTGAGGGGAATTTGCCATAATCGCCACGCTTGGCAGGCGGGTTGGCGATCGCAGTAAGGTGAGAATAATCACAGAGAGACGCAGCTGCACATCCTTTGGTGCAATTCTTTATCCCCGGCACCACACGGAGACGTCGCAAGAACCTCCACAGCTTTAATAGAAGTAGCGACATTTACAAAAAAAAAGTTTGTCGTTACCAAATCATACATATTTAATTAACATTACACGTGATATTGTTTTCTAAGGTTTACGCGACCACTACACATTGAAATGAAACAACTTTTACGGATCTACTCGCGAGTAGATCCGTAAAAGTTGTTTCATTTCATTACACTTGATTCTAAACTTGGGCACTATATGTATGTACAGACGCCTGCTCTTCAATACAATGTCAACCATATGACTTAGGTATAAAGTTCAAAGTCTATTGAGGAAATTTGACAGTTTGTGTTAGGTTGATGTGCAGGCGTGTGTACTACTTCAAAATCTTCAAAACTATACAATGACGCACTACATTTTATTATTTTGATATTGAATTTTGCATTTTCAATGATATAATTACAATAATATAGTAGCGTAATAAATATTTTTTACTAGAAAAAAATTAAACCAGTCTCATGGAGCTCGAGTGCGAATAGTTTTGAATTTTAGTGTAGCGACAGTGCACTCACCCTTGATGTCGATCTCGGAGTACATGTTGCGCAGGTCGTGCATGACGCAGTCGAGGTACAGCTCGCCCGTGCCCAGCACCACGTGCTCGCCGCTCTCCTCCACGCGCGTCGACAGCAGCGGGTACGACTTGTTCACCTGCACGCCCGGACAACAGGGCTTCGCTTATTATTGGACCTTCATCACCATCATCTCAGCCAAAAGACGTCCACTGCTGGACAAAGGCCTCCCCAAGGATCTCCACAATCCTTGATTTATAAATGCAGAATTTATGCCTTGAAGCGGACTAGGAGTTAAGTTATTTTCATTCAAAATATTTTCTATTAATAAATCTCTCGCTCGATTAACAATGATTTATTTCCGATAAACTTCTATAAGCAAATTTAATGAACCATATTATATTGTAATTAAATAACCTAATTTTTTTTATAAAAATTTCAAAATAGTATTTATATATTTCAATAAATGTTTAAATAGGTACCTAAATAAAGAAACTAGAAATAAATAAAATCCAAAAGCAAACGAACGACTTCCATTTGCCTTTTTTACTTTTTTTTCATTATAAGTGCAGCAATTAGAACTTTAAAAAAAATACTAAATCGTTGTGTTATCAAATTTGTGGTATTTCATTTGTAAAGATGAATCTGCATGGTCATCTTATGCGGACGAATGATTTGTTTGTTTTGTTGTCATGGAAACTGTCAAAGCGGTACGAAGTCCGCCGATCAGCTAGTATTTTATAACTATCTACTTTAAACAGCATAACAGCAATTCACCCACCTTCCTCAACCCATCCAGCATCTTGGGCAGCTCCGAGGGGTTGACGGGCTCCACGGCGATCTTGACGACGGCCTGCGTGTTGAACCGCAGCGGGCGGAAGGTGTGCAGCTGCTCGTCCTCGGCGGCCGCCACGATGGTGCAGGTCTTCACGATGGGCTGGTCCACGCCCTCCACCAGCGCCCAGCACCCCGCCGGCACGCGGTTCAGCTCCACCTGCTCAAACAACGTGAGCAATTGTGTGAGTGCGGAATGGCTGGGGAGGACGTTCACCACGTTCTGTGGGATGGGATACGCTGCCCGGAGCCGGGCCCGGTCTAGTACACGGATTTGGTAGCGACGGAGGTGAACTACAAAAGGCTGCTGGAGTTAGGCGTAGAGCTAAAAGCCCGTTGGCAAAGCCTATGATAGTGGACGTCATGCCCCAGAAGGGGGAGAGTGACCAGGGACAAATGGACGAAGAGTAAATAGTTTGTAGTGGGAGTCAAGAATTGCGCGCGGCAGAATGCATTTGCAGGTTCCGCGCACAACTTCCACGATTCGGCCATTATAACCAACAGCCCCCCCAAAGTGAGAGGTGGTGGGATTTGTTCAAATAACGTGTCAACTTCATCATCATCATTCAGTGCCATCTTCATACTGAACTTTGGAGATCAGTATACAAAAGTTTCTGCGATACCATATAGCTTGTTTTAACTGGCGATAAATAAGTCCAGTATACTTTTTGAGATCGTCCAAAAAAAAATTATAAAAAAACAACGCACGCAAGTATTTGACGACCTCCTTAGCCGACTGGCTTGCACACCGGACTTTGGGCGGCGCTAACTATGCGTCCCGGGTTCGATTTCCGGTGGGGTCAACGTCGAAAACTAACTTTTCGATATTGTCGGGTCTGGGTGGTTGTGGTACCGTCATTGTTTTTGATTTCCAGCCATTTACGTCGCGGACGTCCTGAAGCTATCTTTCACTCACAACACGGTACCCTGTAGCGCGCCGCCTCGTATATACACAGGCACGTTCGCGAGCCGCGAGTCCGCTCGTGGCAGCAGCAGTTCGAGGTGTAATACACACAACACGGTACCTTGTAGCGCGCCTCGTATATCCACAGGCGGCCCACGTTCATGAGCCGCGAGTCCTCTTCGTCGTGCGAGCTGTAGTTCTCGCCGAGCACGCGAACCGTCTGTCCCGCGTACAGAGTTCCCGACATTATCCGCGCCAGCACCTAAATTAAGTAACATGTTATATAAAATGTTTTTTGTTTTGTTTATATAATTTTAACGCAAATTTTGTTGCGAAACAAATTACAAAAACACAAATATTGTTTTCTAAAGTTTACGCGAACACTACACATTGAAATGAAACAACTTTTACGGATCTACTCGCGTTTATTTTACACATTAGTTTTAATTAATGTTTATCCTGACGTTTCGAACCCTTTGCAGGGTCCGTGGTCACAGGGAGACTGAGGTGTTGGTCGTCTCATAATTAGTTAGTAGCTTGTATACCCTCATTTAAATTTAATCAGGTGCATTCCGTTTTATGCAGAAAGAGCTTACAGTATCTTTTGGTCTGGCAGTATGGTCAACCGTCAAACGTCAGGATAAACATTAATTAAAACTAATGTGTAAAATAAACGCGAGTAGATCCGTAAAATTTGTTTCATTTCAAAAACACAAATGTTGAAAAAGGGTATTGAATTGTATTTATAGAAATGAAATTGTATTTAACTAATGAAAACAATATGAATTGTATTTAATTGAATTTATGTGATATAAAGTCCACCATGAAAAGTTTCAAATCTATTTTATTTTAACCTTTGTATTTCTTAAACACAGAAAAGGTCATTAAAATTGGCATTATTTGAGCCTTTCTGGTATTCCATATACTGAAAAGACTTTTTATATCAGTGGTGCGCTGATATGCTGATATGCTGATATGGTGGACGGGCGTGGGCGTACCAGGAAGAAGGTGCAGTCGTCGGTGGGGTACATCTTGGCGGTGTGCGCGACCAGCCGGCCCGACTGGTCGCAGCGCAGCATGTCGTCGCGCAGGACGCCGGCCGCGCCGCGGTACGCGTGCGCCACCTTGCGCTCCGCCGCGTCCAGGGGCGAAGGCACGTGCGTCACCACCATCTCCACGAAACCGCTGACCAAGCAGGAGAGACCGTTCTTTTTTATTCCACATAAGTGCATGATGGTTTTATGTAATTTTACGCCAATATTGTTGCGAACAAATTATAATTAAATATTTATAACATTTTATAAAATACAGTGAAAAAATTTTACGCACACCCGACCCATTCCGATTCCCGAGACAGGAATCGAACTTTTTGCAGCATTAACACTTGAAAATATAAAGTAAAATTTACTATAGCGTTGTGTTATCAAACTTGTGGTATTTCATCTGCAAAGGTGAATCTGCATGGCCATCAGTTGCAATGACCGTTGTAAAGATGGCGCACAGTGCCGCTATTAGCACTCATAATTTAAAATTCAGCGCTTACGTCAGCCTTCCCGGTAGCATAGCGGTCAGTGCAGCCGCCCGCATTGCGGAAGACCCAGTTTCGATTCCTGACTGGGTCTGGTGGGCGTTCAATTTCTTCACTTTATTTTATAATATTTTCTCGGCCAGTCTGTTTATGGTTGTTTGTCAAATCGATGTTAATGTCTGTCGCTTAGTTACATTCATAATTATTATTTCTTTGAACAGAATTGCAAAGTATTTATTTGAATTGTTAAATTATCAAAATGGATTTATTTTAATGAGGCTACATCGCAACCGTCGTCGGCGAGTATGAGATACAAGGGCAGACGAAGGAATGCATTGCTGCCGCCTTTCGCACTGTGTAAATGAAATACTGTCGCATGTCTCTTAGGACTGATTTTTCAATCACCGGATAAAACTTATCCTTCTGATACAATCAAGCTAAAATGTCACCTGTTTAAAAAGAAAAGTCATTTTAGGATAAAACATTTTTGAAATGGTTATCTAATACTTTATCAAATGAATAAGTTTTATCTGGTCAATTGAAAAATCGTCCCTTAGTGAATTATTTCAATATTACAAAATGAAATGAAAGTTTTAGTGTTATTTTGAACTATTCAATTCATTGAGAAACATAAACTGGTCAAGTTTTGCGTTGTTCAAGCCGCTAAGCGCCCGTCTGTTCTCGCCGTCGTAGGTCGTGTGCCGAGCGAACCGGGCGGTGTGTAGTGCTCCGGTTTAAGTTTCTTTCTTTGAGTACCTACTAGGCGCACATAGGAAAAAAAACCAAGTAGGATTGTAAGTACACAGAGTTAACTGACCCACTAGTGATGGGACTTGTTTATTTTGATATGACGCTACTAATAAAATATTAAATAAAAATTGCATGGCAAATTAAAGTTAATAAATGTCTAAGTGACTCTGCGTACAAGATCTACATCGGATACACTTTGGATCTTTTCATTATTACCACACCTTTCTGTTACACGTTGCATAACGTATTTATTTCCAATAACTCATGACGATTATCAAAAATTCAAGTTAATTATTATTCATTTATATTTATTTTATATCCTATATATTTTATATTTATATTTATATTATATCCGAAGATCTTGGGTTCAATATCCATGTCAAAGTTTATTGTACTAAACCAGCTTTGAGTACTCACGAGAAGTCCCCGAAGAACCGGCTGCAGACGAGCCGCAGCAGCGGGCGCACGTTGAGTTTCGCCTCTTGCTTCGTCAGTTTGATTCCCAGCTCGGCTAGCACCGCCGGCAGTGTGTCATCCACATCGCCGACCACCTGCGCACCAACATTAAACAGATATGCATAAGCTAAGCTACATTCATGTATGGCTTTGATCTTATGAACTTAGCAATAAGTCACATATTATTAAAATTTGAGAGAGACATTTCCATATCTTTTCAAGAATATATGTATATCCAGGTAGCTTATGCATATCTGATTAATACATCCCTCTCAATCCTCCTCTTTCTTTTTTAGATCCTTACAATTTCCATTTAGTATCTAGTTCGTAGAACGACGTTGTCGCTCTTGCTCACCACTAGTAGTGACTACTTCCATGAGCGAATCGCTTTACGGCAAGCGAGAGATTGGACTTACGAGTTAGAATTTTATTGTTGATATATTATGAGATAAAAACTAGAATGGGATATACTGAACTTCCAGGACATCTGAAATTGGAGTTACCACACATTTTAAATACATTATACGCAGGTACCAAGACAATGTACTCGAAAAATATTAGGTATACCAGCCTTGTCTCACTCCGCACTCCGCATAGGCGGGCTTGCTTAAACAGGCCGACAGGATATAAGAGCTACGCGATAGAAAGAGACAGCTCGTCCCCATAGCAATCGACTCTCAGCCACGCCTATCGCTTTGCGATCTGCGATCTAAATTGAACTTTAGTTTGTCGCGGCTAGAATCGGTATTTAGTTAGAAGTTTTTGCGGAATGACCTCTCCGGCAACGACTTACCTGTGCGAATATCTTGTACAACGGCTCGAGTATGAACTCGACGAAGCTCCTCTGCGCGGAAGCGTGCGGCTGTTTCTTGGTGAACCGGCGCGTCTTGGCGTTGAAGTAGACGTCGCCCCACAGCCACGCCGCCATGTCGGGGGCGCGCAGCCCCGAGGCGGGGTGCGCCGCCGCGTACATCGCCGCGAACGACTCCAGCGTGAAGCACACGTCGTACAGGGACGACGCGAAGCACACGTTGCCTGAGAGGGTGGGATTTATTAATTATTTTAATTTGACGTTCGTAAATACTTGGAAAAATTCATTATGAATATTCTTTTCGAATTTTATTACTATGAGCTCGATGTTCTCGTTATAGTAGAGGATGCGTAATACGTTTCCTGAACGGTTGAAATTAACAAGTTATTACTATGAGTCCCTTAATATTTACTTGGTTTTCATAGTATAATTCAAAGATCTTGAAGAATCATCATCATCATCATCATCAAAAGATCATAGTATAATGCAGACAATCAATGGGGTCTTTACTTCCCGACACGCTATTTATTATTATAAAACTTAATAGTAAATAGCTTTCACATACCTAACAATGGCGAAAACACGATGGCCGGTTCGTCGGGGTTATCCTGCGGCTGGTGGGTCTCCAACATGGAGTTCAGTTCATCGATTATGTGCCTCAGCTTGTAGTACGCGTCTGCGGGTGGAAGTTTCAGCTCCAACATCAGCCGGTCGACCTTGTTGATGCAGAGTGTGAGAGGTACGCGCTCCTGCACGGCGTGTCGGAGAAGCCGCTCTGTGTTTAACATTATGCCTTCTGCTGCATCCACAAACAGGATCGCTCCTATAACACAATAATAAGTTTTTGAATAAATTATTATTTTTGCATTTTTAGGTATCATAGGCAAACCTTTATATCCAATGTTTCGATTGATTTGCACCGGCCATAGTCGCAGGCTGACTGATTCAGCCCAAAACTATAGTAGTTCAACTTAGTGGATATGTCAGGTATAAATAAAAGTATGCCTATAATACCTGAATGGGTAGTAATTAAAAAATGTAAGCACTTTTCGTAAGTTTATATGAATAAACATTTTAGACTTTGAATAAAATAAATAACTGGGAAAACAATAACGTCGCCTAGGATATGTTTAGGCCTAGCCATGCACATAAAAAAAAATGGTTTTAATGCCAACTTTCTTGTATGTAAGGATGGCACAATTGCTGATAACAACAGTATAACCACTAAAGAATAAGAAGCCTGTGATAAATCAGAAATTGATCTTACAAAGTTGATAATTTATGAATGACAAAAAATGTTAAACTTACCATCTGAAATCCTTAGTGCTGCAGTGACCTCATCACTGAAATTCACATGACCGGGTGTGTCCATGATGTTGAGCAAGTGTGATTTGCCTTTAATGGTCTTCAGTAGCAGTGTCACTGGCATGGATTTTATGGACACTCCTCGCTCTTGCTCCACAAATAAAGTGTCTGTGTACCGCATTGGAATGGTTGTGTCGTTGTTGATTGTGCCTGGATGTGTTTGCCTGAGCAGGCAGTCAACGAATGAAGTTTTGCCTGCAAACAATTAGCTTATATAGTTTTACTAACTTTTTTAAAGTCAAATTGAGTCAAAATAATTAAAAAAAAAAGTATCATAAAAATCTTATAGTATACTAAAGATTTGCATTACATTTTATTCTAAATCAGAACTCTTGTTAAACTTTGAATAATTACCATTTAATATGTTTAAACATTGTACATATTTGAATTCTAAATGAACAGCAAAAAACTGGGAAAAAGTGCCTTACAAATAAACAAAGAATAAGGTCCAAATAGTTATTTTGTGTTTTGTTCCTGTCATGTAAACATTGTTTCAAATTAGAGTAAAAGAGACAAGACTCGGAATAACTATTCGGACCTTATGTTTTGTTTTTTTATAGGGCACTAAATGTATAATTTAAATTAAATCTTCACATAAATAGCAAAAGATCTAATACTCACCATTATGTAGATGACCCATTAGCGTTATATTCCTCATCAAGTTTGTATTGTCTAACATATCTGCCATGTACTCCATGTCATAATTGGTCTCGGGGAGTTGCTGCTCCTGTACCTGAAACTTCTTGTGCTTGATTGGCTCAATTAAGGGTTTGTCCAATGCCTGCGTGTCTTCTTCTTGAACTACAGTCTCAACATCTGGCCCATACACTTCTACGGCTTGAGGGTAATATCTGAAATAACAAGAAGTTTGATAGCCAATACTATAAAACCAGAACTAAGGTTAGTTTTGTGAAATCGTTTTCACAAACTGTAACCGCAAATGTGCTGATAATAAACCAATGCGGTCTAAGTACAGTCAACACTTATAACAGTTTCTATGCTTATATCTTCCTACATCGTCGGTCTCCGAGAATATTCTAACCTAAAATGTTTAATTTACATTTATTTGTTTACCGTTTATCTTCATGAAGGACGACCGACATCGGAGCCACCTCGGGCTCGGCGTCGGCGTCTTCGTCGTCATCCATCGCATCTTCGTCCACGTCCCTGTTGTCCTGACCGTAAACACTTTGCTCATCGTCAGAGTCTGATTCCAAATCCGGCCCGATGTAGTTACCAAATTCATCGTATAGATCACCGTCCATAATGGCTCAGTGATGAATAAATAATAAAAATTTAATACTTATTCCAAATTAAATATCCTTAGAAGCTGATCACTAAGCAAGTAATCACTAATAAAGCAGATCAAAACAAATGCCGCTGACTGAATTTGCCTGCTGAACGCTTTTTTTTTTAGTTGATGGCTTCGTGTGATTAGCATATTTAGCCAGTATCAAAGTAATTTTTCTTACAAGTAATACATATATATACAATATTTCCTTCCAGTATGATGATGATGAATGATAATAGAAATGAGAAGTAAGAAATGATATACCCCCCAACTCCTCGAGTATCTCAGTAAAGATGTGGGGCTTTACTAAGTCCTCACACAGAATTCTTGAGAGAATTTGAAAAGTGTCGTTGCAGTTGCACTGTTTTGTTTCATTTGCCAACACTCATGCGCACTTACGAACACATAACGGTTAATAATCCACCATTATTACACATTAATATTTGATATATCACAAATTTTAGAAAATAAAACAAAACCGCAGACGTGACTCTTCACTTTCCCGCCAAGAAGTTTTTTTTATGTTATTCTCGGTTTTTTTTCCTTTAGTTTATTGCTTCGTCCGATTAGCACATTTAGCCAGTGTCAAAGTAATTTTTCTTACAAGTAATAGTTATATATACAATATTTCCTTACAGTGTGATGATGATGAATGATAATAGAAATGAGAAGTGAGAAATTATAAACCCCCCAACCCCTCGAGTATCTCAGTAAAGATGTGGGGCTTTACTAATTCCTCGGGCGGACTTCTTGAGAATTTGAATTTGAAAGTTAAGTTGCACTGTTTTGTTACATTTATCAACACTCATGCCGTCATGCGCACTTGCGAACACTTAACGGTTAATAATCCATGAATAAAACATGACTCCACTTTCTCGCCAAGAAGTATATTCTCGGCTGTCAGTAACAATTTATGTGACAACTTGTCACATAATTTGTGAAGACAAAGGATATCTAGCCTATACAACTTAATCTTTACTTAAATTATATGTTAATAAGTAAAAATAAATAAATTCTTGAACTCGCTCACTTAAACCACATTCGGATGTTTATTGTTAAGAAACGCAAATATTTTCTAAAACTTTATTAGGTACTTTAATTTATTACAGTAATGCAACAGTGTGTACAATAGAATTGAAATGTAGAAAAAACTTAATTTTACATTTTATACATATTTCGTCCACTCCATCATTTCTATTAAATATAAGCGCTCGGCTAGTTGTTTCATAAAATTATAACTCCTCAGAAATATGTTTTTTTATGGACTTTGCTTGTTCAATTTCCTGCAAAAGTTTATTTTTAACATCACGCAATTTCTTGACATCTCCTTTTAATTGATGTTTGAACATTTGAAATTTACTTATAGTATCTTTTAGTTTATCAACATTAATGTGTTCAGTTCTCGTTTCAAGACTATTAGAAAGTTGCGTCCATTCGCTTTCTTCATCATACTCGTCACTAGTGACATTAATGTGATCTGAGGTTTCATTTTCTTCACAGTCACTTTCAACTACAATAATGTAATACTCATTTTCCTTTAGTTGATTTAAATGTACACCATACTCTGACAAGGCACCAACTAATTCATTCCTGGAAACCAGAAAAATAATTATAGTAAAAACTTTTTTATACAGGATATCCCACATTGGCTGTACCAAGGTGTCTAGTGTTAGAAGAATTTTGTACCTATTTAGTTGCTCTAAATACGGTTCCAAACTAACACGACTGACATAGTGCAATGTTGAGCTTAATAAATAAATAAATAAAAGATATATTAAAGATTGCTGAGCAAAATTACATCGATAGATATTAATGTTCTAAGTCCCTGGGACTCCCTGTATACTGACTTACTGAGCAAACATTCGGCCTGTCTATTTGAGATAAGCCATCACAGCCCAACGGACACTGGTGATGGTGGCACCAAGGATATGACGCGCGATTTGTCGTCCCTGAAGCTTTAGCATGAGGGTGTTATGCTTCTATGCCTTATAATGTCACTGGATCTAGGCACAGCAATGCAAGACGGTTCTGTAGCTCACCTACAGCTGAGCAAATTCCTACCAGGCATTTAATTATCAAGCAGAATGTATCTTATGAACTGATAAATTGAACCCACTTGTAACGTTTAAATTTGATTAGATTTTTGGCATTATGACCTTCCAGTTCATATATTAAATCGTTCTTTTTACTCTTTTTAGGTTTAACAACTGGTTTATTCAATATAACATTGTGGACAATGTCGCGATTCGGAAATATTTTCTTATCGTTGGTCTCAATAACTTCATATATATTGCCTTCTTCTAAATTGAGAGCGCCGTTACTAGATGTCTCGTCAGCAACTCCTATTAAATTCAGTACATTATTTTCCATTTCATCTTCCACGTTTGTATTTGAATATTGTGTGTTTTTGTTCAAATTGGCATCAGTCTCCTGGGCATTTTCTGGCATAATGTTAACGGTTGCCAGCTCTGTAGCTTGTATGTGTACTGGTAAGTTTCCAAGATTTTCTAATATATTACAAGGTCCATTGGCCTGATCGTTATGTTCATATTGTATACAGTAGGAGGCGTTACTAGCAACCATATTAAGTAGTTCATTTGGTAGAGTTTCTTCATTATTATCATAAACAACGTATCCGATGTCGTTTTCGCCAACGTTCTCTTCTGCCGTCACTTCAAAAGTGACTGCCGGAGTGTCCTCAGCAGTTTCTTCAACGTGCTCTTGAACTGGGTTCACATCATCATGTAAATCTCTATGGACGTTTTTTCGGCGCTTTACTTTTGGCCCAGACGAATTTCTGAAACGACCGAACGAGCTGAGTTAAGTTGAAACTAAATAAATGTTGTTTTTTAACGGCATTTTCAGCGTCACCGGACTTTTTTGGAGGCGGCGGCGGCGAGAAACTTAAAGGGTTTCTCAAGCTGTGAGAAACGAAGCACCTTCAGAGGTTTCAAGAGTGAATATCATCACGGACTAGTGCGTGTTCCCGTTCCCTACTTTCTTCGATGGGTTCGAATCAGATCGGGGATAAATTATACGCATACATTGATGACTTCACAAAGCAACCAGCGAATAATAAGCAATTCAAATATTACCTTATTTGACTTCCTACAGAGTTCTTATCATCTGTCCAGGGATTGTTTTCTGTTCTAACTGATTCCTGTAAATGTTTTATGTTCTCCAAAGTTTCTTGATCATGTTTCAGTAGTTGCAGACGTGTTTCTAGTCGACTACTACTGCTTGCATTTTCTATGGGATCTTGAATGTCATCTGTTATTTACAATGAAACAACAAAATATTTGACAAAGATACCGAAATAATAAAGCTAAAGTTTTAATTTTCAATTATGTTTTGTAATTACTGCACATCAGTTTAATAAATGCCAATATAAAGTCGATAAATAGAAGTGCAACTTATTAAACGCCTCGACTTTCTACTAGAACACTTAATTTTAGAGTGACGAAAATTTGATAGACGAGCTTTGTTGCAAGTCCCATTTAAAAGCGCTCTGGTGCAAGCGAGACGACTGACCGGTCACAGCTTAGTTGTTGCGTACGTCACGCTAAGGGACCTAACACATACAGCCAAGTATTTAGTATTTTTTATAGCTGAGTCGAGTTAATAATATTATTTGATCGAGCATTTTAGTAAGGCTAGCCTTGGATTGGCAAGCCTACTTAAGCTATACTTGGTAATGTATGAAGGATTCGGGGCTGATTTCTTATACTGCATGGTCTGTGATTGATTACTAAGTGTTGTGTTGGTTGTTCCAAAGTGTTTAATTTCAAAACACTATAAAGTATACCATTAACTCAAGTAAAAGATACTGCACGCTACTTACCATTATTTCTTTGTATATTAGATTTTGCTAGTGTTGGTTCCAGATCTACATCAGTCTTGTTAAAAATTTCTGTAAAATAATTAGGAATATTACTTTTTCGTACAGCAACGGATAAGCTCATACCACGCGCACCTCCATGCACTAATCTAACTAGTTTACAAATATTGATGTATGCAAATATTGCCCCAATATTCCCAGAAGCAGCTTTAAGTTTCTAGTGAAAAGTCAGAGTTAAATAATTTATTCAATATAAGCCTTCTCAGGCACTTATTGACGTCAAAGTTATCCAAATAATAATAAACTTAATTTGACTAAAATATTGATTGTACCACCAGTTCGGTTATTGGAAGAGCCTTCGGCCGAGAAGAGCCAAGAAATATTACTACTTACGTTGTTTTCTTTTTCTGGGTGTCTTCTTTGGACCTGTTACTGAATTTAGGACTCTAAACGCTTCTATTAGTTTTGATGATTGATCTGAAATAGATATAATTGTGTTATTAACACAGATTGATCAAACAATATTATTTATGATTACTGAATTATTCATACCCATTCAATAACATAGGTACTTACGGGTGTGAAATAATAGAATTTTTTGTAAATACTTTTTTTTAGTTTTTGTTTTACTTGCAAAAATAATAAAATTAACAAAGAAACATAAAATAATAATGTCATTCAAGTTTTTTAGGAATAAGACGGTGAATGTATAAGTATGAAATGTATACATTTTTAAGGCATTACCGGTTGGTGGAAAATCGTCATCTGGATTTTCTTCATTTTCCTGTTCATTTATTATACCAAGATCTATCTTAATTTCTAGAAAAAAAAAAAAATATTATTCCTTATGATTTAGAGATTAAAGTAAGTCTTACTTACTTAAAAGGAATAAAAATAAAAATACTATTTTGACACATACTTTCAATTTTCTTTGACATCTCTTTAAGTTTTTCTAGTGAAAACTGCCTTTCAACTTTATTCTTCATCATAGACACCAGTATATTGGCGAAGTACGTGTTGCTCATAGGGTAACCCGTCAAAGACTCGAAATATTTTTTTACCACTACCCGATCCACTTCCAGCGACATAAGATCCAACAACTGGAACAGTATATTTAAATAGTATATAGCATGCAATCAGCTATTCCATAAACCTGCCATAAAGATGTATAAGTATGTACGCACGATGCATATTAGACTACCACGAAATGTCAAAGTTCTCAATAGACTTTGTTCTTTATAACTATGGCATAAGATTGAACTTTGTTTATTCAGATGACATTTGTGCATTTTATTTATTACTCCAAGATACAGGTAATATGAAATATCTTAATCTTCAAAACTATACAGATGTGGAAGAATTGCTCTTTTGTTTCACACTCCAGCTGTGCATGGAATATTGAAAAACTATGCTATGGATAAATGAGTCAATCTCAAAATTAAAAGCGGAAATCCTCCTCTAGTCCCACTTATTAAAAAAATATTGTTATAAAATAATGTCACCACCTCTTCTTTCACACTGGGATGTATTCTCCTTCCATGTTGCAGCTTGGAGAAATAGTCATCCGTTAAGGGGTGGTCATGGTGGTTGCAGACATAAATTACAGTTAGGTCTTTTGCACCAGTTGGTACTGGCTTCAACAACACTCTGCATGGACAATCGTGTAGCGGTAATTTGCGAGTTCTATATTTAAAAAAAATAATAAGTTAATATTTTTTAAGGAGTTTATAGAGACTGCAAAATGTTTGCTCAAAAAAAACCGTGCTTAGAAAAAAAAGAAGTATTTTTTAAACATGCCTTACCTTCTCCTTATTACTTTTGCCCTTGGTACCATAGCACTTCTTGGTCTAGCAAACACACATTTGTACACAAATGTATCTTTCCCATTTCCCCTATGTGAATCCGCGCACTTGAGATAGTACTTCCATTGTTTTGCTTGACCATCTACATACAGACGAAAACTCTCAAGTGTGTCAAATTTGTCACCAATTTTGGGCAGTGCCTCATTTTCATACTCAAATAAATTAGGAGCATGTTTTTTGCAATAGTTTTCTGGGATATATGCTGCAAACAAAAAGAGTTACATAACTACTTTGAATGACTTTGATACTCTGATGATGTTTTAAATAAGGAAATTAAATAATAACAAACAAGTTTTAACATTTTATTTTATTTGAATAAGCTGGCACTTATAGGATCTGATACATTAAGGTTTAAGATAGTGAGTGACCCAATGCGCTTAAGTTACAGGCTAATTATTTGTATAGTGGACCAATTATGTTAATAATTTTGGCTAATTTTGTACAAACAAAACAAATAACAAATAGGAAAAGTGTTGAAAATATTTCCTAAGCGGGATTCAAACCCCCCTATCCTCTGACAAACTGGGTCAGGTGTGCTTCCAACTACGCCATCGTGTTTACAATATGTTAAGATAATGTCATAGGAGATGTACTAACTGTGAGAACTTACGGTAATATTTGGTATTGTAAAGGCCTCCAAAAACATGTTTCGTTATTTCTGTCTCTGAGTTTGCAATAACATAATCCAATTTCGGCTCAACCACATGTTTCTCCAATTGACGGAAAACCCTGTAAAGAAGTAAAATAATAATTGACAGTGATTATACTGACCGGCCATTGTCCAGCAGTGGGCTAGTATAGGCTGATGATGATGATGATGATGATGATGATACTGACTGTCTAATAATAGACACAAAACATACTAACTAACATTGTTATCAATTATAATGAACAACTTATCACATTACTCCTACTACCATTAACCACTGAATGAACACCTCTGTTTATAGTTTAGAAACTGATGGGGAGGTTGGCCGGTTTAATGTATGCTCAAGTGTGCGATGTTGAGCTATATGCGTCTGCCGTCAGGTCCTATCACGAACGTCCTCGTCGTCGCTTGTCCTGTCGACCACCTGTACAGGCAGGCGGCGAACTCACCCAGCGGTGGGTGCCAGGTGGCACTTGATGCTAAACGCGTTAAGACTCACGGGTCTCACGCGGGAGCAGTACGTGCTTTTAAGATGGCCATCATTGCTGATGACTACCCGGCAACTATGCTAAGGGAGAGTCACTATGTGACCATCCAAGGAACCATTTAGGACCTGCTGGAGGCCACACCTGACCCTATCCCAATAGTCAACATTGGAGGCATTTCGTCGGGAGGCATTTACTTCACATGTGAAGGAAGTGGCTCGGCGAACTGGCTTCGAGCACGGGACGGCCTAACTGTCGAAGGCGTGTTACTCAAGGTGGTTGATGCTAAGGATCTTCCAAAACCAGTTCATATTAACTGGTAAGTCCCGAAACTTGGGTAGGGTTTTGAAGATGATGCAGAGGTGCCATCCTGGATTGAGGACCTCGGGCTGGAAGGTCGTCGAAACTAAGGTCGAGGGTCTAACAGTCCGGAGGGTCTTACTCATGGATGGAGCTTCTGCGGCATTTATCAAAGTGGAAGGCTATTGTCTTAGTACGAGGGTCGACAGGAGCGTCTTTAAGCTTCTAGAGGAGAAGCCCCCGGGGGAGAGCCTGTCGATGCCCAAGGCGATAGTGAAGGAGTGAGCTTGGCGGGAGTGACTGAGGGTGAGTTCTCCCAAAGCGTCCTAGTGGCAGAAGTGCAACCAGGACTGGGTGCTCCAGTTGCTGCTGTAGGGGATGTTGGAGAGGAGATGACACCAATGGAATGTGGTGGGATCTCCTCCCCAAGATCTGAAGACGTTGTGGGGGTCTCACCCTAGACGAGCTGCTTCTGGGAGGGTCCTCCCCGTTGGGCGCGCAGGCGACAACAGATGGGGAACCTAGCTTGGAAGACGGTCACTAGTCATTAGGAACTAAGGTGTGTACAGATCAATTTACACCACTGTAAAGCCGCGATTGCCTTTCTGGTACGCGAGCTTAAAATGAACAAGTTCGATTTTGCCCTACTTCAGGAACCTTACCTTTATGGGGGACTGATAAAGGGCTTAGATGGAGCTTCGGGTACTCTTTTTCATAAATGTTCCACTAATGACATGAGGAATTGCATTTATGTCAGAAATGGCATACATGCAATGCCTTTAATCAAGTCTGTTACAGGGATCTGACAGTTGTCAGGATCCACACAGGGGAGGGGAGGACTAAGCGAACGGTAATCTTATCGTCAGTTTATCTCCCTTACGAGAAGGCAGACCCAGTATCACCACAGATACGGGAACTGGCAGCCGAGAAAAATTAGATGTCATCATCGGCTGCGACGCGAACGCGCATTTTGTCGTCTGGGGCACCTCAGACACCAATGAAAGGGGCGGAGAAGCTTCTGGAATATCTGGTAAGTTCACCCATGTAATTACTTAACAAGAGTAGCAAGCCTACTTTTTTCAACGCCCGCAGGGCACAAGTGATCGACGTAACCTATGCAAACAATAGAGCGGTAAGGAACGAACTGGCATGTGTCGGATGAGGTCTCCCTTTCCGATCATAACTACATATGCTTTAGGTACAGACTAGGTGAAACCATATAAAACTGTGCGTAGGAAAAACCCCAGGAACACTAACTGGGAGGGCTTCAAAAAGGACCTCAGAATGGAGCTGGATGGTCCTAGCTGTAAACTAAACTCAGCCTTGGACATAGAGTTTGAAGCTGACAGAATTACAGAAGCACTGATGACGTCAGTGGCAAGGAGGGTACCATGGTGGAACCCGGAACTGGGGGCCTACCGCCTAACTCTATTGATATCGCTCTCGCTATCGCGCTCTATAGTTTATGGCGTAATCTTGCCATTTCGAAAGCTATATAAAAGCAATATCGAAAGCTATAGACTATAGCTTTCGATATTGCTTTCTTAATGCTTTCATATCGCTTTAGAAATTACAAAATGACGCCATAAACTATAGAGCGCGATAGCGAGAGCGATGTCGATAGAGTTAGGCGGTTGGGGGGCTGGCTCGAATTAGAAGAGCTACACAACAGGCGTTCAACCCCACAGGTTTGTGAACTAATTGGGGTGTGAACACATTGGCGTGCCACAGCACACCAATGTGTTCACACCAATGTGGCAGCGGTTGTTTCACTGTCATTTTAAACTCTATTATACATATTATATATATATAACTATTTTTATCTTTATAACACATAGTATCGCTCGAAAGCAGTTGCCCCGCCATCGCTTTGATCGGCTGCTTGTCATCCCGCGGCGCTGCGAAAGGTTTTGCGTTATCTAATTGCTTAAAATAGTTTCACAGTGAAACAACCGCTGCCAGTTCGGTGTGAATTGACTTGACCCTTACAGTACCATCCGTTAATTTGCATGTCATGATATATGACTAAATAGGGTTTAAGCTACTGTATATATTTTCTTGATAACATCCACATTTTGTAATGGTGTAAGAATTTTTTAAATCGGTCCAGTAGTTTTTAAGTTTATTTGTTGCAAACATACACACATACATACATATATACAAAGCTTTCCTCTTAATAATATTAGTATATATGTAACGGCTAAAAGCCAAAGTGCGGCTTGCGGAAGAAAATTTGTGTTTTTGTAATTTGTTCCGCAACAAAATTTGCATTAAAAGAATAAAAGAAAACAAAAAAATGTTTTTGTAACAAAAATGTTTTGAAAACAAATAAATAGCTTGCCTACTTCTTAACTGATCTTTAGTACATATATACATACATACATATAATCACGCCTCTTTCCCTTTTTCTTTCTTATCTTTAGTATTTGTAAAAATATTATGATCGGGTTTTAATGACGGTAGTTGTTGACATTGAATGGGTGCCTTTGACTTTCAAAGTAAAATGTAAATAGTGTTTAATAATTTCGGCGGGCAGGTTAGAACCACGATGGTTCAATTGGAAGAGCACCTGATCCGGTATGTCAGAAGGGTACATCTTCATATCCTGCTCGTGGAAATTTTTTCAACATGTGTTTTTGTAATTTGTTTCGCAACAAAATTTGCGTTAACATTATATAAAGAAAACAAAAACATTTTATAAATAGCTTGCCTACTTAACTGATCTTTATTATTTGTGAAAATATTATGATCGGGTGTTAATGACTGTAGTTGTTGACATTGAATGGGTGCCTTTGGCTTTCAAAGTAAAAAGTAAATAGTGTTGAATAATTTCGGCGGGCTGGTTAGAACCACGATGGCTCAATTGGAAGAGCACCTGACCCGGTCAGAAGGGTGCAGGTTCAAATCTTGCTTGTGGAAATTTTTTCAACATTTGTTTTTGTAATTTGTTTCGCAACAAAATTTACGTTAAAGTTTTATGAAGAAAACAAAAACATTTTATAACTCAATAAGTGGGAATTGAATTAAAGTTTAATCTTTAAACGATATAAATATTATTTACCTCTGAATTAAAATTTTAGGCTGTGATTGTTGGTTAGATTTTTCTTCCCCGTCAGAAACTTGAAGCTCCTTAATGTTTTGATGAGAGAGACAAGAGACCTTACGTTTTATTGGTTTTATAACTTTGTCTCTTTTCTTACTTCTGTTTTCATTTTGATGATTGGTAATGATCTGTGTTGATGCATCGAGTAAATCAAACGATTTATTCGTTGGAGACTCATGTCCGGTATTTATTTCTTCCTCTTGTATTGTCATATCACCGTCATAATCCATTTCTGATGGTTCTTTGGTTATAACTTTGTTGCTAAATGACATTGAGACACTGTTAGTGACTCTTAATGTTTCACTCATTATAGCTTAAAATCTTATTTTTATGTATCAGCTTTTCATAAGGTTTCTTCTTATATTAAACATTTTATATTTACTTAAATAAGTAAATAGTAAAATATATAAACATGCCTGGAAGAAAACGATTTATTCTAATTATTATATAAGCAATAAAAAAAAGTTGCATTTATAATTAAACAGAGAAATAAAAATATTGTATTGTATTGCCCATGTAAGTCTTTTGATATTTTAATGTTGACAATAGAAAAAAAATCCTTTTGGGCACACAACTGACTTCCCATGCAGTTGGAGGTACAAATGTATGGGCTTAGAAAACAAAATGTATGTGCAGTAGAGCCTCCATACACACTTTAAAAAAATACCGTTTTAAAAAATTACAACTGTTTGAACAACTAGGACTGTTTGTTTATCAACATCAACATTGGAGAAAAAAATAAAGCAGAGATAATGTAGAACTCGTATCACTTGCACTTATACATCAGTATTTGGCCTGATAAACACTTGCTTTTACATTGAAGAGTAACCAATATTTTATGTTCTATAAACTATCTGTATGCCTTTTAATTGGTAAGTAAGTACTATTTTTTAATGTAATAAACTTCAGATAGGAATATAATAACAGCATTTTGAACGTTATCAATAGGACTTCACCTGCTGTTGACTAGCATTCCAGAATTTAGTGTACATGTTTGTAATTCTGATTATAACCTCTCAGGTAAAATTTCGTTAACCTATTACCTAGTAAAGTCTTAATTAAATTTGTAGGTATCACTTTGTCCACAAAACATTATAGTCAATAAAATTATTCTTTATTTACCTAGTTCTACTAGTTATTAGCTAAGTTCACGTCCTCTCCTTTTGAAAGTTATTGTAGTACGTAACTAAAAACTATTTTAACGCTCCATTATTCACTGTGACATTAATCTTCATTTATATTTAAACGCTTACACCTTAGAACAATAATTAAAACTATAGAAACTGGACTAAAATAGCAACACAAACAAATACATCAGTTCGTACTATTTTTCCTAATAAACCTAGCTGATGTATTGGAAAAAGATAGAATGTCCCACTCCCTTTTCTTTCGTAATTTCGAAGGCTGTCACCAGAAATTATGAGGTTATATTTGGGTAGTATTTTAAATTTATCGATTTTATTATTGATAAAAATAATTGAAAATGACAATATAGTACTTTTTTGTCACTATATTTATTAAAAATACATTTTAAATTGACAATAAATAGACAATAATGGAACCCAAACAATCAATTAACAGCGATTATCAATCTAAAAGCGAACTCATTGAAAATAAACAATATTAATGAATCTCGTATTTAGTTTTTACATTTAATTTTTGCTTAAAACAAATTAGCTTAATTTAATTAAACTTTAAAAAATAATTAAAGAAGAGGTAGGGAGAGTACCTATATATACAGAAGAAAGGTTAAATCATCATTGAAAAACAATTAGATATAAATTAAAACATTAAACACTTGATTTGACTTTTCGTACTGTATAGCCTAGTTTAAATGCATGTTTCGTCACAAGGCAATTTAATTACTTTTTATAATTATGAATCTCATGTAAGTGAAATCTGTATTCTCATGAGAATAAAGTTTCTTTAAACCGTTATTTGAAACTTTAATAAATGAGATAGGCCTCTATCTATTTCCTGGCTCTTTGCCTCTCTATCTACTATATAGCCCTCTCTCGCTCGCACATTTCCTGCAGCGCACGGACGTGCTTTAACGGGCATCCAGTGAGTAGATATTAATCTTCCTATACAAGAAGTTAACCATTTTTGATACCCTAGCCTCTCTTTACAATATTATAGAATACTAAATTCTATTTGTAACGTAACGTTTTAAACATTAAATAAATAAATATATGTCCTATTGTAATAAGTAAGAGTACCCTAAACCGAAGAGCATGTATGAAGGGAATAATGAAAGTGGACGAAGCGAAACAAGTATGTAAGGATCGTAGAAAGTGGAAAGAAGTGGTCTCTGCCTACCCCTACGGGAAAGAGGCGTGATTATATGTATGTATGTATGTATATGTATGTAATAAGTAATTAACGGTGTTACCGTTCGTTTTTTCAGTTTATACCTACCCTCTTTTTTACTTTTTATTTTCAAATGCTAATTGCTGCACTGAAGCTAAATTAAATATTTATAAAATTTTATAAAATACAGTGAAAAAATTAAACGTCCACCCGACCCAGCCAGGAACCGAACCTGGGTCTTCCGCAATCCGGGCGGCTGCACTGACCGCTATGCTACCGGGAAGGCTGACGTAAGCGCTGAATTTTGTCACTGCTTTTTAATGTTTTTTGAGTGCTTTTATAGCAGCACAGCGCCATCTATCCAACGGTCGTTGCAACCAATGGCTATGCAGATTCATCTTTGCAGATGAAATACCACAAATTTGACAACACAACGCTATAGTAAATTTTTATTTTTTATTTTCAAGTGCTAATTGCTGCACTGAAGCTAAATTAAATTTTATAAAATTTTATAAAATACAGTGAAAAAATTAAACGCCCACCCGACCCAATCCGGAATTAGAATTCAAATTGAATTCACCGGATTGTGGACTACTGATAGTCCACCATGTACACCACTGGGCCACGGACGTCGTCATTCAGTAATATATTTAATTAGTTTTATATTTAACTTGAGTCAATTTTAATAGGTACGTATCATTATTATACTATATTAAAATATATTTACTATTATTATTAGAAAACATTACAATTTACAATTACATAAAAATACTATTAATACAAATAATACAAATAATATAATAATACAAATACAATAATTACATTACATTACAATCTAAAAATTATTATATGCACGTGGCTGTATAGTCTTTACCTTTGTCATTTTTATCGATGAAAATGATTACAACACTATCGCTCAGTAAACTTTAATACAGACTCGGATTAGTCGTTTGATGAATCCACATATTGTACAAGGGCAAGCGGCCTCAGTTGGTAAACAAATCCGAAACAACACGACCGCTTATAATATACTACTCAAAACAAAATAAGGGCCACGAGGTATTTTGTCTGTACCATGAAAATAATAAAACCAATATTAATTTTTTTGTCTCCATAACGAAAACTAATGTTGTTTTTACCGTGTAGACCAATAAATTTATTCCAATAATAATGATTAAAAAGTTTATTTGCTTTTGAAAGAAAAAACATTTAAGGTTAAAAATAAAAACAATGTAAAGTTACTGAAAACAAAAGAAAATACTCCATGCTCATCTTTTAGTAACGGGTATGCCCCCCTCGTTTCGTTACGCACTCCTGAAGCCTGGAGTGCATGCTCTCAATCAAATGCCTGACATTTTCCATTGGAATCTCTTCCCAGGCCCTTTTAACAGCGTTGATGAGTTGCTGTTGGTTGTGGATTTCCTGATCACCGTCTCTAACTCTTCGTTTCAACTGATCCCACATGTGCTCTATTGGATTTAAGTCCGGACTGTTCGCCGGCCACGGCAAGACTTGAATTTGAGACGCTTCCAGTACAAACCGAGTCGCTTGAGCCGTGTGTGCACGAGCATTGTCTTGCATCAAGATGAATCCAGGACCCGCTCGCTGGGCAAATGGGATCACATGTGGTCTGACGACTTCCTCAATATACCGCTGAGCAGTAACAGTACCCTCATTTAAAATAGCGAGCTCAGTTTTGCCGTGTAAGCTTATCCCGCCCTAAATCATTACATTTGGACCACCAAAACGATCGACTTCATGGATGCAGGCTTCTGAAAATCTCTCGCCGCGTCTTCATACTCCATACTCTAATACGCCGATCGTCGTTAAAAAATTTAACTTTGCATTCGTCTGTGAAGAGCACCATGCCCCATTGGTTTATGTCCCAGTCCAAATGTTGACGGGAAAATCTTAAACGATTTGCACGATGATTTCTGGTTAATGGAATACGGACAACTCGCCTTCTTGATGCCTGCTGGTCTTCATGCAATCGATTACGAATAGATTGGTCACTGACACGAGTACCCGTTGTGAGCCGTAAACGATTTTGCAGCTTGCGGGCCGTTGTTGTGCGATCTCGGCGCGCACTTAATCGAATGTAACGATCCTCTTGAGCTGTTGTAATGCGAACTCTGCCCGAACCAGGTCTTCTTCTAACACTGCCGGTCTCTTGGAAACGATCCCATAGATTTTGAATAGCTCTTCGAGAAAATCCCAATTGCAAACCCACAGATCGCTGCGAATGACCTTCTTCAATCATTGTAACGGCTCTGGTTGCTGTCAGCGAGTCCATATGACGCCTGCGTGCTTGTGGCATATTGCAAAAGATGTTTCTGACTCGAGATATCAATGAACTCTGATAATTTCTAATAAACCAAGAAGCTAAAGAAAGCAAAACGTCAAAGAAAATGGAATCAAAATTTTCAAAAATAATTTTAAATCAAATTTTATTTAAAATTGTTGCCAGCATTAGATGAATACTACAATATTAAAAAGTTTAGGTATCAAAGAGTTTGTATACTCAATATTTTACTACTTTCAATATGTAAATGTTTAATAATTTACACCAAAATGAAAAAATACCTCGTGGCCCTTATTTTGTTTTGAGTAGTATATAATGTGATCTAAATTACTTACATATGAAAGGTAACGCCCTCTTTTTGTAAATTTGACGTGGCAGATCTCTTTTTACAGCATAAAACTGAACAATTCGGCATTTTTCTAGGACGTCGATTCAACAGCGCAGCTAGATTCAGTCTACCTAGTGAGCAGTGTGGCTGCAACTAGTTTTATTGTACGCATAGGTCCGCGTGGACTTGTACTTTGACAGAGGGGAACGCCTGCGTATGGCTCCTCCGGTCCGATAGATTTACACAGCTGTATGTATACCAGCACATAATTAAAACAAAATATTTTTTTTTTGTTTATTATTATTACTATAATTATAAGTATTATTCTTTTTTTTATACATTTTTGTTTCCTTATTAGACAGTAGCATGTAGATGATAATTAGGAATATGTAAGGTTATGGTATTGTAAATACTGTGTCGTCGTTATGTTATTATGCGCCCTGGCAGAGTACCTATCATGTATGTTGTGTTGTGATGCACATTTCCCATGCAAATCAACCCTCGCGGGATTGTTTTCATTCTCGTCCCTCTCACGGGCACAGAACTTTAACTACTGACTTTTGTAGGTACTGTAAACTTAAACGTTAAGGCGCAAAACGAGGAAGTCAGAATAATAAAACCCAAGGTCACAATAGAGAAGAAGTGGGTTGGCTTATCGACCCAAAATAATTCTCATGGAAAGAAGCTTAAGTTTTTTCATACAGACATTCAAGGCGGGCAGGATGTCAGCTCCAGATTATATTCAGAATCTAATTCAAGGGTACCGCATACCCTTTTATCTAGAAACCACCTTCAGTCTTTTTCTAGTAATAATCAAGTGTCTCAGACAATCGGTTCGGCATTTATGTCGCCGATACAATGCACTCTTTACTGTCTCAAATGCAAAGCTAAAGCGTTCAAGAACCGATTGAATTAGCACTGAGATCAAGAAAGAATGGTCCTTGTCCCGAAAAGAGACTTGTTTCCTTGGCCTTTCAACATGTCGAAACTACTAAATGAACTTGTCATAACAGACAAATTTCATTTTATTAATGTTAACCGTGTCCTCGACGTTTTTACAGCCACATGATTGGATGTGTAAAAAAATAGATTTGAAGCGCATAAGTTTCTTTAATTGATTTACAAAGAGAAATTGTTCCAAATTACTTAATCCCATTTGATCATAGTACGGTCTTAAAAATATTTGCCTCACACGCCAAATAGGTAGCGCAAAATCTAAGAGCAGCAATCTAAGAGATTCATAAATTTTGGCTGTGTTGCACAATCAATTAGCACAGTTATGGCATCTGTAGAGCCTTTATGGTCTACTGAATTTTTCAAACTTTGTAGTCCTTTAGGAGTGACTATCGAGGTCTCCTTGACTTTCTACAGCAGTGTATCATCATCATCACCATCAGCCCATTTTACGAGCCTTCCCTATACATGGAAAGGGAGAACGGGGCACCAATCCGGTGACCGGCTTTTGCGAAAGTGGCTTAACCTTAGCACTCGCAGACCGAGCGCGTTAACCACTGCGCCATCGAGCTCCTCAGTAGTGTATAAAGAATAATATAAGCTGAATGTCAAACACAAAGACACAACAAGACTGTTAGTGCTTAAATTACTTGCATAGAATTCTGTCCTATAAGATTGGGGTTACGATTATTCTATCTTTTTGTAATAAAGACTGCTGAATATAAGCCTCTTCACCTCCTGAACCCGCTCACCACCAAACCAAACGCATACTTTCAGAGATATTCAAGATTAAATTTTGAGGTTAGGAATAAACAAAAATTAAGTATATTTATGTACTTTTAGGGTGAAATTAGGTTTTTTGGGTCAAAATATCTAATGCACCTAGATGAATACCAAACTAAAGACTATCGAACGTCTCCGGGCCTTTATAAACACTCTAAGGGTAGGGCAGAGTACCACGTGGAGTCGGGGTTGACTAATTCGATTCTGTCACTAATTTTGACCTAAGATGCATCAGAAATACTTCAATCATGGCGTTCCTTTTCACGTATTTTTAAAATTAAATTTTAAAAAAACCACGCGTCTCCGGTGAAAAAAAATTGTGCTTTTGGATAATTTACACCAACCCCTACATAATCCAACCCTTATACATATGAAAAGCCTGCGCTTGGATTCTATACCCGACCCTGATGACGTATTGTTTCATGACCTGAATTCAGATTTAAATCTGATAATTCTAATAACAGGCTAATTACACTAATTCTATTCAAAGAATTAGTGTAAACAATAATAAGCTTTACCCAATATACAGGTATATTGGGTAAAGCGATGTTTGGGTTTTGTCTTCTGGATTTTATAAGAACAAAATCTGCGTAATTCTGCAAAACTACATTATTATTTGTAAACTTAAAAAAGTCGAGCGAGACCTGCCTCCCGAACAGTCATGCCGAAATGATAATAGAGAGTCATAACTTTTGGACGCTGTCAGTGATACATCCAAAGGCAGTGTTCGCTCAGCAGTTGCTCCATATAGTTGAAAATTGTATCTGCCGATCGACAAAATTGTATCTTGTTGAAACTGGAGATCTGAAAATACTTTCAGTAAATTTTAGACTAAAAATTATGCCAACATCCGAAACAATAAAAATAATATTTAAATGAATTATAACTTCGTTCCTGTGTGTTACAAATAACTTAATTGAGCAAAAACGGCTCGGTGGTCGAGTGGATAAGCACTGGGTCTGATAACCGAAGGTCTTGGGTCTAATTCCCAGATCGGGCAAAGTATGTTTTGGAGGTTTTAATGCATGGCTATGCTACGGTTTTGTAATCACCAACCCGCATTTGGCAAGAGCGGTGATTAAGTCAATCTCCATGATGGAGGCCTTTGCCCATCATTGGGATAGGAGGTATTACTTATGTTTTTAAGTGATGATTTGATTTTAATGATGCTCAAACTTACTTATTTTTAATAAATCTTAAGTTTGTTTTTGATTCGTCTACAATTCTGTGTATGGGTTATGTCTAAATGTTTTGAATTGAATTAAGGTATATTAATTAAATTCATTTACATTAATTTTTTTGGATTAATAAAATTATGCCTCACACATCTCTAGTTTATTCTTTAATATGCACTCTACTGTCAATTACGTATAACAATGGTTAAATCTATTGTTAGCGACATCAAGTACAATTATATAGCCAGAATAAATAATGATAAAACCTGTCATTAAATCTTAAAATTACTTCACATTGGCGTCCTTCTCTTCTCCACCAGGCGATAACAAACATATCTCATTTATTCAAGTTTCAAATAACAGTCAAGTGTTTAATAGCAGCGTTTTACCTTATACCTATACCTTATACCTTATTTGAAATTTTACTTTCAACTCTGCCTGATTGGTTATTCGACTCAATGAGGCAAAGTAGTTAATTTCCTCTTTACAAACTAGCAATGCCCATGGCATGCCTGCCTGGTGGGAGCCGTTGAGTGACGTCAGATGTACGAGTGAGAGAAGGCTAAATAGTAGATAGAGAGACAAAGAGCCAGGAAATAGATAGAGGCCTATCTCATTTATCAAAGTTTCAAATAAGGTAAGTATTTAATAAGCGTTTTATTTACAGGTAAAACGCTGCTAATAATCTAACAGAATTTGTTATTAATAAATATAAGTTCGTAAATAATAACAATAATCTCAAAATTAATTGATTCTATAGTCAAGTTCTGAATATGTTCTACTTGTCATGTTACTCCTTGGCACAAGCCAAGGATTACTGCAAAAAAAATGAATTTGAATTTGGCCGGGAAGATGGCCTCAGAGATCCGTATTTTAACAGTTTATCTGATGGCCGATGACTTAACAATACAAAAATAAAAACTTAGTGTCTACCATTTGTTGCACTCCAACCTCCTTTTCTAGCCACAAGATAGAACGGGACTAAACATAGTTGTAAGCAGTACACATAACAGTAAACATAAATACGTTTTTATTTTAACCTACCTTCTTTAACTTTAGTTATTATTCTGAGGCTTACTTACACTAGGTAGGGACATTCAGTTAAATGGTTCGGTTGTTTAATTCAATTTTTCTTGTAAGATGGCTCTCGATCATATCAATGTTGCCGTTGCTCGACCGCGTCATGTATGTCACTCTCTTTTTATTTAGTGTTCAAACAATAATTACAATCAGTTGATGGAATATATAATCAGAATATTTAAGTAACAAAAACACGGATTAATATTGAGTTGTATAAGAATAAAATAAAAAATACTAAAGCCTAATCTGTATGTTCAAGATTCTTTTGCTTACATTGATTAGGAGTAGAAAACTAAAAATAAGTCTTTTCTTTCAATACAAAAATGGCCGCAGTTCAACAAAATTTATTAAAAATGGTTTCAGCACAGCTTCGCAACAAAGCAAACGAGTTCTTAAACTCTAGAAAACATGCAAATAATCTTGCTGATATACTACAAATGTTTGAGGTAAGTATTTGCATCTTCTAACATGTTAAATTATATGATTAAAACTGCGTCATAGGTTACGTTTTGTAAAAATGCTCATAATTTCACTATTTCAGACCGAAGCGGACAATTATACACCACTACTTCTGACTATTGAAGTAATATTCACTGAATTACTACGAAGAGGGGATTTAATAGAGGAAATTGTCCCACTGAAACCTATTGGTAGGAACTATTTACTATCGGTTTACTTCTTTATGCAGTACATTTTAGTGTATTTTTATCGAAGTTGCTGCAAAATCCAACAGTTATTTTACTTATCTAACCGTCGGAGAAGTTGCAGTACATGCTTTTTAAGTTCATGATTTTTCACAATACCTACTTAGCTAGAGCTCGATGATCACATTTTGCGACAATGACGTTTTTTGCTTATATAAAAGAGGGCGGCGACTACAGCCCCGTGAATGTCTTGTGCAGTTACTTTTATAACAGAACTGAATACAAAGCCAGTTACGCTTTATCAATGATTTATATTAAAATAAAACAGCACTTGAAATTGCTGTACACTTTATCTGCTAATTAGTTGTCCTCATAGCAAACTGATTCAAGGTCACATGTGGATCTGATATTGTTATTGATAGGTATTATTTAGTAACAAGAAATTTGCAAGTCACAGCTGTAGCTTACTCATATTTTTGTTGTGCAAACTTGTGACAGTCAAAATACTTAGGGGCAGTTTATAATATAAATAATTTATAGTGTAGTGCTGAACAAATACACATGTATGTGTGTAAATCTTGATAACTTTTTTGTCTTGGGCATTGTTGATTAGAAAAAGTGAAATATCTTGTTCTAGACCAAAGTCCAGAAGCAGAATACACAAGATGGCTGCGAGATTGCTACGAGACCGCTCTGAGCAGGACCCTGGAGTGCATCAAACGAGGGCGCATGAACTCCCGCCTGCAAGCCCTGGTGACTGTCAGCAAGCTGCTGCAGGCTGAGGGGAAGTACCCGTTGGAGAGCTCCTCTGGATTCTACTTCCCTTCTGTTCGATTGAAGGTACATAAGAATAGATTTGAAAGAGCAATACTACAAATTTTTGCAAAAACAAATGTTGAAAAAATTTCCACAAGCAAGATTTGAACCTTATTAAACCTTATTGAACCTTTGTAATTTGTTTTGCAACAAAATTTGCGTTAAAATAAAAAATAAAATAAAATTTAAGGTATGTAAGGTAAAATATTTTTGTTAAACCAAACAAAAACATTTTACAAATTTTTGGCTAAAATACTGTATAAAATATACACAACATATTTATTATAACTATTGTGAATTGTTGTGTTTCACCTATACAATCTTCTAAAAAAGGAAAGGATTTTACTGCATTTTGATAGATTATAGATTTTCCTTTATACAGGGTTACAGGGAAAGTAGATAGATTAGACCCTATGACCTACTGTTCAAAAATTAACCGTTTTTCGTCAATTCGTTTTTATATTTTTTCTTAAAATTATATTTTGCACAAATTTATTTTTTAAACTCCTGGATCCGATTTTTTTACTGTTTTTACGTAGGGGTATGCCAGTTCATTATAGTTAGGCAGCTCATTAACTATTTGAAAATAAATTTATTCACTCAGTTTTCCCAACTTTCAAGCAGGTTAATTTAAAAAAGTTGGAAGTATCCTGCAAATTGTTATGATAATTTCTACATCTTTTTATATGGTATAATACTCTATTCTAAGTAGGCAAATCAATGTCAAAATGGTAAAAGTGGTTGCAGACTGTAAATAGTCCCCTTACAAATAAACAAAGAATAAGGTCTGAATACTTATTCCGTGTTTTGTCTTTTTTACTCTAATTTGAAATGATGTTCACATGACAGGAACAAAACACGGAATAACTATTTGTACCTTATTCTTTGTTTATTTGTAAGATGGTAAATGTTTAATAATAATAATTGCCTTTATGCAGACAGTAATTTACATGATTATTTATAATCAGTGTTTCGGTAACACTAGTTCAGTATGCATCAACTCCCTGTCTGTATGTCACTGGTTGAAAAAGGCCTCCTCTGACTGCCGCCATTTCTCTCTATCGTCACCTACTCTTGTCCACACACCACCTGCTATGGCTTTGATATCATCAACCCACCATTTAAAGGGTCTGCCCCTTCTCTTCCTGCCACTTGTGAACCAATTCATTACTAATTTTGTCCATTTTTCACTTCCTCTGATTATGTGGCCTGCCTACTTCCACTTTAGCTTTTTTATTGTTTTTATAACATTCTTTGTTCTTGTTTGTTTCTTGATGTTGTCAATTCTGATTCTATCGGATAGCCTTTTCCCCAACATACTTCTTTCCATGGAGTTCTGGCATGTTTCGAGCTTCTTGTGGGTTTTTGTGAGTGCCCAGGTTGGGCAACCATAAGTAAGTACAGGAAGTATGCAGGTATCAAATAGTTTCCGTTTGCTAGTTATCCTGGTTTCACTGTTTTTCATAATTTCCTTCAGACCCCAATATTGTTTCGTAAATGTAAATGTTTAATATGGAAGTAAAGAATAACAAAATGACATTTATAAAATAAAAAAACCATGATTATTTAATTATTTTTATTAATCATAATTCATGTTCTACATGACCGCCCCTATTTCTAACACGAATTCTCAATCTTCTTCGTAGTCCGCCTTTCACAACCCCAGTTGTAAGATGCCGCCTTATTTCATCAGCCGCATCAATTAGTTTTTTTCCTAAGGATATCTTTGATCATCTAAACACTTGATACACAATCCCACACTAAATACGCTTAAAAAAGTGGTTCCAACTATGCAATGCTATAAAATCGTATTTTCATATACATAGTTTGTTTTTGCATAATGCCACAACAATGTTTGTAGCATTGTTGTGTTCCGGCAGCTCTAGCTGCGTATCTCTAAATAAGATAGCCAGTGCCTCACTAGTTGAGGTTCCCAGGTGAAGTGCACTTCATTGGCCTTCTCATCACTTTACATCAGGTGTGATCAAGGCACTGTGCTTACCCGTAAAATATTTTAAAAAAAAAACGCTTTTGATACTCAACCCTAAGGTCTCCAAAATAAGTTTTAAACTTGGACAGCAATAGAGGTACTAATGACTTTTTTATACGGAATAGACAAGAGATGTCTGAAGCTTGAACATAAGTAGCAGCAGGGGTTGCTATTGTTCTTTTAAAAAAATTTTTTCAGGTTGTTTTGTTTAATTTTTGTACGATAATAGTAATTTATATGCATGCTACATCAAATGCAGGGTTTAACTTAAAATAAAACAAGCGTCAAAAAAAGTATAAACATTTAATAACAAATTGATTAGGTTTACAAACAAAAAACAATAATTTTCCACTCTAATTTTTTTGAAATAAGTTTAATTTATTAGAAACTTGTCTTTTTGAGTTCCGTGTCTTTTCTACATTTTCAGTTATCGAGCTGCCTCTTTAACTAGATAGTAGTTGTTTCAAGTTTAACTATTTATTTATATGAACTGGCATACCCCCTACGTAAAAACAGTAAAAAATCTGATCCAGGAGTTGAAAAATTAATATACAATTAGTGCAAATAGAGTAATTTTAAGAAAAAGAAGCGAATTTTCTAGAAAACGGGTAACTTTTGGACAGTAGGTCATAGGGTCAAATCTATCGGCAATGACCTAAATAATAATGTCCTTAAATATCTAGGTTGACTTTCTCTGTAACCCTGTATACAAAATATTATTTAAAGTAATATTTATGTTACACATCAATGTAAAGTGACATTGTTATTATGTATTTGTAGTGCTTTTTAAAACAAGCATAAGTTACCTTACTTTGTTGATTTGTTATATAAATATGCGAATTGTTTTTACAGAACATTTTTATAGTGCTGCTAGACTCAGGTTTGTCGATGTCTGCTCCCATAGCGCGCTTCCAAGAGTTTACAGAGTACAGGGATGTGCAACAATATGGATTGAAAGTTTTATCTACATTGGCATACCGCAAGTGAGTTCAATCCTGGAATATAAATTAATCTTAAGATTTATCTGATAATATGATAAAAATTAAAATATATGAAAAAGCATTCAGGTTAAACATTGTTTAATTTTCATAGGTCACCATCATCGACATTCATGCAGAACTACTTAGAGTTGCTCGACAAACTTCTGGTGACAGAGATACAAACTGAAGCTAAGAGTAAGCTCAGGAACAAAAACAATGAGGAGAAAGAGGAAAAAATTCTGTGTGGAGCCGAGGGTGAGTTCTTCACAAAAGCGATGCTATGTAAGCAGTTGCTGTTTTATACTTATACTATTATTTAAACAGTGCCTAGAATGAAAGCACAATGGTAATGCCATGCCATGCCAGAGGTTTGAAAACCTTGCTTATTATAACCTCACTGGGAAACTATCTACAAAGCTTATATTTTATATAACATTTTGACACTGAAACACTGGGGTGTTACGCATTAGTTCCAGGAAAGAAAAATGAAAGAGGAAATCTGGTTTAACGTGCGTACGTGATAGCGCGATTGTAGAGGGGTCTTAGCTTTGCATCATTCAAGAAATGTGCCCTCATAATATAGTTATGGTTAATTTTTCAACAACATTTACTGTAAACTGTGTGTTTTGAACTTTCAGTTGCCTACTCGAACTTGACACCTAGCAAAGTTTTTGTTGTCCACGCGAGCAGAAGGAGGATTATTTTACTCTTATATGTTTGGGCATAGACAAAGCGCCGTTCCCGTACAACCCTGGCGTGTGCCGCCGCTACGCCAACCGGTGCTGGAGCTTCGCGTGCCAGTGGGCGCTGTGCTCGTCGCCGCGCACGCACCGCCGCGCGCTGCTGCTGCTGGTGGAGCGGTTGATGCCGCTGCTCTCCCGCCCGCACCTCGCCACCGACATGCTCTGCGACAGTCTGGATGCCGGTGAGTTGTCTGCGATAGCTGTGATTGTATGTGATGATGAAGGTGAAGTGTGCTTGCGTTTTCCGGCTTTATGGTCAAGTGACTGAAGTCATCCTAATTTTGTTTTTTTTTTTTAATTATTTTAGAAGTTATTTGTAGAAAAATATGATTGTCCCTTTATAATCAGTAGAAGCGATCAAGACCTTATTTTTTATTTATTGCTAATCAATCACTTAGCTAGATTATTGGAACTTAATAATGGTTTAAGACATTTATTCTCATTAAGAATTATACATTAATTCACTTACATGAGAACAACACAATTAACAAACAAAAAATACATATTTTAGAGATACGTACTTTTGGACGGTAGTTTTTAAAACATTGTCACAACAAATACACGAGCCTCAGGCATCGGGCGCAGTGATAGCAAAACATTGATGTATAAACAAACTACGCTCAGCGCCCCGCTAGATGTGGCTTGCATACAATAATTTATTATGACTTTGAGACTAATTCATTTTTTCTTTTTGTATTGTTTAAATTAGATTTTTATATTTAAGGTAAATAAGGGCTTTATTTTAACGGTTATTAACGGGTAATCATTTTAAGTTTATTTATTCACGAAAACGTAGTCATACAAAATACAATGTTTGTTTAGAATTATTATTTAGACGTTAGAGATAGCACATGAAACCATTCACTTTGGTTATGTTACATCTATTGGATTATGTTGTCTTTACACTCTTTTCTTGAGTAAGTAATTAATGATTAGCCTATTTGTTATCCAACTCTTGGGATAAGTCCTTCATCATTAAAGCCAAGCTATTGCTATATAGCATCCACAGTTGGATGGGTATTGACCTAATCACCACGCTTGCCAAATGCGGGTTGGTGATCACAAACCATCAAATGCATCGAAAATATCTGAAACACACTTTGCCTGCGCTACTCGGCCTTCAATTAGTTTATTAAATAATTTAAAAATTGGTGCATTATTGTCTAGTTGTAGTTGCCTGTTTATTATTAGTATAGTATTTTACAATTTGTTAGTCCCGCAGACTTACTAACATTTGTAAAAGATCGTTACTTCTATTAAAGCTGTGTAATTTCTTTGTGCATTAAAGGATAACGGTTAAAACCCAAGTAGCTCGCTACTGCCTACTTTAAGCATAAGTGTTATCATGAAGTAGTCTTATCATCAATAGTAATATTTTTAAGATTGTCTTTTAAGTTATATTGTAATTTCTGGAGACAATAAAATATTATCTAAACCTAATCCGTCTGTTGGTCCTCAGGCGGCCCCATCAGCATGCTGGCGCTGCAGGGCGTGCTGGAGCTGGTGCGGCACCACAACATCAGCTACCCGGACCTGTACGACCGGCTGTACGCCATGTTCGAGCCCGAGATGTTCGCCACGCGCTACAAGAAGCGGCTGCTGCATCTCGCCGACATCTTCCTTAGCTCCACGTCAGTATCATTTCTATAAAATAACATGAGTTTTTCTTATCGTTTTTATAGAGATATCATTGTTGCTTTTTGAATAATAGAATTCCATAAATTTTAGTTTCTCCTTATAATTTTTGGTTGCTTAAAGTGGCATGCAGTTTGAACCAATATATCAAACTAGTTGAATTAAAATAAATTATAATTACTTACTCCAATTTATTTATTCAGTTTTGGGCTATAAAAAGTTTGGATCTTATTCCTACCACAACATCGGTTCGTACGTCCAGAGGGCTACTACCTTGTACTGAGAACCGGCAAGAAACTCGGCAAGGGCATTACATAATATCATACATTCATCATTACTATTTTTTATTTTTGTTTTAATCATTTATTTTAAAAGGTTAGTTTCTAGAGGAAGCATTTCTGTGCTTTTTAAGTTTTGTTTCATCATTATCATTTCAGCTAAGACGTCCATTGCTGGACAAAGGCCTCTTCCAGTATCACCAGTTTTGTTTAATTTAGAAAATTTAAATGTTCAATTTGTACTTACTATAAATCTGTTTCTTTAGTCACCTGCCGGAGAGTCTGGTGGCGGCGTTCGCGAAGCGCGTGTGCCGACTGGCGCTGGTGGCGGGCGACGGCGACGCGGCCGCGCTGCTGCAGCTGCTGCACAACCTGCTGCTGCGGCACGCGCCGCTCAAGCGGATGCTGGCCGCCGCCGGGGAGCCCGCCATCAGTCAGTACCGCCACCACACACACACACAGCCACCCAGATACATGTATACAATGCTAGTTAATAGGGGTCATGCATGAGACATGATTTATTTCATTGTTGTTTATTAATTACTTTTAGTTTTAGAAATTCGGCTGAATTACAAATAGAGTAATGGTTTTTTTAAGAACTATGACATGATGGTATTTCTAATTTTAATTAATCGGGGTCATCAATTTTCCAATTCGTTGTCGACATTATATCAGTATGACGAGATCATTAAAGGGGACTGTCTGTGCGCAGTGTCGAGTGACCCGTACGTGATGGAGGAGACGAGCGCGTCCCGGTCGCGCGCGCTGGGCTCCTCGCTGTGGGAGCTCAGCGCGCTGCAGCGCCACCACGCCGCCGCCGTCGCCGCCGCCGCCGCCGCCGCCGCCAACGCCGCCGCCGGCGCCGGGGCCCGCGCCGCGCCGCTCACGCTCGCGCCGCCCGGCGACGCCACGGTGAGTGCCCGCGCGTGACGTCACACGCCTCGCCAACGCCGCCGCCGGCGCCGGGGCCCGCGCCGCGCCGCTCACGCTCGCGCCGCCCGGCGACGCCACGGTGAGTGCCCGCGCGTGACGTCACACGCCTCGCCAACGCCGCCGCCGGCGCCGGGGCCCGCGCCGCGCCGCTCACGCTCGCGCCGCCCGGCGACGCCACGGTGAGTGCCCGCGCGTGACGTCACACGCCTCGCCAACGCCGCCGCCGGCGCCGGGGCCCGCGCCGCGCCGCTCACGCTCGCGCCGCCCGGCGACGCCACGGTGAGTGCCCGCGCGTGACGTCACACGCCTCGCCAACGCCGCCGCCGGCGCCGGGGCCCGCGCCGCGCCGCTCACGCTCGCGCCGCGCCGCTCACGCTCGCGCCGCCCGGCGACGCCACGGTGAGTGCCCGCGCGTGACGTCACACGCCTCGCCGACGCCACTAAAGTATAGTGTACAAACGTGGCACCACACCACAATGTTATTCCGCAACAAACTTTTTTACTTTAAAGTGAAGAGTCATGTTCACAATAGTCCAAAATAACTTGTAGTAGTCAACAATTTGCCAGCCCAAATAATGATAGAACTTATTATTTTTGCTATCGATCGCCTTTCTACTATAGATCGAGATCTATAGTCAAAATTCAATCGACAATATTAATAATTCCGTGAGACACTGTTAAAGCAACGGACTGTGGTTTTGTATTGTAATTAGGATGATGGTTCAATTAATAAAAAGACAATTTAATGCTATCGCGTGTATTCGGTCCAACACCACACAAAAGGAAGACAAAACGGAAACGGATACAATTTTAACCCCTTTTTTACATTGTGTTGCCATGCTAAAAGTGTTGCAACTATAAAATGTTGGATATTCCAACATACTGCCCATCTAGGACTAAAACAATAAAAACAAAAAATCGTCGTTTGAACAAAATAGTAAATTGGAGATACCAATAAAGAATATTACTAAATATTATTAATATTATTACACTACAATCCACTTTGTTTACTTTAAAAGTTATACAACCACAATACAATGAAACAATCTTAACTCCTAATTTTATTTTTAGTTAAACAAAAATAATTTGCACATAATGCCGTAGTACAATAAATCCTTATTCTATTGGTAACAAGCATACTTTTACAATAGATCGTCTGTGGCATCTGCCGTTAGCTGTTTTTACTTCTACCACCCTAACTTTATTATCAGAGCCTGGAAAAACCTTTGTAACTCTAGCCATAGGCCAAAACATAGGAGCCACCTCATTTTCTTTCAAAATGACTAGAGAACCTACTTTTATATTAGGGTGAGAGTCTTTCCATTTAGGTCGAGACTGCAAAATATTTAAGTATTGCCTGTTCCACACTTTCCAAAAAGAATTCTTTATATTAGTACATATATTCCAAAATTGAAGTTTATTGGCAAGTGATACATCTGGCTCTGGATAAGCATTTAAAGCGGATCCAATTAAAAAATGACCAGGAGTAATACAAGAAAAATCATTTACATCATTAGACAACGGCATTAGAGGTCTACTATTAAGTATACATTCTATTTGACATAACACAGTGTACATCTCTTCATAAGTAAGTAAAGATTTCTGTACAGTTCTTTTTAGATGGAATTTCATGCTTTTTACGCCAGCTTCGGCTAAACCCGCGAATATAGGTGAATAACAAGGAACAAAATTAAAGTTGATGCCTTTCTGTGACGAAAAGTCATGAATTTCCTTCCGATGTTCTTTACTATTATGTAACTTATACAATTCGGTTAGTTGACTGTTAGCAGATTTGAAAGTAGATGCGTTATCACTATATATATCAGTGGGAAGTCCCCTTCGTGCAACAAATCTTTTCAAACAAGCTAAAAATGTTACAGTTTTCAAATCTGAAGCCAATTCGAAATGTATGGCCTTGGTAGCAAAACATACAAATATACATACATATGCTTTTGTTTGCAAAGCTTTTCTTATACGTGATTGTTTTATCATAATAGGTCCAGCAAAATCTATGCCTACCTTTTGGAATGGACGGCAAACATTTATTCTGTCATACGGTAGTGAACCCATAAGTTGCTTAGCTGTAGCAGCTTTCAGTTTAAAACAAATAATACACTTATAAATTATTTTCTTAATTTCTCTGATACCATGTACTATCCAAAATTTTTGGTTTATGGTGGACATTACTAATCTTGGCCCTGCATGAAGACTTTTAAGGTGCTCACTTTCTATTATTAAATGTGTTATAGGAGAATCTTTAGGTAAAATTACTGAATGTTTTTGATCATATGGAATTGATGCATTTCCTATGCGACCACCAACCCTAAGCAGGCCCTTGCCATCAATAAATGGATACAGTGGTTTCAAATTACCCTTTGCAATTTCACTTTTAAACTGTAACGTCAAAAATTCAGATTTAAAATACTTTTGCTGCTCATATTTCACTATAGTTAACAATGACTCATTTAATTCTTTAGATGTTAAATAGTTACATTTATTTTTATCAGTTTTATGTTTTGCATTTTGCACAAAACGTAAAATGTATGCTAATATACGTTGCATTTTATTAATGTTAGAGTACTTGTTGAGAAAATCTAAACATAAATTTTGATCATATTGAACACTACATGCCAGTGCACTTGACAATGCTGATTCGACCTTGACTTCACTGGAATCTGTAATAGGTGGCTCAGGTAAGCTTTGGTACTCGTACTCAACTGTATGAAGGAATTTTGGACCTTGCCACCACAAAGGATGGTTTTGTAATTCATGCGGTAAAACTCCCCTGCTTAGACAATCAGCGGGATTATTTTCAGAGCTTATGTATGACCAGCAGAATTTATGAGTAAGTTCGGTTATAACTTTCACTCTATTTGCCACATATGAATTAAGCATGCTTATGTTTGATTTGATCCATGCCAAAGCTATTTGTGAGTCTGAATATAAAATAACATTGTCAATCTTTAATTGAAGTTGTGAAGTGCTGTGAATCCGTGCAACACATTTAGCTAAAAGCAACATAGCATTGAGTTCTAGCTTGGGCACGGATAAGCTTTGTTTTAATGGATTTACACGTGACTTAGAGCACAGCAAGGAAACCTTAATGGTACCTGTTGAGTCAACTACTCGTAGGTAAACGCAGCATCCGTACGCCGTGGAACTTGCGGCGTCAGCGAAACCTATTATTTCAACAGACACAGTATCGCTAAAATTTATGTAACGTGGGATTGTTATAGGCGTCATGACACATAGGCTATTGTAAAACTCACGCCATGCAATTAAAATATCTTGAGGAAGCTCTGCGTCCCAGTGGATGTTTGCTTACCACAATTGTTGCATTATGATCTTAGCTCTAAGCACTATGGGTCCAGCGAAGCCAAGCGGGTCAAAGAACTGTCCCATAAAACTTAATATTTCGCGTTTAGTTGCAGGCAGGCTTTTATTTGGCATTGGAGAAAGTATGAATAGGTCTGTATTAACATTATAATTAAGACCTAGGGTTTTTAAAGAAATATTACCTTTCTCTAAATCTATATCGTCAAAATGTTGTTGTGACTTAGGTATTTCATCTAATAATTGAGGACAATTAGAATACCATTTGTGTAACTGGAATCCACCCTTTTCTAGAAGTCTACATAGCTGCCTTTTTGATTCTATTAAGAGTTCGGGTGACCCTTGCGAATAGAGCACATCGTCTACATATGTAGAATTTTCTATAATCAAAGCTGCTAAGGGAAACTCATCTTTATACCTATCAGCCAATTCTTTTAAACAACGTGTAGCCAGATAAGAAGAGCTTTTCAAACCAAAAGTTACTGTATTCAATTGTATACATTGGATATCTTCATTTATAGAATCTCTCCAAAGAATGTTTTGTAATGATCTGTATTTAGGATCTAATTCAATTCTTAAAAACATACTTTTAATATCAGTTACAAAAATATACTGATTAAATCTAAACAGTGTCAGAATATCTATTAGCTCTTTTTGAACTACAGGCCCGTTCAATAACATATCATTCAGTGAAACTTTCTTACTGGTCTTCATTGACCCATCAAACACTACTCTGCATTTAGTGCTCCTTTTGTCGAGTCTGAGTACAGGATGATGAGGCAAAAAGTATACTGGATCAGTAGAAATATCATATTGGCTAATATCAATAATTGTACCGTAGCCTTCTTTTAAATAATTATGAATAAATTCTTTGTAAAGCTGATGAAGAAAGCTATCTTTCTGAAATCTAATTTCTAAATTTTTAAACCTTTTTAAAGCTAAGTGAAATGAGCTGCCAAGAACCTCATTAATTGATGCCAATGGCAATTTGAGAGGCAGGGCAACCTGAAACTTGTTATTTTGAGTATCTAATGTTACTGTATCATAAAAAAATTTTTCACAAAATTCATGCTCTGATAATTTTTCATTAAAGGTTTCAGGTATGCTTTCTACCTTCCAAAATTGTTCAAGAGTGTCATTAAGTGTATTGTCACATGTATTACAAAATAGAGAAGTTACTTGTTTTGAATGCTGCTCTGCAGGTAGGGAACCCGCAATCACATAACCAAACTGAGTGTTGAGCCCTGGAATTGTGGATGAAGTATTGCTAAGGCCCTCATCTCTCAAGCTATGAAGGCTCAATGGGAAATCAGTTGGCAGCAACACCTGGAAAAATATGTTTGCACCCAATAAAATATGTATAACGCTAGGCTCATTGAAGTTCTTGTCGGCTAGTGTGATATTGGGAGGCAAAACAAAATCTTTAATTTCAATTCTAGACTGTGGGAGCTTAGATGTTATATTATCGAGCACATGACATGTTACAGAAGTGCTGAAATCATTGATTAATGAGTGTAACTGTATTTTGACACAATCTTTTATTTTATTTTTAATGTTACCTATTCCAACTATTGGTGTATATATTTGTATAGATTCCAAATTTAATAACTGTACAAGCTCTTTTGTTATGAAAGAAGCTTGTGAACCACTATCTAAAAGTGCTTTTACATGCACTTCAGTACCATTGCTTGCCAAGAGCTTTACGCGTACAGTAGGCAAAACTACTTGTGTGGCACCAGATTCTAAAAATAGGGTCACCGGAGAATTAACTTTGTCTTGGTGGAGCAATGTGTTGTGTTGTTGCTTGCAAACTTCACACCTAAAATGATATCTACATTTTTGCACATGACTGTTCAAACAGGTTTGGCACAGCTTGTTATCATTTACAAATTTTAATCTTGCTGCTGCAGTCATTAACTTAAACTTTGGACACATAAACAACTTATGAGGCAACTTACATGTTACACAGACTGGGGGCGCCGGCTTAGACTCCTTAGAATCATTTCCTGTTAAACCCTTCACAGTTACCATGTGAGCCGCCCTTTGCGGAGCTAGTTGCATCTGAGTCTTGTCAGCATTCTCAAGTGCAAGGGCTCGGTTCTCTAAGAATGAAATTAAATTGTTTACTGAAGGCTCTTTATTACTATCAGTCCTAACCAATTGATATTCTCTATTGCAATAAACGTCTAACTTTCGCGTTAGTATGCAAAGGACAATTGGATCCCACTGTTGCACTTCATACTTTAAATTTTTTAATGCAGCCAATTGTTGTTTGACTGCTGACACAAATTGTCTTAAATTATGAGCGGTTGATTTAGTAATTGGTTGCAAATCTAACAAAGTGTTAATATGCTCATTGCTGATCTTATACAAGTTATCGTACCTATCTTTTAAAATTTTTCTAGCTTCAAGATAACTTTCAGATACAATAGGCAAATTTTTTATTAATTCCAATGGTTCATTTTGAACATAATTTCGAAGATAAAATAATTTTTGAATGTCCACTAAATAATTGTTGGAGTGAATTAGAGCGTCAAAGAGACCTATAAAGGGTTTGTAATCAGAGTATTTTCCAGTAAATATAGGCAAATCTATCTGAGGTAATTTAGTTGCGGGCACAGAGTCTCTAGCAAGCGAACAACTTTCCTGTGTTACTGGCGTTTGTGACTTGTTTATGGATTCAATCAGCTCTTTCAACGTGACTAAAGTATCTAAGTACTTACTTTCAACAGCATCCATATCGTCTGCCTCGGGGTCAATGGCACATATATCTAAGTTTAACTGCTCGAATTTATTAAAAGAAGCCTTGATACGCTCCTCTTTTATTGCAAGGACGTGAGGGTTGACGTCCCCACGTGTTGATAACTCTTTACAGGAATTGAACATTTTTGTAAGAGCTCCTTTTGTTGCGGCACGCTTGCGTAGCAAAGCAAGCTTACTATCTTGTACATTGTTTTCATTTTCATCAGAACTAGACATTTGTTAAACTTAAAGTCCACTATTATGAATGAATGTATAATAAAACTAGACGCAATAATGGCGTCCGCGCACAACACAGGAAGAGAATGCTTGTTGATGCTTGGGTTGGCTAGCTTGCTCGCTCGACCGACGCAGACGCTCGGCGACAGGTGGCAAAACTTCTCTCCGCCAATAAGGTTGCAGACTCGGATGACGTTGTCACGCAAAAACCAATGAATGGCGGCTTCGAGATGCGCCGTGCTGCACTATGGCTGATGACGATAATGTTGAAATGTTGCGTTGACAAAAATGGCGATCAGCGAGGCGACTTATAACATTCGTGTCGACGATGAATATCTTGACAATGATGATTGCTTCTTGAAATGGAATGGCCTTTTTTTTTTTTGTAGTTTTATGGTTGAATCGGTAGGCGGCTAGCTAGCTGGCGTTTTTCAAATGCTTTCTAAAAACTCGCGGCACTGAATTAAAACTGCACAGCACTTCCTGCACTACTAATGCGATTGACTGCCTTTTTATTGTAAAAATGCGAAGGACCAGTGTTAAAGCAACGGACTGTGGTTTTGTATTGTAATTAGGATGATGGTTCAATTAATAAAAAGACAATTTAATGCTATCGCGTGTATTCGGTCCAACACCACACAAAAGGAAGACAAAACGGAAACGGATACAATTTTAACCCCTTTTTTACATTGTGTTGCCATGCTAAAAGTGTTGCAACTATAAAATGTTGGATATTCCAACAGACACTCGATTTGAACAAAGGTTTTCTCTTACAGCTGTTCGACGCAGAACTCAAGAAGCGATTCAAAACTATCGAGTTGAACTTCATCCGGCCGCAGGGCATGGGCGCGCCGTCGGGCGAACGCCTGCTGCAGTTCTGGGAGCTGATGGCCTGAGCCGGCCGCTTCGAACGAAACACCTTGAAATATTCCAGGCCCTGCATTTAGTCGACAAAGCGAAAGAAAACGGCGAACACCAGATCGCTTTGCGGACAGCGGCCCAGCCGTAGCGTGCTCGTTTTCGCCGGAGCTCTTGTCGTCTAAACGACAGAGGTAACGACCTAAAATGCATTTTAAATTTCAATGTTCTCGCGTGCAACGGCCCTATGCAAATTTTTTGTATTTGTTGTGTTTGCTAAAATTGTATTTGTCTAAACAGGGCGATGTTTTTCAATTGCTTTAGTATTTATTGTTCTGTATTTGTGGGTGACGCTGCGGCTGCGCACGGACGGCACGAGTATTATTGAAAGGATAGGATTACCAAAAAATAACGAAGTGGTTCACGTGAGAGTTGGTTTGTCAGTAGAACAGTAGCTTAGTATCCTATGTTAGTTCTACTAATGTTTAATTTTCATATTGAAACACACGTAGCTGTAAGTGAAACAACAGAGGACTTTGTCTTTATATATTTTTTCCTAACCAGTGAATTAAACAAAACTTTCGGCTTTGAATTTGATGATAAATTTAAAATTTAAATGTTTTTATTCAAAATGTTCTTTTACAAGTGTTTTTTTAAACGTCAATTCAAAGCCATGACTTCATAAACCCTACGATGGAGACCTTGTACCGAGAAGCCGCAAGAAACTCGGCAAGGGCAATGACTAAAATATGTTGACATAAAATCAAGAATCACTATTGGTGCATTGATTGACCTGCCTCTTCGCTAGGTATATATAATTTGATATATTGCACTATTTAGCAAGTATTTTCAATAGTTGATTGTATTTTTCCAATATTAGTGTAATCATGGAAATTATTAATTAATTAATTATTCATAAATACTTTTAAAAAAATTGTCGGCAGTCTGCACACAGAACCCTGCATTGTTAGCGTTAAGAATCACGTTTGATGGCACTAGTATATTTTCCTATCGGTCACAATTACATGTGGCAATGTTAGTCTCTTGGGTAGCATCAAGTAGGTAGAATTATATTGTTGAAATACTGTATTTGTGTTGAAGTAGTGAATCATTAAATGATCAGTGCAAATGCAAGATTGGTTAAAGCCGAGTAAGATCGCACTCTTTAATGTTAATTATGGTAATGTATAAGGTTATGTTGTATTTCGTTTGATTTTATTTTTGTACGAACGAGTCTGTGATTGAAAATGAAAATTGGGCTGCTCTCTTACATTGTATGAGAACAGATGTTGGTGAAATGACCTGTCCGAACATTAGGAATTGTAGTTCTAATGCGAAATCAGTTATTTTGCTAAATTGTTATACGAAGTTAATTAGGTCTTCCCACTAATTTGTTGTAACCTTATTTGTTTCATTCCAGTTTTCTTTAACAACTATTTATCTGCCATGTTTGAGGAATGGATATACAAATTACGAGTTTTTTTATTTATATTACGTGTAGAGGGTCTTATTACATTATCTGGTCGGAGACAACCAATGCCATATTTATTATATTTTATTGTTATTGTAATTGTTTGTGGAAGCCTCGCATACACGGGTGCGACTTTAGAGATGAAAATATTCACAAATCAGCCCTTTAGCGATATGAAAAATGATACCTTTAATTTGTTTGAAATTTGATAAATGTGTATTTTAGTATCGCTTTGAGAATTTGTTATCTGGCAAATAGTAATGTTATCTAATTTAACATTCAAACCAATACTACAACATGTAGTAATAAATAGTCATTAAATAAGTGCTTACATTACTGCGTTAAGAATGGCAATGTGCAGTACTGATAGACCTCTGCTTATGGACTAGCTTTATAAGCACACACCCATTTGAATCTCACGTTTGTTAACAGCAAAAGTCGTGCCCGCCGCATTATTGTGATTATTTGTAACAAAACAAGTAGACATAAGGTAAGTTAAGCCATTATTTTAATACCATACATATAATGTTCTATTATTTTATTGGTAAAATAAACATTATTGACACGAGTAGTTTGTTTCATTTTTAAAATTAATACGGAAGATCTGTCGCCCCAAATACGTACCGTGTTTTACATAATGATTAATAGCTTTTTTCCTTCTCGGAATTCTCTGTTATTAAAATTAATGGTTGAAAATATTTTGCAACTTATAAATAATTTTAATAAATTACAAAAACACAATGTTGAAAAAGTATCGCAACAATATTTGCGTTAAAATTATATAAACAAAACAAAAACATTTTAATTTTAATAAATATTCATATGGAAAACGAGAGCAAATTGGGATGGCATCAGTGCCATCTATCCAACGGTTATTGCAACCGATGGCCATGCAGATTCATCTTTACAGATGAATACCATAATTTTGATAACACAACGCTATAGTAAGTTTTACTTTTTTTGTTTTTATTAAGTGCTAATTGCTGCACTGAAGCTGAATTAAATATTTATAAAATACAGTGAAAAAATGAAATGCCCACCCGACCCAGCCAGGAATCGAACCTGGGTCTTCCGCAATCCGGGCGGCTGCACTGACCGTTATGCTACCGGGAAGGCTTACGTAAGCACTGAACAAGAATACTATAATTTTTTTATTACTAGTAATCAACATTATGCGTCACCCCATAGTATTATTTAATGTTGATTACTAATAATAACAATTTTATAGTGTATTCTTGATTCAGTTGTAAATATTTAGTAAATAAATATCAAAATTTTATTCAATCACTGAAATATTAATAATTTTTCCAATAAATATTGCATAATTCTAGTACACCAGCATAATGGCCGAATTTATTACATCAATTATTGTGAGTGGTAAACTCGGCTACACGCCCAGAAACATTGCCCGAATAGCCTACGTCTAAATTTTAAAAGGGGAAATTCGGGCAATTATTTCGGTTCAGTATTTTTGTGGCCGATTTGCCGCCTAAGCCGGCTAGCGCCCGTTCAAACCTGCAAGTATCAGGGGCGCTAGACAACCCTAGCGTGTTCGCTCGATGATGCTATACGAAGACCGCGCGGTGGGCAAAGCGTCTTCAACTCTCGATGCGCGTAGATAAGGTATATTTCTGCTTGCAGCTAACTATTATTATTACAATTTTGTAGGCTATTATAGCGTAGTAGACATTTTCGATTTTGTATGGCAGTAACGCATCTGTTACTACTTTAATCTGTGGCGTGGCGCTGGAGGCACATCGCGGTCGAAATTGCTTGGCGCTCAAAAGGTTAAGTGTTATTTTAATTTTTCAATTAAATACTTGTTTTTTAGTGCAATGATTATATGTACGTACCTACGTAATGTATGTATGTGTATTTTTTCAAAATAATAACAGGTGTCAGTATTTAGTCAGCAAATCAAATACTGATTGTAGTGGCCAATCCAAACTATAATTTATACTTGTGGTATGAGTTTATTGCAACAATAATGGTAATACTAATTACGTAAAAACAGGGCTAAACAATTTCGTACATTTTACAATATTTGGCACATGGCAAAGAAGAAAGATAAGGCACCATTCTTTTAAAAAAGCCAACTTAATTTCATAATAAAAATATACCTAGTTAACATTAATAGTTTACACAGTGTACTAACACTTACATCAAACACTTTACGAATCTGCTCCCGTTAATTTTACGTATTATTTTCAAAGGCGCATTGGGTTCGAAACGCCATCCAGGATAAAATAATATTAACATGTTTCTAATAACCGAGTAAAGCGTTACATTTCAATCCCTATTCAGTCATATTTTTAAACCGGTTACCGTAGACGTAGCCTACAGATGGTTACAAAACCAGGCGTATCACTCGCGCGTTAGAACGGAATTATAGAAAGGTGTAGATCACCTTTTCATAATTTCGTATACAACGTTATTTCACCAGTTTGTAAAAATGAATCGTTTTTATAATAAAATGAGCAAATAATATTTTCTTTTAATTAATACATACAGCACCGACATTGCAACTTCATAGATAAAAAATCTCAATTCGAAAAAATAGCTACGTATGGCAGACGAACGCGTTACTCTATAATAGCACCTTATTATTATCGTGGTAACCAATAACTACAACTACAACTAGAACTATTTAAAATAAAGATATGTCATGAATTAAACTATCCATCAATTAGGAAGTGACGCTATTCTAACGTTTCGCAATAAGCACGTGAACACATTTACATTTTGATATCAGGTCCCAAGTTAATTATTAATTCTTTGTTATTATTTTCTATCTATCTACAAAACTGATGGTGAAGAAATTTGCGAAAGCAAAATGGAGAAAAAGTCTAGTCCAGCATATCTCCTCAAAAGAAACATTATTTCGAATACGATTTTAGATAGTCTAAAATCTGAAGCTTTCATATGTCTACTAAATTTCAAACAAATAATTCATAGGGCTGTGGCAGACTTATTTTATAGATAGCGCAATATTAACATTAAGAAGTAAATAAAATCTTTAAAAATAACTATCAAAAGGGGCGGATTATTTTATCAACTAGCTTAACCACGTCTCGTCAATTTGTGCACGGCGTCAACGTCTCAATAAAAAAATATATAAATCTCGCATCTATTTACAAGTAGACTACGCTACGCTACGATTACTGTATAATTTGTTCCTGGCTGTCGGAGGAGGCGTTGACGTTGTGCGCGCAACACGTGATCTGCGGGCTGTCCTCGCGGACCTCCTCGTGAGTCGCTCGCGTCTCCTCACAGCAGCCCTCGGGCTCGTGGACGGCCACCTCGTGACTAGACTTCGCGCACCGCTTCTCCTCGGGGGGTGGCTCCTGCTTTTTCTTGCAGCAGCCCTGCCTTTCGGTTCTTAAAAGTTGGGCGTCTTCTACGCTAGGGTTGTCTTCTTTCTCGCTCTCTGTGTAGCGGCAGGGTTGGGAACGCTTCGCGCGCGCGACTTTTGAAGGGCAGTGCTTGGCGCCGTAGTGGCAGGCGGCGGGCTCGCCCGAGCCCTCGGCCGCGGTCGCGAGGAAGTAGTGCGACGGCTGGATGCAGGTGCGCGTGCGGCACACGAACAACTCCGACTCGGAGCTGTGCGCGGAGTCCAGCAGGGGGGGTGTCGACGTTTCAGCTGTCAATTAAATAATAAATCAGTGACATTCAGTTGTGTTTCATTAGTAAACAATATACCTACTCTAATTTAACGCGACAAAGTTGGTTATCAAAAATATTTTTAAACCACTTTAAGGCGCATTTAGATTGGTCGATAAGTCGGTCGATTCAAATGCGTGCGGGGGGCCAGATTGGGGGATTCTCCCCAATCTGGCATCAATTCTTTCGCACCTCGCATGCGGGCGCTAACGACTAATGAAAACAGTTCCTCCCGTGCGGGCCCTGTGGCATGCGTTTCAAAAATCATCCGCACCCCGCATGCGGGCGCTAACGACCAATGAAAATGCGCCTTAAAAGACTATTAGCTATTTAGTAACTATTTAAACGTACTAAGACAAAGACGTTATGCAAGCTGAAAAGTCCGTCCATGTACATTGTTTGCAACTCAACTATAGTGTATGTACGTACAATGTTTATGTAATAACCCTACCACAACTTACGAAAAGCTAGATAATGAAACTATGTGAAATGATACCCCGCCAATGTCCGTCGCTTAAAAGCAAAGTATGAACTCTCCAGACATGGGAAGGACAGCCATACCAGGACGTATATTGAATGACGATTAAATTCGGTTTCACTAATATGCACCCGGCGTGTTTTAACGACAAAGTCAGGGTCTACTCCGAAACGGTGACGGTGAGGTTACTACGCTGAAAATAAATGACTACAGTTGCTACGGAGGCTACGCTACGAGGGCGCTTGGCGAGGTGCGCCTGCGGCGCTCTCGCGGTACTACAGTGAATTTGGCTACGGTTCAACGGGGAGCACAGATCACACCAAACTTCTATAAGCGCTCTCCAAAGTCTGTCAGCATTAAATTAACCGAATTATATTATTATATGGCCATAAAGATTTTTGCACCATAGTAAAATAAATTTTATAAGTAAATTTTAATAAATAAATTTTAATTAGTAAATTTTAATTTTAATTCTAAGATCTCTTTTTGTTTGAATCACACAAGTTAACAGAGTTAATCAACAGTATACTTTAAACACATAGCAGTAAGGTTTGTTTTTTGGGGGCGGCGAGAAACTAAAGGGGTTCCTCAAGCCGTGTCAAACGAAGCACCGTCAGAGTTTTTCTAGAGGGAAAACGGCATCACGCACTAGTGCGTGTGCGTGCGTGTAGACCGTGCCCTACTAGAGGGTTGGATTTAGAAATAAGCTCCCTCGTCCTGGGGAAACTGACACTGTGGGGGGGGCTCAGGGGGTCTTACTGAGACCCCTGATATCGATTTTGGTTGCCGGAGAGGTACTTACGTCATTTTTTAATTTTTTTCAATAGCTTAATTTTTGAGTGAAACGAAACGAAAAACAACACGGAATAGTAAAGAATAACGTGAAATGAAACGTTTTCTGTCAAAAATGACGTGTGATGTGATTAGAGAAACGTCATTTACGTAGTAAAATTAAACTTTTATCTAATCTGTGGTCAAGCCGTCCGCCATAAGAGTTCATTAGGTTAGGTTAGGTTAGTATGGTGACCAACGACGACGTTTTTGTACGTGCGACGTTTTTTTACATACTCTTTCCCTTTTCTCCACCTCTTTTTAGCCTCCCTCCTGTTAAATTTCCAAATTTCATGCTTTTTATTTTTTATAACAATTAGTGACAGAACCGAAGGGGGCGGGGAAGCGAGGGGATGGGGGGGGGGGCGCAGCCCCCCCGCAAGGGGGGCTCGGGGGGCGAAGCCCCCCGCCCTAAAGTTTTAAAGAGTTCATTAGGTTAGGTTAGGTTAGTATGGTGACCAACAACGCGCGAGCCGAGCGAGCGGAGCGAGCGTGCCGCGGCAGCGGCCGGCGAAGCGCCAGAAACGACGTTTTTGTACGTGCGACGTTTTTTTACATACTCTTTCCCTTTTCTCCACCTCTTTTTAGCCTCCCTCCTGTTAAATTTCCATATTTTTTGTTTGAGGTTATGTTTACAAAAAAATTAATTTCTCGAAAAGTACGCATCTCCGGCAGATGGGGGTTGCAGGGGGGGGTTGTACCCCCCCCCCTCCATCCCCCTACCCCCAAAAAACCCCTATCGAGGAAGCTTATTTCAAATTTTTTACCCTACTAGATTCTCCGAGGGGTCGGATCGGGGTCATAGGCGGCCTGGAGCAACCTTTTTTACAAACAAGAAGTTTGGCGCAATCTGCATGAGTAGGGTATAGGGCTAGGGTACTTGGCGGGGCGGTAGGGCTCCGGCGTGAGCGGCGTGTCGGCCTGCTGCTGCTCCAGCGCGTCCATCTCCTTGCACAGCTTGCCTTCGCACACCTCCCAACTGCACTTCTCCGTGTTGCACCGGTCTGGCCGACCGCAAGTAGTGGTGTCATTAGGCCGATCCGACTACTACTATGGTACCGCGCACGCTAGTCGTGCGTGTACTTTGTGTGCCAAGTACCATAGTATAGGATGTGTCGTGCGTATTCGTACGTGTTCGTACGCGCATAGTGCGGCCGGCTTTGTACAACGTGTGGCGTAATAAACGCAACTGGAAATGGTTCGCTGAGGGGTCGACTGCTTAGTCATTTCAGACAATTTTATATCATCACCGTCTTCTTCATCATTATCAGCCCCGTATCTACTAAGTATATAATTTTCCTAATAACATATAAATTAAGTAAATTGCAGTCACTGTTTCATTGGATAGTCGAAACCGCAAAATGAAAACGAAATTGCTTTAACTTGAGTTTTAATTTAGTTCGTTTAAAATGTTTCACGAAAGAGTTACCATTATTTTTATATTTATAAGGAGTTGAAAATCTATCTGTAAAATGACTGAATTTGATTCAGTGGCAGGTTTTTAACAAAATACTTTCATGATCTGCGTTTTTTATGTTACATGTCGTATAAGCCAGCCAATTTAAACTAGTGATACGTTATAAATATTTGTATTCACCGATATTGGTCGTCTTAGTGGACTAGACCACGCTAGGCCCGAAAACGAGGTCCCAGGTTCAAATCACAGCGAGGGTACATAATAGTCGGTTTGGTAGGTTCTAAAACTAGCTTTGAGTCCACCTGAGCTAGCTGACACTATCTTAACCAGTATTAGAAAACCTGCTAGGATCGTTAGGCCACGGTTTGGGTAGTGGCACCAGCAATCGACAGGAACCTGTGATTGACATTATTTTTCCTTTATTCGTTAAAAATAGGTGTCAGTAACTGATTATAGTCTTCAGCAACAATTGAATACGACTACCAGCTTCCCGGCTAGCATCCCGTAAAATTTGAATGGCAATCCGTTAAAAGACATAGTGTTGTAAAAATTCCACGAGCGGAAAAAACGTGGCAACGATAGCATAGTTGGCAGTGCACCTGACCCGGCGTGACATGGGGTGCTGGTTCGAATCCCGCTCGTGGATTTTTTTCAACCCTTTGTCTATTTTCAAATTTGTAATTTGTTCGCAACAATATTTGCGTAAATTACATGTAAATAATGACAATCCGTTAGTTTTTGGCAGATGAAAATACTGTGTCCCACGCTGGGCTTTAACTGTCGAACACTGGTGCCATTACCTTGGCCCGTAATAGCTGTAAAAGCCGTATGCAGCTAACAACAAACTCCTTCAAAAACCCACCTGTGTCGTCGCACTCGGGCGTGCAGATGACGGCGCGCTTGGTGCCGAAGCACTGCATCTGCAGCCGCGTCAGCTTCGGCCCGAACAAGAAGTAGCCTGCGGAACATTATAACATTAAAAAAAAACAATTATAAAAATAAATCAATCCTTTATTCACTCAACACAATATTGATTGTGATTACTTATCATAAGCAATCATAATCGTTATACGACCTCCGTAGCACAGTGGCTTGCACGTCGGACTTTGGGCAGCGCTGTTCGATTGCCGGTCGGGTCAATGACGAAAACGAACTTTTCGATATTGTGTCAGGTCACAACCACCCGGTTGTGTTACCGTCGTTGTTACAGATTTCCATAATACGAGCTTTAGCTACTTACCTTGGGATAAGAACAATGTATGTCTATCACTCTACGTCGAACAATCTATCACTGCGCCCGTTGCCTGAGGCTCGTGTATTTGTTGTGACAATGTTTTTAAAACTACCGTCCAAAAAAAGTACGTATCTCTAAAATATGTATTTTTTGTTTGTTAATTGTGTTGTTCTCATGTAAGTGAATTAATGTATAATTCTTAATGAGAATAAATCGACACCTGCAAGGAAAAAGATCGTAACTCATTTTTAGGTGCACTTAAGTTACGGTCATACTATTGCTTAGATTATGACTATAACTCAAAATTACCAACATTTGAGTTACAATGTTTTTCCTTGCAGATGTCGAAATGTCTTAAACCGTTATGTGATGTTCTATTTATGAGGCCGTAAAGGCGGTCTTGAGTCGCCCTGGCAGCGCGTGAGTAGAAGTACAGGAGTTTATATTTATTTAATAAAGTAGGCATACCAAGTAAGCCGAACACAACAGCCAGTTACAGAATCATTTTTGGTGTGTATAATATGACCTTTTTCCCTCTGAGGGGGGTCGAGGGGAACGTCCCACACGGCCATTTGCGTCTCCATGGGCGTAGTGGAAAGCCCAGTGCATGTTTTGTATAAAAAAAACAATCAAGGACAAGGGCAACATGTCGTCCTAAAGTATGAGAGGCTGATGGTGGCTGAGGTAGTTTGAAAAAGAAAATCGGACTCATTGGCATGCATTAGGAAAGGTCCAGCAGTGGCTGATGGTGATGACGAGGATAGATAGATAGATATACCTTATTGCTTACACAATTATACAGAAAACAAATAACAGAATGTTTAAATACAATAGTAGGCAAAGGCGGTCTTATCGCTTAAAGCGATCTCTTTCAAACAACATTTGTGGCATAGGACAAATTAGGAGACAATGAGAGGCAACTAGCAAATTTAAAAATTAAAATCCATTTACTTTATCATCATCATCACCATCATCTCAGCCAAAAGACGTCCACTGCTGGACAAAGGCCTCCCCAAGGATCTGCACAACGACGGTTCACCTTGTTTGAGGGCTGCCCAAACTGCGCTTTCCGGTACGCGGTCGCCACTCAAGGGCTGTTCCGCCCCAGCGGCCATCAGTCCTGTGAGCAATGTGCCCTGCCAGCCACTTGAGGTTAGCAACTCTTCGGGATATATCGGTAACCAATATTATTATCTGTACATATGAACTGCTTTGTCCTGAATGAGTGACGGATCAACGCACAGCCTAAACCGCTGATCGTAGCCAGAAACTTGGAGGGTGTGTTCTTTGTATGACCTAGGCATCCGATAAGAAAGGATTTTCCGAAATTCTACCCCTAAGGGGGTGAAAAAGAGGGGCAAAGTTAGTATGGGACAACGTGATTCTTTGGTACAATCTACTTCAAATTTTACATAAATCTTTTTTAACAGAATTGATGGAAGACGTGTTTCGTAATTTATTAAAATTCATCCCCTAACAGGGTTAAAAAGGAGTAGAAAGTATTTTGGCGGTTAAGTTGATATCAATACTCCTTAGTGCTTTAGATTTGAATTACATTTTATTTTGACACAGTCATGTTTGAAAACTCCATCCGATTTTATTCTAAAAAGGTTGCACTCACTTAAAAACATAAGCAAATAAGTTTAATAATAAAAGTTTATTTGGCGTACCCCATGCACACTTAAAAGCTAAATAGGACATTTTCATTATCCTAACTAATATTATAAATGCGAAAGTGAGTTTGTTTGTTGTTTGATAAGCTTTTATGCGTAAACTATTCAGCCGATCATTATGAAATTTTGTACACATATTCTCAAGAGTATAATAAGAAATGAGAATAATAATAATAACAAAATAATAATAATAAATTTTATATATGTATATAATAAAATGAGGGATGGATTAGGATGGCGCAGGACCGTAAAGAGTTCGGAGGCGGCTATATGGGCTATTGCACCCATCGTAGCCCAGCGCGGGGGTGGGGATCACCATCTTCCCCACACTCCCCGCGCCATAAGGAAGGCGCCTGAAGGAGGGCGCCCCTCTCACATCCGGGAGGTATGGCGCCTTCAGTGGGCCAAATTGGTGGGCCCTAGGGGGCAGCCGCGCGGACTGTGAAAGACTCTACAGAGTACTCGGGGTTTCGCAGAAGCGGTAGACAGTAGTCGGGCGGTTTAGTGGGTCGGTCACCAGGTGACCATCCTCACACACCTCTCGGGCTTGCAACAGCCCGGTCGAGACGGTCTAGGTGCAGATTCCGCTCGTAAAAAAAAAAGGACCGTAAAGAGTGGCGTACGAGGGAAGAGGCCTATGCTCTGCAGTGGGCGGAAGTGGACTGATGATGATGATAATTAAATGAGTTTGTTTGTTTGATACGCTTTCACGCGTAAATTACATAACGTGATTGTTGCCATAGAAAGCAATACGAAGTCCGCAGCTAGTACTAAATAAAATAAAAAGATTATATACATAACATCTACTAATACATATTGTTATAATAAACTGACCGAGCATCATGCCGAACACGACGGCGAGCATCAGGTCTACGTTGTACACCATGACGGCCAGCATCAGCAGGTAGCCCACCACGTTGTGCGCCAGGAACACCGCCGACTGGTGGAAGTTCACCGCCAACCTGGAACGGTGCCGGCGTTAGGCGTCTGGCGAGCAGCGGCCGTTACACTATACTCAGGCCAAATTTGATGTATGTAAAATAATTCACTATTTTTATAGCCAATATCTACTGCCGATAGATTTATACTGATTTTAAGAAAGTTACAAGACCACGAAAAATGGTGACTTTCTTTTAAGAAACAGTATAAATATGTCCCTATCCGATCCGAACCCCTCGGAGAATATAGTAGGGAACGGGGACACGCGCTAGTGCGTGTACCATACCATTCCATCTAGCAAACCTTTGATGGTGTTTTGTTACACACGGCTTGAGGAACCCTTTAAGTTTCTCGCCGCCCCCAAATAAGTCCAGTGACGCTGTAAATGCTGCTTGAGGCTATCAGCAAATTCTCTCAAAAAACAAGTATGAATCTGTCTGTTATTACAAAGCTATTTACAAATAGAATTGTGAATACTTTGTTTACAAAGATTACACATCGAATTTGGCCTGATTACAGATAAACAGAGAGGTATCTTACTTAGTTATAAAATTAAATATAAGTATAAACATTTGTTTACTAATCTTATAACTTAATTAATTTTATTTTTTTATTTTTGTCTTGAAGAAACGTTGAACGTAAAAAAAATAAACACAAAACTTTTTTCTACTCGAAAAGGTGTTTAATTTCAACGTATACATAGTATTTGCGAAAACAATTATATAGATAATATGAAAGAGATATTTTAAGGTTAATTAATCTATACCTACTTTAGTATGATGTTATTTTTTGTAATAGAACATATACCTTCAGTTAAATAAAATAAAAAAATAAAATAAATTCCACAATTACGACACGTTGGTATTTTAAGATTTCTCATTAGGTAAATGCCACGATATATTCAGTTGATTTGATATATTCATTGCTATTTTACCTACCTACATAATTTGACTCCTTTTTAATAATAGCTATCAACATGAAGAAACGAGAGACGTATAAGGTACAGGAAACAAGGAAATTACAAAATAAGGAAATGTCTCATTGCTAACGACGAGTTCTTTGGATCGTGGCATTCAAACGTCGCGGTTAAGGTCAATTTCTTCACCGCGACCTTCGACGATGTTCCTGCATTAGCATAACCCGGCGCAATGATGCGCCCGAACCGGTTCTAACTTACACCTCAATGGCCATCAATGCAGTAGCTATCCTTAACAAAACTAAACTTTTGCATTTCCTATTCTTTGACATTTCTTCAGGATTATATTTCTTTGTATGCAAGGAGTATAAAAAGCACAGAACCGGTCGTTGTGGAGATCTTTGGGGGGGAACCTTTTTCCAGCAGTAGACGTCTTTTAGCTGAGATGATGATGAAGGAGTATAAACCGCACCAGTCACAGCCGGTGTGTTTTCCGAGTGCCTAATGCGAGTTTTAGTTACATAAAGCTGCATTTTTGAGTATGTGGTTCACCGTTTCTCACCAGAAGACGTTGCTTTAATGCCTCCCCTGATAGAATCTAGTAGGAAATGGGAACGCCATTCCCTCCAGAAACTTTCTGATGGTGTTTCGATAACACAGCTTGAGGAACCCTTTCATTTTCCCGTCGCCGCCGTCCCAAAATGTCCGGAGCGCCGAAGAGGTCGGGTAAGGCCATCAGCAAACTATCTCAAAAAAAAAGCTTCAATAACATCCAATTTCCGAATGGCAAATGTATTCTTGAAATGAGCACCCAGTTATAAAGTCCATCCGCTGTACTATTTGTCTAACAAGATAGCGCAGCGCAATCAGTTTCGATACGCTAACGGCGCCAACTCAAATATTATCTTACATCCAAACAGCCAACTTATTGATAACAAAATCATTATCGCAGATAACGGAAGTAAATAGTCATCATTATTGATATGTGAGGAGCGTTGGCGCAGTGGCTAGCGCCGACCGCCCCGCCCGTAACACGATCGAATTACAATCTTAGATGGGTCACTATATAAGCCGGTTCACTAACCTGCAGACCATAAACATGTTGTATATAACAATTGATAAATCTATTTTGTTTGATTATTTATAAAAACATATACATTATGTGATCAACTAAAATAATTATGATTGCTTTGGCTACGTGTATAGTTTATGACGTCATCTTGTCATTTCCTACCGCCTATGAAAGCAATATCGAAAGCTATAGGTTATAGCTTTCGATATATGCCTATACCTATTAGCTAGATGACAAGATGACGTCATAAACTATACACGTAGCCAAAGCAATCGGTTAGGCGGTTGGGCCCCTGATACGTGACATTTATTACTTATTTAATTGTAATATTTATTATTATTGTTATCCATTCGCACCCGCTCCACAGTCCAGGTCGTTGTACCGGCAGTACTGGCACTCACCTCACCCGCATTGAAGACCAGCGGCTGACCTGACCCGAACTGGCGTTGCGGCTGGTCGTCGGCTCCATGATGCCCGCCTGCTCCCTGCGACACACGGACCAAATACAATGTCGGAACACTCTGTCTGTACCCATAACAACAAATGTTAGCTAGCAGGATTGTGTTCTGTGAGTAACGTCTACAGAGGTTAGCCCGATTCGATCCGAAACCCTCGGAGAATCTGGTAGGGCACGGGGACATGCACTAGTGCGTGATGCTGTTCCCTCTACAAAACAAAACCTCAGACGGTGATTCGTTTCACACGGCTTCAGGAACCCTTTGAGTAACTCGCCGCCCCCAAAAAAGCCCGGGTGAAACTGAAAATTCCCAGTGGCAATCAGCAAACTCTCACAAAAAAACCAGTTCCGCAGCGTTGTATAAGTGCGACATATGGACCAAATAAAATGTCAGGGGGCTACTAGCCAGTTCGTCAATAGTTAAGAATTCCTGGAGATGTGTGTGCGCTCAATCTTTAGGCTTGTTTTCATTTGCTAACAGATGAGCTGAACGCCAAGCGCTCCTCTGTTGTAAAATATAATAACATTTACACTAGGTAGATAACTTATTGTTTATAGTCAGCACGGCAAATGACTCTATTTCACCTGATGTTTGGTGGAAATAGAGTCCAGACGCGAAGACAACTGGTGCAGCGTAAAAACAACGCAGCATCAATCAACGTCACTCTGCCGGCCCACAAGGTGCTTCTTCACGCCTCGTTTGAAGGCCCCATATAGGAAGGAGGGAAAACGTGTGCTGGTAGACTATTTCATCTTTTGGAGGTGCGTCAAAAAAAAAGTCACCAAATTTCTAATCGGAAATCCGGATATACACACTAACTAGTCTTAATTACAATTGTAATAGGCGGAAAGGCGATGTTATATTAACTTGGGTGTGGCGAGGTGTTGTCGATAACCACTTATATTTGTGTCAGTAACATTACGAGGGCAGAATATTGTTTTGTTACACTCTCATTATTAATACGTGTACACTGATGGGACGACGGGGAGAGCTAATTAAACAAATGTAGTCTTTGACGTATGATTTATTACTGAATACATGTCAGGCTAATAATGCAATTCAGGTGTAATACTAGAGTAAGGTGTCACACACTAAACCTACCCCGTTTTTTTTGAAAAAAAAATAAAAAATAAGTAAATACAGTTAAACAAAACTTTTTTTTAGGTTACAAATTTAGTTAAAGTTAAATTTAATGAAAATGTTTTTGTTTTGTTTATATAATTTTAACGCAAATTTTGTTGCGAAACAAATTACAAAAACACAATGTTGAAAAAATTTCCACGAGCAGGATTTGAACCTGCACCCTTCTGTCATACCGGGTCAGGTGCTCTTCCAATTGAGCTATCGTGGTTCTAACCAGCCCGCCGACATTGTTGTTGACATTGACAGTTGTCGGCGGGCTGGTTAGAATCACGATAGCTCAATTGGAAGAGCACCTGACCCGGTATGTCAGAAGGGTGCAGGTTCAAATCCTGCTCGTGGAAATTTTTTCAACATTGTGTTTTTGTAATTAAATTTAATGGTTACCAAATTAAAGTTTTAACGAATATGCAAACATGTTTTTTTTTGAAATTTACTATAAATGTAATAAGAAAAAAAGAGAAAAGTTAATAAGTAGGTACTTAAGAATCCGCCAGTTACGGGCGGCCTACTTAAACACGCTTCGTAATTGTTATCTGTAGGTGTCAATGCGCTTATATCATAAACATGTAATAAATGAATAGTTATGTACATCAATTAACATAACAGCTTTTCCAAACAGCTTGCGCAAACGTGACTAAAGGCCTGCGTGTGTTTTATTAATATTATTACTATAAAGATATACAAGCGTCGTCATAAAATAAGGAGTACCTACCAGAAGGTAAGCTTACTTAATACATACCTCTCTCAGACACGGAATCTCGCAGCAGCCGCGTTCGGGCTGTTCCGTGATCCGTGCCCGCGAGAGGGTCTTGATTGGACCCTCTTACGGGAGGATCTTCTTTAGTCTCGATGACCTCTGTAGCCGAGTGGCTTGTGGGCGGCGGTAACTCTGAGGTCCCGGGTTCGATTCCCGGTCGGGCCAATGTCGAAAACGAACTTTTCGATATTGTGTCGGGTGTGGGTGGTTGTGGTACCGTCGTTGTTTCTGATTTTCATAAAACGAGTGCTTTAGCTACTTACCTTGGGAACAGAACAATGTATGTGATGTTGTCTCGTATCTTTTTATATCTTTTATCTCCTTTTATTTTGTGACCCAAACAACAGTGCGACTACCACCATACGTTGAGTTGATTGAGAGAGGTAATCCACTTTGAGCACCCGCCTAAATAGCACCTGCACGAATAGCACCTGGTCTAGTCCACATTCAGCGCCTATTGATATTTTTGGCAGGTGCTATTAGTGGATTCAAATGTATTTTTACATTTTTGTCCACGAACAGCACCTACAGCAGCATAGTGCTGACCGCTAGTTTTTGTTAGGCAAGACGTTATTAGAGACCCTGAGGTACTGCGCCACGACAGCGCTCAACCAACCAAGCGTCCGCTATCAGACGAAGCTTCGCATTGTATTTCCATCCACGTTGAATCGGATTGTGTTTGTGGTATCGGGATCACGATTCATGATTGTGCACTCGGTTTTATATGGTGGACTATTTCAATGTTTTTTTTTGTAGCACATTTTTTTGCTATCAACTTGCGGTCGCCTGTCATTACTCATCTACTTTCTAACATATATTAATTTATAACGCTGATACATAATAGGGAATGCAATCAACCGCCACCACTAAACGAGCTGCCACTCTACCACCGAGACGATTATATAATTATACTGTATATGATTGATATTACGCAAGACCGAGTTTGTCAGAACCAGAAGGTGCAGGTTCGATTCTAGCTCTTTCTATAAAAAAAACATATAAATCGGGGCCTATAAAAGTGATATTGACATGCTCACCTGTCGCATAGGAGAGTCCTCCTCTCGTCAGATCTGAACGGGTACAACTGTTTGTGCGCCTTACGCTGCACGTTCGCCAAATATACCTGGAACAATGACCGTCTATAATCAATCAGCCACCTTAGCACCTTTGGAAAACAGAGCTATGATCAACGCTTTCAAGGGCGGATACGCGAACATAAGCAGCTGGGACTGCTTAGATTACTCTTTAAACGTAGAAAAATGCTCTCGTCTCGTTTCGTCTGGTGAGTTAGGGCCTCGCGCTGTATTAAAGCGAAAATACAGCATGAGTGTTTAAACACTATATACATACCGTCGTGTTTAAACTCTTATTTATGCACTATCCTACGTTTTGAAGATCTGCCTGGGCTTAGTGGAGGCATGGGCCCCCAGCAAGCCCATGAATAAACGCCTTTCTCTGGGAGGCTGGAACTGTGGTGTTTAATGCCATTTGGCAATGATTTAATTTTAAATTTAAAATGTAAGTGTTGTTGACTTTTATCTAAAAAAGTAATATAGCTCTATTTTTTTATTTTAGTAGAAGAGTGCTCTTATTAGGCTATAAATACTACGTTATATAATTGAAGATATTATTCCCATTGCGCTAACTGGAGGCACGGACTCTATAATGCTTCCAGGACTCCAAACTTACGATACCAATACTAGCCGCAGAGAATGGCACGAGTGCCAAGATCTAATAGGAGCTAGAAGTCTTCAGATGACGGTGATGATGATATAGTCACCTTAGAGCCTTCGAAGAGCAGGGCGATGAAGAACAGCGCGATCCAGGTGAGCGCGAACGACCATCGCGAGGTGATGTTCAGCCCGGGGAACATGAACTCGCCGAGGTCGTACCCGAACCACATCCACATATGCATCACGCTGCTTTAGCCAGCGGCTGCACGCTACAAGGAAATGTCTTTAAAACGACCTATCCTCTCCATCCCAACGGAAATACATCAGAGTGTATTCTATACCAGCGTAGGTATGTATAGTACCGGTGATTTAGCCAAACAACCCAATCGTAACAGATCGTTCAATATTGGTAAAATGTTGTTTTACAAATTTTACGCTAATAATTGGCATTAAAATAAAACATCGTGTATTACCTAACTATGCTGGCTAACAGCCTTACAACCGAAGAAAGCTCTTGAGATCCAATGTCTAAGCTTAAGTGGAAGAACAGCAGTCGTATTGTGAAAGGCCGTAGGTTCGAGTCTCAATTCAGACCGTCGTCGGTCGCATATTTCGAGTACCTATTATGTTATTAAGCAAGCCTGCCTGCTACCCCAACACTCGGCTGGCTGGGGCGATGGTGCAGAACAAGAATATTTACTGTAGAAGGGTCTTTATACATACTCGTAGTACAAACAAGCAATGCTAAAGTTTGTTGCTAAACTTAGGTCTTAGAATTATTTATTTATATTATAATTTTGTCACTCACTCACATTTAAATAGAAATAGAAATAGAAAACATTTATTAGTGACACAACACACATCATTACATTACAGATTCAAAAAAATAAGTGGCACCAACAGGTGCTCGCTCAGCATTTCAAAAGTACTAAAAAGTACACTTTTAAGTAGGTTCTTTCTGTAATAAAAAACCAACAACAAAATTCTCTAAACATCATAATTATAACTCACATCAGGCAAAAACTTATCACAGTCACAAAAATACGGTATTCTTTACTTGTGTTGTGACGTGACACACTAAACTGATAGTAATTAGTGTAATATTATCTAAAGAAGGTGGCGAGTACCACCGACGACGCGGGCTTATCTCGCCGCGCGGCACAACGATTGATACCGTACAATGTTATTGCTAAATGTAAACATAGAAAGAACAATGCCATAAATGTAGGCGCTGTTAGCAAAACATCACCGAATTTATTTCCAGTAGATAGCTAGTTGTAATAGTGGCCAATGGGACTGCTACTATGCGACAGTAGGACATCCCCCGACAATAGGACTATTCAAAATATTATAGATTGTTATCTACTACCTAGTATCTTCTTCAATAGTAAAACTGTAACCAACTAAATATTTTTGAAAAGTTTCTATTAACAATAACACCACTACCATTAGGAGCCAATCATTGTTTCATTTATTTTTATAGCTTGCTCCCAATATTTTGCAGACATAAGTTTTGGAGGTGGTAAAACCATCACAGGATACGGGTGTTCACTAAAGGGTACGAAGTAGCGAGTGGCGAGTGGGCCACTAGTTATAAATAACAATAAACATTGGTTTATGTTGTTTCCTAAAGTTTACGCGAACACTAAATTAAACTACTTTTGACCCTTTGCAGGAACAGTGGTCACAGCACCCTGCAAAGGATTCGAAACGTCCGTCAGGATGAACATTAATTTAAACTAATGTCAAAAAATAAACGCGAGTAGATCCGTAAAAGTAGTTTCATTTCATTGGTTAATATGATTTAAGATATAAAAATATTATAATTAATAAAATTAAAAAAAAATTTGGGAGGATTATTTAATTAAATATATATAATTTTTTTATAAAATATAGTGAAAAAATTAAACGCCCACCCGACCCAGCCAGGAATCGAACCTGGGTCTTCCGCAATCCGGGCGGCTGCACTGACCGCTATGCTAACGGGAAGGCTGACGTAAGCGCTGAATTTTGTCACTGCTTTTTAATGATTTTAGAGTGCTTTTATAGCACTCGACCCAGCCAGAAATCGAACCTGGGTCTTCCACAATCCGGGAGGCTGCCTGAGGCTGGATTTAATTGATTCACTATATTTTATAATTATTTAATTCAGCTTTAGTGCACCAATTAGCACTGAAAAATAAAAAAATAAAATTAACTAATCTGTATGTCAAATGACTGACAGACAGACATACAGTAACAACAAGAATATAAAGGTTTTTCCAATACTGCTCTATGGAATTTATGAAATTATAAAAACAATGCCATTTTGGTTTTCTCTCCGTTGGTTTGCAACAATTACTTGTAGGTATCTGTGGTTGGTATGTTGTAAAATTATATTCAGCTACTTCAAAATCTAAGCTTATGAATCTGTTAGTACAAATTCCTAATTATGAAGTTAAGCCAGATTAGATAAATGATCCAAATCAAGGATTATAAAAAGGAATGCCATTGAAATATGTAGACACACCTGCACATCAACCTACCACAAACTGTCAAATTTCCTCAATAGACTTAAACTTTGTTTAAGGCTTAACATTGACAATGTATTGAAGAAATTTGACAGTTTTGGGTAGGTTGATGTGCAGGCGTGTGTACTTGACTCTTTTAATGTATGTACATATAATAAAATAAAAAAAACAGTGAACAAATTAGATAATAAATTAAGTCAAGTATTATAAAAAGTATTAAAATGTTTACGTTTAATACTTTTTCTACTGATGGTATTTTAAAGCTTGACTTTTAATAAAGAAATAGTTACCAATAAATAATAAATTACACCACTGTTGAACTACATCGGTCCTCTTCAAAAACTTGTCAGTTCACCAACTACACATTCGAAATCATTTAAGCCTACACAGCCTGATAACAAACTATGATAAACCAACTAGAACATTGTGAATAGGTAGTGACATGCTTACTTTTTATACAATATAATATTTAAAAAGTTAGTAAATAAGTTTAACGAGTTTTGCTCTCCAACATTACATTACTACCTCTTACTCAAATCTCTCTTAGACTGTATTATTATGGCGCGTGTATATATTGTCAATGGATCACTAAAGTTAGTACATACCTAGTGAAAGTTCTTTTAATTATATCTAATTAAATTACATATTTTCGCAAAGGAAAGGAAGGTCTCATTTTGCAAAAGTCACTGTCACTGTCAGTCAAACAAAAACAAATTGTTTTTTTTTTCTTTTAATTGATGGCTTTGTGCGATTAGCACATTTAGCCAGTGTCAAAGTAATTTTTCTTACAAGTAATACATAAATATACAATATTTCCTTCCAGTTTGTATGATGATGAATGATAATAAAAATGAGAAGTGAGAAGTGATATACCCCCAACCCCTCGAGTATCTCAGTAAAGATGTGGGGGCTTTACTAAGTCCTCACGCAGATTTCTTGTGAGAATTTGAAAAGTAACGTTGCACTGTTTTGTTTCATTTGCCAACACTCATGCACACTCACGAACACTTAACGGTTAATAATCCACCATTATTTCACATTAATATTCGACATAACACAAACTTTAGAAAATAAAACAAAACCGCAGACATGACTCTTCACTTTCCCGCCAAGAAGTCAAAACAAATTGTTATTTTTATTTATTTAAGTTTATTTCGTTCCTTAAAGAACCGGCTAAGGTCATAGACAATGCTGCCATGTCATTAGTTTCTTAACTTCATTGTAATACATAAATAAACAATATTGATGATGATGAATGATAATAGAAATGGGAAGTGAGAAATGATATTACCCCCCAAACCCTCGAGTATCTCAGTAAAGATATGTCAAGTCACCTTGTTTGACAAACAATATTTACTGACAGTTTGACAGTGCTGTCATATTTTTTTTGTATTGTTTTACGGCTATTATGTAATAATAATAATATGAAGATAGAACGAATGAATAGGCTTGATAGATTTCATCCGGAGCCGTAAAACAATAAGCAAAAAAAAAAATTTGTCAAACAAAAAAATACAGAGCTCCCTAATCAGTTTTTTCATTTTTTGTTAGGTATCGAATAGAGCTTTCAATTATGGAGAATACTGGAAAACCATTAAAGAAAAAACCTCAAAAAATCGAGGAAATGACCAAGGAGCAAATTCGTCAAGCTATCATCAAAAAACAAGAGTGCAATGCAAAAGCACAAAATATAGTCGAAAGCTTACTTGAAAGACATATTTCAGAAAATATTTTTCTTCAGTGCCTACCAGATATCAATCAAAGCCACTTCGAAGACATAATTGAAGAAAGAGCCATTATACAATTATGTGGTTATCCACTGTGCCAAAACACTTTATCTGCAAAAGACATCCCAAAACAAACATACCGAATATCAATGAAAAGTAATAAAGTCTACGATATCACAGCCAGGAAGAGCTTTTGCAGTAACAGTTGTTACAAATCCGCAATGCACATAAAACAACAGATGTTAACCAGCCCCTTATGGTTTAGAGATTATGAAAAAATACCATCGTTTAATTTGTTACCATCTGATTCGGTTGGTAGTCTAGGACAAGAAGTGGACTTAGCATTAGTAGAGAAAGTTAAAGTTCAAACTGAGAGATCATTCACTTCAATCAATGATTTTGCTAGTGCAACTTTGAATGAAATGGATGATCAAAACACTGACAACTCCAATGACAAACCTACAAGTGATACAAAATTAAGTTCAGATAAAATAAAAGACGAAAGCAATAACAATCCAAATAATGTTAAAAATATAGAAATTGAACAAGTCAACAAACTTCCTGGTGAGCCTCCAGTTATTCCAACACCTTCAAATATAAAGGTAGAGCATAAGAAAAAACCTGTTAAGAATCCAATGAATATTATTGGTGACATTATAGAAAAGCCTGAAAGAAAAATTGATCCTATTCTGCAAAGTGGGCCAAATACTATAGACAAAGAAAATACAAGGCCAAATAAAACTGCTGCAAACAAAAAGCAACCTCTAGTTACTGCATTGGCTATAGAAGTAGAAAAATGTTTAGCTGAATGGTTTACTATTGACACATTGCTGCTACTGTTTGGTGAAGAGAAGGTCAAGGAAATGTTAACTGACAAAGGAGAATGCATTAAAGAATACCTTAACAACTATACCAAAAGTGTATTCTATACTTCAAATAACTATGATCAGTACCAGGCTTTATGTAGGAAATTGAATATGTTAGAACTGGAAGACAGACGTTATGACACTCAAGCATTGCCAAAAGAAACAAAACCATTACCGGATTTCACAATTCTTCAAGAAGAGAGTAAAAAAATGCAATTGAAAGTCAAATCATTTTTCGCTGGCGAAACAGAAATTCCGGATGTTCTTGAAAATGAAAAACCTGAGAATGAACCAGACGAAGCTATTCAATTGACACAACTGCCATTGGTCGACAAAAATGCTCAAAATGCATTGCGCAGAAAAATTATTTGTGAACATCTAAGCAAAGTTTTACCTGACATACTTAAGTCTCTTGGTCTGCTGTCTTTGTCCATTAACTCTGATGTTCGCCTTCTTGTTAACACATTTAAGTTGAAAGCAAACAACATTATGTTTAAGCCCATTCAGTGGACATTAATTGCAATCATTGTCATAAAATTGCTATCACTTCGAGATAAGAGACTTGCTTTTTTATTAGAACAGCAGACTACATATAAACACCTGCAGTTGCTTTTGTTAAGTTACAAGCAGGATGGAGGATACCTGGACAGACTTATATCATGGCTCACAGACATAGATCGATTACTAGACACTAATGACACACAGCTGACTGTAGAATAACTACTCCATTACATTTCAATTTAGTTTTAATTAATAGTGTTTATGAAATAAAATAAAAAATAAATATTATTTATTATATGACAACATGAAGTTTATAAATATTTACTTTAGCTTTATGTGTTAAAATATATCTATCTTCAAATAAAATTGATCATCATACAATCCTATTAGGAGAAGTCAAAGACAAAATTTTGTTAAGCAATTTATTGATTTCCCCCTTGCTTAAGTACTACTTAAATTAGGATCAATAATAGAGAGTGTAGCTCCAACTAAATGCAAAGACCCTGTAACAAGCACAGATGTTTTGTTAACATCTTTATTATATTTTTTTATACTAATTAAAGCTTCAGAGACACTCTCTAGTACAGTTGTGTTGTCATGGTTGGTGCCATTCCTTAGCTGGTTCCAAGCCTCTACGTTTCTGTAACATCTCGCTATCAGGTCCTTGTGTTCCACAGCCGAGTAATTGTCATTATTTTTGTTCCTACTTTTGTATGCAGTAGGAATGACAAAACATATTTGTTTGAAATCCATATCTGACAAAGGTTTCAAAAGAACTTCCGAGTTGCGATCGCCTGTTGCGCTGAATATCAGAATTTTGTCTTCATTTCTGAAAAATAAAAAAGAGCCCAATGTAGAATTTTTCAAATTCTATGTTAAACAATTTAAACAAAAGAAAATCCAGTAATCCCAGTTACTTAGAATGACGGTGAAGATAAAACTAAGTCCTACCCACTATAACTTTTTAATAGTATAAACAGCTGCTTACTTATTATTATCCATAAACCACTTTGAACATATCTCCATCGACTCTTTAGTGTGCGCTCCATCCAAGTAAAACTTCGCGTAGCTGGCCTCCACAACTTGATATCGGCCTGGCCATTTACACTCCCTCAGACCAAGAGCAGTTTCTTTCGAAACTTGAGAAGTCATGCCATCGAACACCACATCACTAACGCATTTATAACCATTTGTTAAGTATGGAGCGTCCAGTTCTTTATAGCCGTTTTGTAACATGATTTTCCCGCTAACGATCGCTTTCTTCATGACGTTGTTATTTCTGTAAGCTTGTTGTTGGGCAAGCCTCATCCAGCTATGGGCTAGTTGTATGGCGAGAGAGGCGTTCGACTGGTAAGCTGGGTTCGCATGAAGTTGCGTTTCGTATCCATTTGGGAATGTGTAAGCGTCGTAATCAGGTACTACATGCAGCGTGCACTGAAAATAAAAGATGCAAATGTTAAGACTGTAGACTTATCCTAGTTGTATATCTGACATAAACTAGCAGGTATCAAAACATCGAACTCTAGTTTATCTTCGCTAATTTTTTTTTTTAATTTTAATACTTTTTTCGAAATTTTAAGAGGGTGCCGCGCGGATGCAAAATTGCGAGTTTAGGCATATAGCTAGCGATCGGCGCGTGGATGAATTTGATTCAATCAAATTGATCTTGATTGATGATGAATTGAACATGAATACGCACGCACACTTATAACTGTACAAAGTAGGCTGGTGATTTAATTGGAGCAATGTTTACTTTCGTAAAATCATAGGGTTTGGGTAAAAAATTATAAAATTCTTAAAATTTTCATATTCATATTTTTTAATGAAAAATTAGACAACAGTGGCCTGCGAAATATCAATACAAACATTTCGATGTCGGATTATTGTTTTATATGCTATATTTACAAAGTTTCTGAAGAAATAAGTTTATAGACATCATTACTTTTACGTATTGTTCATGCAGTTTCTGGGTATTTGTTTCAAATTCCAAGACAACCATGGCCTTGTGAAAGGATCAAGCTAGCTTACACTAATCTTTTTAATGTATATGACCTATTCAGCGCCTAAGTACCAGTGAAGTACAAGTGACTTAAAAACACGTAAATTTTGGGAATTCCGCGCGGCTATAGGTTGAAGCACAGAACACGGAAAAGGTAGATTATGGTTTGGCAGTAAATGTAATGATTATTAACCTGGACGTGTTTTGCGACTCTGGCGAGCACGTCCATGGCGTCGCGCGGCTGGCGCATGGTGAACGCGTCGCAGCCGGCCTTCATGACGCCCGCCTTGGCCGCCGCGATCTGCGGCAGCGTGTCGCCCAGGATGGCGGTGTGGTCGAGCCCCAGCGCTGTGATACCCACCACGGGGACTTTTCTGGCAAAAAACATTCATCATCATCATCATCAGCTCATTTTTATGTCTCCACTGCTGAGACACGAGCCTTCGCGTTTGTGATCACAAAACCGTATTTAACAAGCGTTGATAATTAAGCTAACTAAATATGATGAAGGCCGTATATAGGCAGTGGGTATATAGGCTCTTTTCCTTAATTGACTTTATTTGAGAGTTTAAAGATTGCTAGTAGGTGCACGTCTTAAGTACAAGAGTTATTAAGCAATTGAATTTTCCAAAGTTAGATGTAATGTAAGTAAGTATATGTTCACAAATGCGATCAGTAATCATTTAATATCTATTTGTTTACTGATTAAAGGATCATAATGGAAGGAACTGAACCATTCAACTTAAGCCTTACCAATGACTTAAGTCTACAACAACAGTAAGGAAACACAATAAGCAGACATCACGCACCGCGCCGAGCCGCAAACAGCCAATGGTAACAGAGGCCGAGCGGTTAGTCTGACGAATGCAAGATTATCAGAGTTATATGAAAGTACCTTACAACGTTAGTGGAGTCGAGCAGGCCACCGATGCCGACCTCCACGATAGCCACGTCCACCTTCTCCTCCAGGAACATGTGGTACGCCATCACGGTTAGGAACGCGAAATACTTCGGCATGTCCCCTTCATATTCCTAAAAATGTATATATATAATATATATAATATATATATATATATATATATATATACACTCGGCGTCAAAAAAATCGCACCTCTTAGAAAATCACTTTCAAATGTCATTTACTCTTGATATGCACATGCAGTCGCATTAATTATGATTTTATTTACAAGGTTACTTAATTAACTTAATAAAAAACATTACTTTTCATTATCAAATAAAACCTAATGCAACAAATAAAGTGTCACAAAAATTCGATGCAAATTTTGCTACCCGTGAGAGTTGCTAGTTGCGCTTCCTTTGTGGGTATAAAACGGTCAACACGGGTTCAATGTGGGTCATTCGCTATTCAACCGTTGAAGAGGACACACGCACAGATTTTGATGGATACCACAGCTGATAAAGCCGCTCAAGTGGTTGCACTACTGCAATCAGGGGTGCGGCAGTGTGATGTCGCCCGGCAACTGAACCTGAGCCGTTATTCCGTTCGAAGAGTGTACCAGCGCTTCATAGAGACCGGTGGCTATATCCGCAGACACGGTTCGGGTAGACGTCGCTGCACTTCGGAAAGAGACGACCGGTTCGTTGTGTCGAACTCTTTGAGAAATCGTTTCTCCAACGCTGTTGAGTTGCAACAGCAGCTCCAGGCAGTTCGCAGACGCACCGTAAGCGTATCTACGGTTAGAAGAAGATTGAAGGAGAAGAAGATAGCGGCCCACAGAGCTGCTACGGGTCCAAAATTGACTGCAGCGCATCGGCGAGCCCGCTTGCAGTTTGCTCGTGACCACGTCGATTGGACCCTTGAGCAGTGGAGAGCTGTTCTCTTCTCAGACGAGACGCGAGTGTGTCTTTTCTGCAACGACCGACGGAGAAGAGTATACCGGAGGCAGGGTGAACGTTTCGCCCAAGCCTGCATCCAGGAGACGGTGGAATATGGTGGCGGATCCTGCATGTTCTGGGGCGGTATGTCTGCTGCCGGCAAAACCGACCTTGTCTGCGTCTCCCGGACTGGAGGTGCTCGCGGACAAGGGTCGCTGACTGCTCGCCGCTATGTCACTGAGGTCCTGGAAGTGCATGTGGTCTCCTTTGCCGAATCTTTTGGCGAGGGGTTCACATTAATGCACGACAACGCTCGCGCTCACACTGCAGGCATCGTGAGCGACTTCTTGCAGAGGTCCCAAATCTCTGTGATGCAGTGGCCAGCGCGAAGTCCGGATCTGAATCCTATAGAGCACCTCTGGGACCATCTTAAACGTAAGGTTCGATCTCGGGATCCAGCTCCTTCGACTCTACAGGAGCTCCAAGACGCGGTGATTGAAGAATGGGGGCTTATCCCTCAAGAAGAGCTCCTGAAGTTGGTGAGGTCCATGAGGGACCGTATGGAAGCCGTGATCAGGGCAAGGGGGGGTAACACTAGATTTTAAGTTAATTTTAAGACACTTTTTGTACATTTTTCTTTGTAAATTATCTGTTGTTAATTAGGACTTAATTAAGGATTTTTATTATTTTATTAATTTTAATGTTGTTTGTATAATTATAATTAAACAGAAAGTTAAATTTAATTGTTTTTTGATACTCCTTTTTGTTACCTTTCTAATGATACCCAACACTATCCTCTACATAAGGTTTAAGAATTTTTAAAGATGATTTTTAAAAGGTGCGATTTTTTTGACGCCGAGTGTATATATATATATATAGGGTTCACATATTCTATACTAATAACTACCAGGCGGATTCGAAAAATTATTTTTGCATTTGATAGCCCAATTTTTGTGGAAGGCTACGGGCAATCTAACATCAGAAAATCAGTGAAGTGAATGCGAAGTTCTAGCGCATTGGGGCGCACCGCTGGGTCGGGCAATAGCTACTTTAATAATATATTAAAACTGTACTATAATGCATGTTTTCACCAAAGACCCCTGAGCAATGTAAAGGTTTAACTGGCAATCGGCAACCACCACCAAGCCCTACAACTTAGGGGCTGAAGTCCGTGAAAACGGGCTTTACTTAAAAATCTCCTTGATGTCAAAGTGAGCACAGTCGTAGCATTAATTGAACACAAGGAGTCAATCAATTGAGAATGGCAATACTTTAAATATTTTTTGGATACAAAGAATGTCTTCTGTTAAATTAGGAATTGTTTCATGTATTGTATTATTTAATTATATAAGAACATTTTCCTAAAAATCACGTCTGTTTCAAGAAGCTCGATTGTGCAGCGCATCCGATTTTTGCGAAAATTGTTCAATTTGCAATCAGATTTTGCGCTAGCCGCCATCGAGCTCCTCTAACGAAGGTCTTATGGAGATAATATAAGCAAACTGTAACATACCTACCTACGTTTTCAACATGGACTACGCATTTTGAGGGCAAGATAGCTCGCGGCCAACTGCTATCACCAACGCCACACCCCACGAAAAAGCAGCTACACAATCCCACCATCCGATTTGGACTCGACTCATGATCCTCAGCATTAAGGGAACGACTGATTGTATTATGGTGCCTTTCCATACTTGCCAAGGCACGGCAAGCGTCCACAAGTACATACGTGTAAAGAGGGCGTTTGGCTTGGCTTGCGTGAGCTTGCGCACGCTTGTCTCCGATCCGGTCTAGTGTCGGTTTTTGGACACAGATCAAAGGGCGCTTGCGGCAAGCGCTTGCGACGCATTCACACGTTGGTGCGCGTTTAGTAGCCAAATAAAAGTATGATATACCAAACGCAATAGCCGACACAAGTTCGGTGTCCGCCATGCGTGGGTGTTAGTAGCACACTGACGCATATACAAGCATACAAACGACTTCCAAATGCCAAGCGAGATTTGTGGACGCTTGGGGCTTGAAGACGTTTGCCAAGGCTTGGCAAGCATGGAAAGCCGGCATTAGATATTGACCTTAGTAGCGTCTAGTTTGTCGTACACGCGGTGGAAGTGGCTCGCGAACTTGTCCTCGCCGACGACGCGGCCGTCGAGCCGGACGCGCTCGCGCACCGCCACCAGGTGCGGCGACGAGTAGAACCCCGTCCTGTAGCCGTGCTGCCGCAGTATCGACTCGCACATGGCACTTGTGGAGCCCTGACCATTCAAAATGTGTTGTTATATACCTAACGAAATATAAATTCATTCATTCACCAGCTTAATTATGTCCTCACTATTGGTGTGAGTCTTCCCTATTTTTTCATTTTTATTTTTTATTAATGGGCCATCAAACTGGTCTGTACACTAAAAAAGCTTAGCTAAGTAACATATTACATGATATTAACAAAATAGGTGCACAACCTTCTCGAGGCGAACACTGCATGCAATTAAAACATTTATTAAAACAGTAAAAGTAATATTTTAAAGACAAATTCATACTACATTAATAAAAACAAAATCAATTGTTAAAATAAATCCCTAAAACAAATTTCTAAACACATTAAATTTGAAGCATTATAGGATAAATAATGGAAATAATGTAATATAGAATGTTTTAAACCAAAATTATTATTAATTTTATTTTTAATAATAATATCAAACATTTCTATTTAGAATAGTGTTAGTATTTCTTTTGAAATGTTTCTTGATAAACTCTGTTGACTCTCCAATAATATCCAGATCATTGCAAAATATCCAGATCATTGCAAAATATCCAGATCATTGCAAAATATCCAGATCATTGCAAAATATCCAGATCATTGAACAAAGAGTTGTAACAAGAGCACATGCAATAAAACGAAGAGTGCTGGGCGTGGTTGGTTCTACACGTGGAGAGATTGAATATTATCCTGTTATGGAGACGGCTAGACGATCGGGGCAAAGCCAATTCAATTTTGTGTAGCAAAGAGGGACTGTCAATAGTGCCTATCAAGATTTTGTGCAGAAACACAATATCCGCCACCCTTCTAGTTTCCAGCGAAGTCATGCCGAAATGGGCAAGTCGGGAATCCTATCGATGGATAGTGAGAACGGGCCATAAACCACCACGCGAACGCAGTGCGGATTGGTGGTTGTTAACGACTGCTAATGCAGCCGGGACCAACGGCTTTATGTGCCTTCTGAAGCACGGAGGAGCTCGAGATGATAAATTTTTGGTCACAGCCGCGCCGGCGCCGCACGCAAACATTTTGTAAAAATGTTTGCGGCGCATCTTGGCGATCTATTGGCCACGAGCAAATACGAACACAAGGCTGTTGGAGATGACTGACCAAAAGACAGTCTTTGTTTAAAGGAAATGGCGCTGGATCGGTCGAGAAGGAGATCGCAGCAATTGGTTGCAAATGGCAAGATCTCGAAGCCACAGCATAAGACCGCGACTCAAGGCGCTATCGAGTTCTCCCAGCAATCGCAGACCGGGCACGGTAACTACACGAAAACGAAATATATAGTGTGGTGTAGAGTTACTTGACTGAGATATTTTAATAGCAAGTTATTTTATTAACAAAGCGTTACAAACAGAATTTAATATAAACACATATTATTATGTCAACCAATTTAACTGGTACATACACTGGTACATTTAAATAAACAATCATTCAAAGGTTAAGATGAGAAAACTGGATATAAACTGGACCAAACAAAGTTATCAAAAGGGTTTAAAGATTACTACTAAGTATAGGTATTCTGGGTTGCATCACTTCCATTGACAAACTTGTTTATAATCACAGCAGTAAAATCCAGAAAAAACCAGTAATGAATGGCAATATCCCGAACGCCAAAACAGTGTGCTTTATTTAATATATTTAGGTATGTAAAAAGCAGAGGGGCATGTTGGCAAGCGATATAAAAGTATTTTTTATTTTATTTCATATTAAATTTTTCCAATATTTTTTTAAGAGCAATGAAATGTCAACTATTGAACATACCTTACCCTTTGTCCCCGCTACATGTATCACAGACAGTTCATCCAGTTTGGATAGTGTCACTCCGGTCCTCATTAAATATCTCTCCATGTCTTCTAAATTTGTGCATTTCTGAGCAAACATTTAAAAACATTATGTCATTAAAATAATAATAAATATATCTGTTGAAATTCTGTTCATATTTATTGAATTAATCACCTACCAGCCCATTTCTGACGTCTTTTAATATCTGTTCTATAGTTGCTTTGTTAGATTGCAGAGAGTTTAACTTGAGCACAGCATCCTAATAAAAATAAAACATATTATTAGAAGAACACTTTAAAAAAAAGTTTTGAACATCATACACAATTTTAGGAGAGTTGTCAACAATTTATAAAATCTTAAAACTCATCGAAATCAGGGAACATGTTAATATTGTTTTAAATTATATAAAAAAAAATATTTTGAGTAAAATAAAGTGTTGAAAAAAAACCACAAGCAGGATTACAACCTGGACCCCATGACATGCCGGGTCAGGTGCACTGCCAACTATGCTATTGTGGCTCAATCCAACTCGCCGAAATTAATCAACGCTATCAACTTTTACTTTTTTCAAATTGTAATTTGTTTGCAATACAACAATATTTGCGTAAAATTTTATGTAAAATAAATCATAAATATACTGATATACTCAAAATATTTTATTTACTTACGTACCTGCTAAACGTTTCGTTAGAAGCAAGGCGTTTAGAATAGATATCAATCTATACTTTGGTTATGAATTTAGCACTTACCTCGTAAGAGTGTTTCATGGAAAACATCCTTAATATGCATCTACTAACTAATAAACTACGACATAAGCCGATGTTACTCATCGGCTAGCTATACTGAGTCTGGACCGCTACGTAATTAATTTTTTATAACAAAACCGTGACCTCGACAGCACTACCAATCGCCATAATGATCAACGCTATACTCGGGGCCCCGAGACTTATCAATGAGTCGAGATGACATTCGACCCGCCGCGCCGCATCGGATATCGTCATAACATCAATGTAATCAGTGGCATACAACTTTTAGCGGCAGTTTCTCTTATATTGTGATTAATAAAGTTATGTTAGACATTTTGAAACATAACCTCAGTGTGAGTGAATGACAGCCAAAAGACGAAACAAGCAAGCATGAGTTTTTTTTTTTTTTTTTTTTAATTAATGGCTTTGCACAAGCATTTAGCCAATGAAAAAGTTAGGGAAACACAGATGTAAAAAATTATGGAAAGGAATTCGGAAAGGATAGGTATCCAAGGATCAATGTACTTAGATACATGAATACTTGTAAAATAATACTGAATATTATATTCGTATGTTATTACTTTCAATAAATAAGGCTAATACTTTATATATATCATAATTATTATTATATAATAAACAAATAACAGATGTGGGAAATGGAACACGGATTGAAACAAGTTGGGAAATAAAGTCAGAGCGATCGTGTAGAGGGCAGTTAAAGAAAATATGATTTGTATCCCCGTCTTCGCCACAGGGACACGTGGAAGTAGCCACAATGTTAAATTTAAACAATTGAGATGGTGTACAAACATGGCCTAATCGCATTCTACAAAGAATAGATGTAGTTCTTTTATTTAATTTTAACTCGAAAAACCATGGTCTTTTTGGAATAGATTTCTGTATACATTGGTAATACCTCCCCTTGGAATCACCAGCATTCCAGAATCTATTCCATTCTTCTATTAAATATGTTTTAGCTAAACAAATTAAGTCATGTGAATAATTGTGATATGGGACCATATCACCCACTTGAATCGCCTCATTAGCCAATCTGTCAGCTCTTTCATTTCCATGAATACCAACGTGACTTGGTATCCATGTAAAAACAATACTATAACCCTTGCTTAAACACGTTAATAACAAATTTCTAATTGCAAAGATAATCGAGCATTGTTTATTAGTCTTAAAAGGAAATCGTGCTAAGGCCTGCAGCGCACTTAATGAATCGCTGAAAATGATTGCTTTTGACAGTCTTGCAAGGATAACGTATTCAATTGCTTTAAAAATCGCAAAACATTCTCCAGTAAAAACAGTGGTCTGAGGTGGCAGTTTAATCTGTTGGATAACTTTATACTGTAAATGGAAAACTCCCACTCCAACACAACCATTATCAGAATGCTTGGAAGCATCAGTATATAAATAGTGCCAAGCAGCCCAATCACTATTGATTATGAAATTAAATTCAGCGTTTGGATTAATATCGTCCCTATTTACACCAACATTATATTTAATTTGAGGATTTAAAATTATAGCGTTATAACTGTATTCGTATAATGGAAGTAGTTGGCTTTGATGTGTCGGAGCTTCAAGATCACGACATTTTTGAAAGCTTTTTACTAAGCATGGCACATCCTTATGACGCCAATAATTGGACGACTCAACTTTCTCTGCCAACAACCGTACTTTAGGAAACAATTGATGGCTATATAGACATACATTACGGAAATAGAACCTATCGCACAAATATTGCCTTCTCATCGACAAAGGAGGCTCGCAACATTCTACCTGTAGACAATTTATTGGACTAGATTTCATCGCTCCTGTTATAATTCTTAGCGCCTTTGCTTGTATTTTGTCTAATTTTTTGAGGGCTGCAACATTACCCGGGTGCAGCAAAAATGTTCCGTAATCTAATACACTTCTAATAAGTGCATTATACAAAAGTTTCATAGAAAAGGGATGTGCTCCCCACCAGACACCAGAGAGGCATCTTAGAATATTTAAATTTTTTTCACATCTCACTAAAACGTTATCAGAATGGGGAACTCCTGTTAATTTGGAATCCAGAGTTACACCTAAAAATTTTGCTTTATTTCTTACAGGCAAAAGAGATCCATCATAGAAGACATTAGCTACTGGAGGTAATCTTTTCCTAGAGAAAAGAACAACTACACTTTTAGACGGCGATAATTCCAAACCATTGTCATCTAGCCAAATCTTTAAATCCGTTAATGAATCGGATAAAATTTTACTAATATCTTCAACTATACTGCCAGAAACATAAAGGAGCAAGTCATCAGCGTATTGCAAGATACTAGTATTAGCCTTAATAACAGATTCCAAATCAGAGGTGTATATATTATATAACAGTGGGCTTAAAACCGACCCTTGCGGCAATCCCTTCCAAACTGTACGACTAATATTAATGTTTTGATCAAAAACAGTAGAAAATTTTATAAATCGTTCTGATAATAAATTTACAATAAAATGTCCTAGAGTAACTGGGATGTTTAACGCGTTAAATTTATTTTTGAGAACTAAGATATTTACATTATCATAAGCCGCAGTTATATCCAAAAAAGCAGCCACCACATTATCATTTCCAGAAAAAGCCAAACGTATATCTGTGGTAAAAATACTTAAACTGTCAATTGTGCTCCTTCCCTTTCTAAAACCGAATTGACTACTTGTCAGTAATTTGTTATGTTCAAGGAACCATTCGAGTCTAATTTTAATAAGATGTTCTGCTATCTTGGCCATAACTGAGGCTAAAGCAATAGGGCGATAGGATGAAGGATCGGCACTGGGTTTATCTGGTTTCTGTATTAGGACTAGAGATTGAGTTCTCCATGACTGTGGTATATTTCCTGTCATCATAGCTGTATTTACTATGGAAAGATAATATCCAAGACTATTATCATCCAAATTTACAATAAAAGAATAGGGAATACCATCTTCCCCAGGAGCAGAGTCTTTAAGTAACGAAAGCACTCCCTTTAATTCACACATAGTGAAAGGGGAATTAAGATTTAGAATGTGATTGTCGTTGTTTACAATTTCAGGAATTGACATTAAGGGTGAAACAATACTCAATCGTTCCGGCACAAAAGGGGGCGCAAGACGGTCCATTATCTGTTCAACAAGAATTGGAGGGATTATAGTTTGTTGATTACTATTGAATGCAGATCTAAACCTTCTAATGTTTTGCCACACAATAGAAGATTTAACGTTGGGGCACAAAGTTTCACAGAATCTACGCCATGCTTCAGTTTTTTTCTTTTTGAGAAGTTCCTGTGTTTCTTTAGAGACCTCTAAGTATGACTGAAAGTTTTCATCAGACATAACTGTACAATATTGTTTCTCCGCATCCTTTCTTAATCTCACTGCATGAGTACATTCTTGATCCCACCATGGTGGAGATGGCATCTTATTAGAACCCTTATCTTTAATTGGAAATTTTTCATCTGCTACTTCAATCAATATTTTGGCTAATAATTCAGAACAGGCAGACACATTAGAGCCAGATATTTTAGGCAATTCTGATACTTTAGACTCAACCCTTGCTTTATATGAGTCCCAATCTACATTTTCTAATTTATGTTTTATACGTGGTTGTTTTATCTGTTTTATAGGTCTGTTGAATGGCAGTGAAATTATCAATGGGAAGTGATCACTGCCATGTGTGGAATCAAGAGGACTCCATAATAAAACTGAAGCCAGATCAGGTGTACAGATGGATAAATCAGGAGCGCTTGTACCCTCTGTAGGACTAGTAAGACGAGTTGGTAGGCCGGTATTCACTATACATAAGTTATGAGAATCAATCAATTCTAGTAGTTGCTCTCCATAGTAACTAGATGATGAACAACCCCAAACAGTATGATGGGAGTTGTAATCCCCTAAACATATAAATGGTTTTGGAAGAAAATTAAAAAGCTGACTGATTTCATTAAAAATACTTAAACTAGGTCGAGAGAAATATATAGACACATAACAAATTTTCTTTACACTAACTGCAACAACTGAAATATCATTGCATAATGAGGGAAGTGACAGAACAGTATATTCATTAAGGTTATTAACTAATATGGCTACTCCACCATACCCATCATCTCTGTCTGATCTTATACAAGAGAAACCTGAAATCTTAAATATGGACTGTTGTTTAAGCCAGGTCTCTTGTAGACAGATGACAGAAGGATCATATTTATTAATCATATCTATTATAGCATGTTTCTTGTTGATTAAGCTACGACAATTCCACTGAATTACTTTGGCTCTGTGATCCATTATTAGTTGTATTATAAATTTGATATAAAGCATCAATAACTGCAGCAACGTTGGCCGGTGAAACAATGTTTGATTGAGACAGCAATTGTATAAGTTGTTTTAGAATTTCAGAAATATTTATATTAGATAAATCACTACTATTTGGACTATCATGGTTTAAAATAGGTTTAGATGATAATGCTGGTTGTCTTACTATTTCAGAATGTGCAAAATGATCATATCCTTTAGAAAACTTTTGGAGTGGTTTTGGTTTCAAAAAGACTGTCTTTTTGTACGATTGAGAGACATGTGTAGGAGCAGTGTAAACAGGATTATTGCTAACTCTGGTTGGACTTGATGAGGGAAAAGTAGAAGTAATTAAGGCATCAGCATATGAAATTTTTGATATTGGTGGGTGCTGTTTTACAGCTTCCACATAAGAAACACAGCTCTTACTCATTGTCTCTTTAATCGCTCTTTGTCTGTCAAACTCTAAACATTTTCTACTGGTAACTTGGTGAGAACCATTACATAAACAACAATGATAATATTCTTCTTCAACATTGCAGGTATCACCAGAATGACCCTGACCGCACTTAAAACACCTAGGAGTAGATCTACACTGACTCTTCATGTGCCCATACCTGCAGCAGTTAAAACATAGCACTGTGGGGTATATGTATAAAGATACTGGTAGTGCAGTGTAACACATATACACACGAGTTGGCAACACTTGCCCATCAAATGTCACTACTATAGTACCTGTATTTTCGAATTGTTTACTATTGTTAATTATAACTTTTTTTTTAAGTCTTCTTATTTTCATAACAGGACCACACCCAATAGGAACGGCGATATTGGACTTGACTTCTTCATCAGACCAATCTAATGGTACTCCCCTCACTACCCCCATTCTCGTTATGTTAAATGTGGGAATAAATACTTTATAATTTTCAGTTTGTAAATGAGTATTTAATAAAAATGAATTTGCTTCAGTATAATTTGTAAATCCTAAACTAACACGGTTGCGTCCTATACGTTTAATACTTCCATTAACAATACCTTTAATGTCATTTTTTTTCAAGAAACGGCCAAAGGTAACTGGGTGCAGAGTTACACCGTCATTACTAGAAAATGTTTCCTTCTGTACATGTACGACATAAGGT